>OX101785.1:40123846-40241346 GCA_944452715.1 Ophion slaviceki | reverse complement strand
AGTGAAACCTGTCGCTGTGTGCGGAGTGGTATTGTTCGCGAACATCGCGTATGGCAAGCTCTCATCCCAATCCGTTTGATCCTCTTTAATGAAACATTTCAGGTATTCTGCGAGAGTTCGGTGTGAACGCTCCAATGCTCCGTTTGATTGGGGATGATATGCCGTCGTTTGAATGTGCTTGATTCGGAATAATTGGCACATCTCCTTGAAAGTTTCGCTCAGAAAATTCGTTCCTTGGGCTGACAATAATTCTTTTGGTTTTGCCGTACTTGCAAACAATTTGAGTTACAAATCCTTGGGCTGCTTCCTTGGCTTCTTGAGTTTTTGGCGGTATAGCTGCGCTATACTTGGACAATGCGTTTTGAAAATTCAGGATGTGTTTATTCCCAGCTTCGGTCTCGGGTAAGGGACCTACTATATCGACTGCACATTTGTCGAATGGTGACTTGGGTGTGTCGGTAATAGTCATGGGACCATGCTTGCGTCGCGTGATTTTATTTTTCTGGCATTTGTCGCATGATTTTACGTAGTTTTTTTTCGTTATTCATTCCCGGCCAGCTGTACTTTATCTTTATTCGTTGCTTCACCCTTTTTTCACCTGGGTGGCATCTAAGAGGGGCGTCATGGTATTCTTGCAGAATCGTACCTCGCCCCTCCTCATTCGGATACTCTCGATTTCCTATTTCCGTCTCTGTCTCGCTGTCGCTTGTTATCTCGCTTGCGCTCGAGTCTTTTTCTATTTCCTTCTCTTTTCCGCTCGGGCCTGCTGCCCGGTCCGCCTCCACTGGTGGGAGTGGTGGTTCGCTCTCACTCGCGCGGGCCTTTGTCGCCTTGCGCGGGCGTTCCTCTCTAGCGGGCTGCATTGTTTTTCTCGGCCGATCACGAGTCCGCGGGACCAGCTGACCACGACCATCATGGCTTGGGTCTGTTGACGCTGGCGGCGGTGGCGCGGAGCCTTCCGCGGCCTTCCTCTACCACGCTTCTCGGCGTCCTTGTGACGTACCACCGCCTCGGGTTCTTCCCGCGTCAGTATCAATACATACATATGGCTTAAAGCATCCGCATTTGTGTTCTTCTTGCCAGCCTTATACTCGATGGTATAGTTGAACTCCTCTATCTTTTTTCTCCAGCGCATCAGTCGCGATCCTGGGTCTTTTACGTTGAAAAGCCAAGTGAGGGGCTTATGATCCGTCACGATGGTGAATTTTGTTCCATAAATGTATGGTCGGAATTGCCCTACTGCCCAAATTATTGCTAGCATTTCCTTCTCCGTTGTTGAGTAGTCCATTTCTGCCTTGTTCAGAGTACGACTCGCGTAACAGACGGGTAGATCTTCTCCGATGTTCCCTTTCGATAAAATCGCGCTAATTGCCTTGTCAGAGGCATTAGTTGTTGAAGGGTTTTTCGAAATCTGGATACTGCAGGATCGGTGCGGTGCTGAGAGTTTCCTTCAGTTTTTGGAAAGTTTGTTCGCAGTTTTCGTCCCAAATGATATTTGTTTTCTTTCTTGATCAGTGCTGTTAACGGCTTTGAAGGTTTTGAAAAATCCTGTATGAATTTTCGGTAATATCCGGCTAGTCCCAGAAATGATTGTACCTCTTTTACGTTTTTTGGGGCTGGAAATCGTTGTACAGCCTCTATTTTTTCCGGATCGGGTTTTACTCCCACTTCGGTAATAATGTGTCCCAAGTACTCAGTTTCCTTTCGCAGAAATCGACATTTCCTAGGTTGAACCTTTAATTGGGCGTCTCTCAGTCGATTGAATACTTCTGTCAGCCTTTTGTTATGTTCTTCAAACGATGATCCGTACACTACTATATTGTCGAGATATACGTAGCATTTTAGTCCTTGTAATCCAGTAAGTACAGCGTCCATCAGCCTTTGAAAGGGTGGTGGGGCGTTTTTCAATCCAAATGGCATTCGGTTGTACTCGTAATGTCCAAGAGGAGTGGAGAAAGCGATTTTCTCCTTGTCTTTTTCGGCCATCGGGATTTGATGAAATCCCGATGCCAAATCGAGAGTTGTGAAGTATTTTGCTCGTCCCAATTGGTCCAATATTTCGGTACTATTGGGCAATGGATACGAGTCTCCTTCCGTTGCTTCGTTTAGTTTTCGGAAGTCTACTACCACTCTCTTGCGTATGTTTCCGTCGGCGTCAGGCTTTTTTGGAACGACGAGTAGAGGAGCATTCCATGGGCTCTTGCTCGGTCGGATTATTTCGTTTCTTAGCATCTCTCTTGTCTGCGCCATCACTTCTTGCTTGTGGACTTCTGGTAATCGGTACGGACTAATTTTTATTGGTGTTGTCCCTGGTCGTATGCGTATGCGGTGTTCTACTATAGCGGTGCACCCAAGCGACTCTTCCTCTAAGTGGAAGACGTCAGCGTATGCGTTAGCGAATTCGCGTAGGAATTTTTCTTCTTGTGGGTTTAAGTTCGAATCTCTTTTGATTTTCTCCAACATTTTTTCTTTTCTTTCTAATTTTTCTTTAATCGATACAGCACTTATTTCTTTTTCTTAGGTTGGCTTTTCTTCTTTAATTTCTTCAATTTGCACCGTTGGCCTTTCTATTTCGATTTCTTCATTGTTTGTGTTTCGCACTACTATGAGGCAGGAATGTCCTTCTGGGTGGACGTAACATCCGCCTGTCTTTACTCCTGGTCGCACTTCTTTTCCTGCGACACAGCCATTTTCGCCGTCAATGTTTTTGCGTATTACATTTGTCCTGCCCTGGGAGGTTGTTTGATTTTATTTGTTCCGTCCGGCATGGGGATTAGATATCCGTATATTTTAATGTGTTTTCCGTTTAGGATGTCGACGTTGTGCTCTCTTATGAGGTCCAAACCCATTATTCCGTCTACTTCCAGTGGTACTGCGTCATCTATTACGTAGAATCCGTTTTCTATGTTTACTGCAGGTGTTTTGAGCACGAGCATAATTTTACACAGTGCGTAGAATTTTTTTCCTCCGATTCCTTTGAGTTCGATCGTTTCTTCTATTATTTCTGTGTTCTTTTTTAGAACACTCTTTTTTATGAGACTACATTGGGCTCCGGTGTCTCCTTTCAACGTGAGGATTTTCTCTTTGGCCTGGGGGGACGCGATGTGGAAGTCGCAAGCGGCTCCTCCAGAATTGATCGTCGTTACCCAGTACGATTTTATTTTCTTCCTTGTATTTCCTTTTGGACAGACCTGTATTGGATGCTTCGATTATTTTTCTAACGTTGCGTTCTTTGTCTTCGTTCGTTGCCGTTACCATATCGAGCGAAAATGACCTAATTGTTTTCTTTTTTTGGCTGTCGTTGCGGTCTTCTTCTCTTGGCCAGTCTACGTTTGTTGCCGTAACCATATCGAGAGAAAATGATCCATGAGAAAAAGGATCCATTCAGTTGCGATTTTCTTCCTTCGGTCTGTCTTCATTTGGCCTATTTTTATTTGCGTTCCAGTGATACTGATTTGGGCGCCCTGGGGGCTCACTCTTGTTGTAGTAGCTGGTTCCTTGGCTCTGCTGATAATTCATATGATGATTTTGATGATACCCGGTTCCCGGTGCCTGTCGAGATCCGTTTCCTTATCCTTCTTGCCAATTCCTTTTTCGGCAATCCTTGTACGGATGCCCCGGTTTCTTGCAGCAATTGCAAGTGATGTTGAGTCTATGCACGCTTTTCGATGAAGCTGGTAGGCTGTATCTTCCGTAAGACGATGTGTTGGATCGGCAATCCTTTGCTAAGTGTCCCATTTTGTGACATTTATTGCACGTCACCGGCGTTCGTTTTTCCAGATGAGTCTGCTTATTCATGGATTCACCTCCTTGTAGCGATTTTACCTCTTCCATTGCTCCTTTAAGGGCCGATCAGAGATTCTTGAATCCTCGAGCCTTTACGATGACTTGGTATTCCCTTTGAAGTCCTCTTTCGAAGTTGCATATAGCTAATTGCCTAACATATGTCTCAATTGTTCTTTTTTCCGCAGGCGATTTTGCCTCGGTTGTGCTGTCGTTGACCGTATGCTAACACGCTCTCGTTGTATTTTTGCTTACACGTATTAAAATCGACCTGTACCGCGGCTACTGTACGTCGCGTTCCACATAATGCTGTCATTTCTTCTTTAAATTGTTGGTACGGTTCAATTTCTTTATATCGGGTATCTTTTCGCGCTTTTTCTATCACTTTTGTTGCTAACACGGATTGGAAAAGGGAATGTCTATCGGCTGCTGCAAGGCACCCGTTTGCATAGCCGAATGCTTCAATTATATCGTCGACTTCTTCAGGTTTTTCACCATCAAATCGGGGAATGAGGCTTCGCGCCTCCTTTAGGGTCATGAAATCATTTTCTTGCGCCATGTTATCTGAATTAAGTTGGAGTAGGGGAAATTCTTGAATTTGTATTTCGCGTTCACGCCTAGTGTCTACCAGGTGTGTAAGTATGAAACCGGAATTTGCCCATAGGTGGCGCTAGATGTCGATGCAGTTACCGACACATCACGTCAGCGGTGTCTTGTTATTGTATTGATATCCGACAAAGATTTCCAACTCACAATAACACGAGTTTCATTCAGTAGCATTAGTTTATTAGAAATAAACATGTCGAGTTTTGTGCCAACAAATTACGATTTGCGGACAGCACTACTTTTCTGTTTTCATCTGAAGAAAACCGCAGCCGAATCGCATCGAATGCTTGTGGAGGCGTTTGGTGAGCATGCTCTCGGTAAAACACAGTGTTTCGAGTGGTTCAAACGGTTCAAAAGTGGCGATTTTGACGTGAGGAACGAAGAACGTGGAAGACCACCGAAAAAGTTTGAAGACGCTGACCTGCAAGCCTTGTTGGACGAAGACGACGCTCAAACACAACAACAACTGGCGGATCAATTAAAGGTGACCCGAGAAGCCATCTCCTTTCGGTTGAAAGCCATGGGAAAGATACAAAAGGTGGGGAAATGGATTCCACATGAACTCAACGAAAGACAGCAGGAAAACCGCAAAACATCATCCGAAATGCTGCTCGCCAGGTTCAAAAGAAAGTCATTTCTCCATCGAATTGTGACTGGCGATGAAAAGTGGATATATTTCGAGAATCCTAAGCGCAAAAAGCCATGGGTTACTCCGGGTGAACCATCAACATCGACGGCAAGACCAAACCGCTACGGACGAAAGACAATGCTGTGTGTTTGGTGGGATCAGAAGGGCGTAATCTACTACGAGCTGCTGAAACCTGGGGAAACTGTCAATACTCAACGTTACCGACAACAAATGACCGATTTGGATCGAGTTTTGCGTGAAAAACGACCAGAATACCAACAAAGACAACACAAGGTGATTTTGCTGCATGACAATGCACCAGCACACAAAGCAAAACAGGTCCAGGAAACGATAGAGTCATTCCGTTGGGAGATTCTTCACCACGCGCCTTACTCACCGGACCTTGCCCCATCCGATTACTACTTGTTTGCATCGATGGGGCACGCACTTGCTGAGCAGGGCTTTACTTCTTACGAAGATGTACGAAAATGGCTCGATGACTGGTTTGCCTCAAAAGAGCAACAGTTCTTTTGGCGCGGAATCCACAAATTGCCAGAAAGATGGGAAAAATGTATAGATAGCGACGGACAATACTTTGAATAAGTTACTTTGTATCATATCATTACAATAAACGTGTTTTTTCTGTACAAAAATTCCGGTTTCATACTTACACACCTGGTATATTCTCAGGAGATTGATCAGAATCTGTTGATTGATCAGAAAAATGAACAGTTCGATCTGCTGCGGATCGAATTTTGGTACGTTCGCAGCTGTCGGCCTATTTGAGGAATTTTGTGTATTTGGACTTTCGTCTGAACTTGTTGCGGATCGAAATCGCGTTTTCCTAGGTTTCTGGAGTTCTCGTTCAACTGTTTGATTTTCGGGACGATCTCTCGCAATGAATTCGTCGAAAATTGAATTTAACGAACGCGATAATTTGTTGTTACCCGGTAATCGGTATAATTTACGACGCTCGTCTTCGTTTGACATTAAAGTTCAATTGTTTGGCTTTTTTAGGGTGTTTTCGATAAATGTTCCGTCACTTACAGTACGATAATGCGCCTCATGTTAATCGATGCTTCGTAGTCGGTTGTTCACAAGATGTTAACCTCGTTCTCGTAGCTGTTTGGCAGGAAATTGCCAGTGTTGTTCCCTGTTGTCGTGTTGCTTTGGTTTGCTGTTCTCGTGCGCTTTGTTGTTCCGTTATCGAAGGTGTTTGGTGAGTCTTCGTCCTTGGGTTGGTCTGGTATCGATGATCCTCGGGATCTGGTTGCTTTTGGACAACTTTGCACGGTTGACTCGGGCGTTTGCTTACGTCGCATTTTTTTCTTATTTTCCCGGTTCGACCGTCGTCGATCGGATCACTCGTTGACCTCCTTTTCAGCACTCGCTGCGTTCAGTTTATTTTGTACGTTGGATAGGATGTTTCCGTCTTTTTTTTTTTTGAAGTTGTGGAATGCAAAGTTGCGGTATCCCGAATGGCGGGAATCCCACCGCTGCCACCAATGCTGTGCCCCGGCTTCTGACGATACGCGGAGAGCACGGAATTTCGCTCTCGAGTAAATTGACACCGTGGGTTGTCGGATGCTCGAGGGCGAGGGTGTGTGGGGACATTTCCCGTTCCGAGTAAATCTCCAATTGTGGAATATTGCAATTTAAACAACTTATATTTTATTAAAAATTCGACAACAATATTACAATTCTTTTTTATGCCTTGAGATCGACCTCCTCGGCTTCTGGCCGAAGACTGCCTTTTGATTGAATCTTTCGGCTAATTGTTAACTAGAGTTTTCGCAACCAATCGTTGGAGAACGTTCGAATCGTTCGATTGCGATTCGGCATTTTTCCGGCTGAGTCGAGCGGAATATCCGGCTTGTGAAATATCGGGCTCGACACCGTCGCATGGGGTCTTTGAACTTCATGCGTTAGCAATCTGAAAATTCCTGACTATTCAGGGCACAACAGAAGTTTATACAATCGTTGGTGTACACGTAGGTTAAATAATTCCTTTATAATGCTTAAACGAGGATAACATAGTTCCGAAACAATTTTTTATTACAACGGCAGAAATAGTTCTTCTGTTCCTTTTACTTATGGAATTTGTACTTTAACTTTGTCGCAGTTGCACAATGAATAAGGTTTGACTTGGTTGTACAATCGCGACTAGTTACAGACTTAGATTGTTTTCAATAGAGATTCGTACATTCAGAGTTACGTGGCAAAGATTCAGAGTTAGACTGACGTCTTGTTTACGGCATAAATTCGACTGACGCTTTCGTGGCAAAGATTGGAGTGCCTTAAGTGGAGCCTTGTACCTTCCCTATATACTCCTTTTTGTAGCGTTGATCAAGGGGAATCGGGGTTACGCTTATTGGTTAGTCAAGGGGTATCGGGGTTGTGCTTATTGGTTTGCCCAAGGGGAATCGGGGTCGTTGTTATTGAAAATAATTGTATGGCTTCCTCGTAGGTGAACTAATGTCGGTCCATGTCGTATTAGTAAATTCGGACTTCTAGTATTGAAGCTTTTATCCGTTTGATGCAATTGATTGGTAACTCTCTGTATCTCGTCTCTTCGAAAGGTTACTTATTTCTCTCGATGACATTTATGACTGGTAGGTGATATTGACTCAGTGCGTATACCCGGTTCCTTTGAGGGCAACTTGTTTCTTGCGTTTTACGATGCGTACTCGTTTGCAATATCGGTTGTGTAAACATGGTGGGGCACCGGTGATAAAAATCGTGTCGGCCTAGTAATTTTCTTATTACAACCCGGAAAGGGGTTCGGTTTCCCTGCCCGATGTTTTTCGTATTGTCCAGATTTATTGGGGTTGTGGGGTGAGTGCGATGGAGCGGTGCGTGACATACCAATATGCTCGCTATCCCGAGCCTGCTCTACGCATTCGGCATCGTCAAATGGCGAAGAGACGAGCTTAAACAGCTGGATATCGGCACATGCAAAGTAATGAAAATTCAGCGGAGTTTGCACTCTCGATCTTCCACCGCACAGTATATGCCGCGACACAGCTGAGGGCGTGGGCTCTGGGGATTGGACCACATTGTCTTCGGAATAGCAAGCAACGGAATAACGAGCTCGGGCCCACTCCTGGAGATTGCGTATCAACATTAGCTTCGTGGAGTTGAGACATTTCTCTATAAGGCGGCAGATCATGCGCCTGAGACCGTCGGCTTGAAGTTTCACGGCGCCGGCGTGGTGGCTTGCCCATAGAGTTCATTGCTCGATTGCCCTAGTTCTGACGCCAGCGGGCAATTGAGATCGCTGAGCAGACTATCCTTACTAAACATTCCCCCACGGGTCGTCCGGTGTCTGGGCCCAGTTTTAGTCATTGGGCGATTCGGGAAGTAGTGCTCCTGGAGTTCCGAGCTCCATCTAATTCCGGGGTGTGAGTGCCTGAGATCATCGGGCGCGAGATTACTAAGATGGAAAAAACTGATGTAATCGCTATCGGCGTTCCCGTTACTTTTGGGCACGCAGCGGGCGTATTATAAGTCTTCTTACCCCGGTAAGGCGGAACGCCGGGTGGACACTTAGGACTGACCACTATCGTGGGAATAAAATGTAAGTAACAATATAAGGCAAAATAAAATCAAGACGGAACAGGCAATGGCATAAGATAGATGTCATTGTATTTAACGCGCTGTACCTGGCCAGTAAGCCCTAACCAACACGCCCCCATGGGAATGGGGTCGGATACGCCGACCATGCGATAAGCATATGCAAGCCTCTCAGTTTACATACGGATGTAAACTGAGAGGACACCTTCGGAAGAAATATCTCACGATGCTATGTTATTGGCCGGATAACTTTATAATAATACATTGGAACTTTTGGATGAAAAAAAATTCGTAATTGAAGAGGAATTAATTCACGCTCATGAGGATTGCGAAGAACTACAGTTCAAAGTGCCCCAACTTGATTCTTCTCCAGACGAGTACGAACCGGAACCGAAAAAAATTAAAGTGAAATGATTTCCATCGCCTACAAAGTCAAAGTCGTGAATATTGCTAAACGGCATCCCACGTGGTCTTTGGCGACATTGCAAAAAAGGGATGCAACCGCTTGAAGAGAAAAGAATATCTTTTACAATGGGAGAATGATAGTAAAAGTGGTGGAACGAGATTGGACAACTTTGAGGCGATAGATTCGTGGACCTACGACCGTTTTGTGGAAGCAAGACAGCAATATCAGCAAGTTACGACAAGAAATTTACAACAATAGGCGTTGGCTGCTGCTGCACAATTCATCGATTTCAATGTCAAGGCGCCTGATCGATGGGTCACGGCATTCAAACAGAAACACAAAATTTCTCAACGGAAAATCACGAAACTGGTTTCGAAAAAAGAGGCGGCATCAATGGAGGAAATCCGGGCGTCTGCAGAGACCTTTCGTCGACAGACGTGCCGCTTAATACCTCAATACCATGAGGATTATGTTATAAATACTGACCAAACAGGTAAATACAAGTTTTATGCGTACAAAATGTTTTTACCGATGCAAAATGTATAAATTCAAAATTAATTATTTAAAAAGTTTTCTACACACATATTCGAATAATTTTTAATATTAAAAATACTATTTTTTTCAGGATGTCAATATCAATCTCTTTTCAACAGGACATTCACTCAAAAAGGGAGAAAAACTGTTTTCGTAAAAAAGTCGGATTTGAATAAAGTGACGCATTCGTACACCGTACAATATTTCATAACAGTATCCGGAAAACTGCTCCCACATGTCTTCGTATGTTTGCAAGAGGCGACCGGTCATTTCGGATCTCGTATTCAAAAATTAGTAGATGGCTATGCCAATACCTATACGAACGTCATTGCAACATCATCGAAGTCCGGAAAACTAACAACAGCCTTGTACACGGATTTTCTCCAGAAATGTTTCAAAACTTACGTCGGGGAGAACAAATTTTTACTTCTCATTGACTCTCGGGGGGGGGGGGGGGGGGGGGTCAAACAAATCCAGAGATGTATGATGAAATCTTCCAAGATGACGAAAATATGCCAACTTGCTCTGTAAAAGTAATTCCTCCAAAATGTACTCCCTTAGTGCAACCTAGTGACGTTTACTTTTACAGACAAGTTAAAAATTTCATAAAACGCTTGCAAAACTGCAGTGAATTGTTAGAGCAGAATCGTGAAATTAATTCCCGGGAAGATTGTATAAAAATCTATTCAACAATTCACCATTAATTATCGTCACCAATATACCGAGACATGATTCAATACGCCTGGTTTGCCTCAAAATTATCAGTTACTAGAAACATTTTCATGAATGTTAATGGGACATGTTTTTGTACGGATGTATTGCACACTCCCTGCGATTGTAAAAAATCCGCTTTTATATGTTGCGCAGGATGTCGCAAAAATGATTGCTTTGTTTGTTTCTACGATAATTACAACTGCGATTTTTATGTATAATTATTATATGAATGAAAATTTAATTTTTCCTAATCGAATTTGTTATTCTCATTAGAAACCCAACGTTCCTCCTCATATACTTTAAAATGAAAAATAAAAAAACCCACCGTTATGAATTGTTTTATTGGAAAAAAAAGAAAATAATTAAAAAAAAACAATGTAAATAATTTGTTTTAATGCTGTGGGGATGAGAAACGTATTGGATAATTGTTGGGATAACAAAAAAAGAAAAAAAACTAAGATCCGAAGGAGGAATCGAACTCGAGACCTCCGGCGCAAAAGACCGAGCCCTAACCGTCTAGACTAGACGGCGGCTCGACAAGTGTCTAACATTGTGAACTGATAAGGCGCCTAAGAAACTTTGAATCGATTTTTCTCGAAATTTTCCCCGTAGTGCGTCCTACTACTTTAACCACGTGAGGTGCTAGGGGTCTTCTTTCACCACAAAAAAAAATCGGCCAAATCCCCGACCCCACGGTCGTGCCGTCTTCTTGCCCAGACGGATCTGGAAATCAGATCTATCTGGGAAAAATAAGATCACTGCCACCAATATGCTCGCTTATCCCGGTCCTGCTTTCCTCATTTGGCGTCGTCAAATGGTGTAGAGACGAGCTTAAACAACTGGACATCGGCACACGCAAGACAATGAACATCCAGCGGAGTCTGCACCATCGATCTTCCACCCCGCACCTTTATATGCTGCGTCCGAGCGGCGGGCTCGGGCTCTTGAGGTAGGAGTGTTTTCATGACCACATGGTCCTCGGAATAGCAAGCGATGTAATAACGAGCTCGGACCCGCTCCTGGAGATTGTGCACCAGCATGAGCTTCATGGGGCGGAAGCTTTTCGTTATAAGGCGGCAGATCGTGCGGCAGAGAACCTCGGCTTGGAGTTCCGCCGGCGCCGGCGTGGTGCATTGCCAACAGACAGACCTATGCACGGTGTTTTTCCACCACATCGAGGAGCAAGGGCTGTCCACCCAACCGCCCTTTTGCTTCTTGCGATCAGCTGGACTGATGTCTGAGACCGAAAGGTTTATCTGCGCCTGCCAAAACGGAGTCATCAACACCCTGGTCTATCGCAGTCGCGTTATGGGTCAGCCTCTACCGACTATTTTGTGTTGTACATGCAAATAATCGCCGGAGACACTAACGCATCTACTGTCGGCCTGCCCGGTATATGCAGTCTCCGGCTGTATCCATCGCCATAACGCGGTCCTAAGGGTGTTGTACGACTCTCGTTGTCCTCATCATCGGCGCGATGATGAGGAGGATGAAATAGGGGGGATGAAATAGTATTTTGTGTCGAGCCTCTCTGGCATACACCGGTTTGCAAACCCGGTGTCTGGTTGCGAGCGGGTCGGATGCAGAAGGCGGTCATATTTGGATCCCTTCGTTTACGCAGGCAACACGATTGTGGACTGCGGTAGCCGCTCACCCTCTGGCTTGAGGGTGCGGCGGTATTGGACTTTTCGCGCGTTTTTTTGACTGACTACGGGACCTTACAGGCTGTCACTCACGGATTTTTATAAGTCTCAGATATGTTGTAAAGGGACCTACCCTGAGTACCTGAGTAAAGGGATTTTATACAACGCTCTTTAGTTTTCGAGAAAAAACGTTCGAAAGTTTAGCTCGTAGCTACTATACCGGTACGGTTGCACCTTTGTCGACCTAGCGGGCGTGGCCCAGTGGGCAAGGTTCCCGGCTCTGACGCTCGAGGTCCAGGGTTCGAGTCTCGTGATGGCGTTTTTTTTCACAAAATATAAATAAATTCGATGGATGATGCAAAACCGTCTAATTATTTATTATTATTTAAAATTTTTAAATGTTTTTATTCATTTTTTAAATTTTTTACTTTCCATTTTTTAAAATTATTTATTATTATTTTTTTTTTCAGGCAGAAAAAAAGAGAGGAAGAAGTTATAACATCTTTCACAAGAAACTGCAGTTTATTATTTTTCATTACAATATACGGGTTTTTCTTACTCGCTATCACTGTGTTCGCTTGTTACATCAGAATAATATTGCGGGTGGTATTTGTCGTAAAAGCAAGCAAAACACAAGATCAAAGAGCAACGCATTGTATAAAAGCTATGGCCTTGCAGGCGGACGGAGTTTTGAGCAGCGTTATTGGAAAGCATACTTGATTGACATTTAAAAACAGCGGTTTTTTCTCAATTAACTTCGATGCAAACCACGCATATTTAATCATCGGCGCGAAAGCAGGTGCGCTGAATTGATGAAGAATCACAGAATGAATTTGTATGGAATCTTCCCTTGACGCAATTTCTCTGTAATTTTTTAACAAATCGGGAGCATTTTGTATTTTTTTTTGTGAAAATTTTCTCTTGCCGGTAAAAACATAAATCGCACGGTTGGCAAATCGGCGTGCACTTGGGCGGTATAACTTTAATACCGCATGTACATGCCTTCCTCTCGTCTATAAAGATGTGATCGTAAAGCGTTTGATCAGTTTGCCCTACCCACGAATCGATAATGGACAGAATTTTTTTTAATTTCCCGTAGGGAAGAATGAAAGATTTTGTTGTGCCCTAAAAAGACAGGAATTTTCATATTGCTAACGCATGAGGTTCAAAGACCCCATGCGACGATATCGAGCCCGATATTTCACAAGCCCGATATTCCGCTCGACTCAGCCGGAAAAGCGCTGAATCGCAATCGAACGAATCGAACGTTCTCGAACGATTGGTTGCGAAAACCCGAGTTAACAATTAGCCGAAAGATTCAATCGAAAGGCAGTCTTCGGCCAGAAGCCGAGGAGGTCGGTCTCAAGGCATAAAAAAGAATTGTAATATTGTTGCCTAATTTTAAATAAAATATAAGTTGTTCAAGTTGCAATATCCCGAGTTGGAGATTTACTCGGAACGGGAAAAGTCCCCACATACCCTCGCCCTCGAGCATCCGACAACCCACGGTGTCAACTTACTCGAGAGCGAATTTCCGTGCTCTTCGCGCATCGTCAGAAGCCGGGGCACAACATTGGTGGCAGCGGTGGGATTCCCGCAATTGGGGATACCGCCACCTTGCATTGCACAACTTCAAAAAAAAAAGAAGAAGGAAACATCCTATCCAACGTACAAAATAAACTGAACGCAGCAAGTGTTGAAAAGGAGGTCAACGAGTAACCCGATCGACGACCGTCGAACCGGACAAATAAAAAGAAAACGTGCGGCGTAAGCAAACGCCCGAGTCAACCGTACAGAGCTGTCCAAAAGCAACCAGATCCCGAGGATCATCGATACCAGACCGACCCCAGGACGAAGACTCACCAAATACCTTCTACAACGGAACAACAGAGCGCACGAGAACAGCAAACCAAAGCAACACGACAACAGGGAACAACACTGGCAATTTCCTGCCAAACAGCTACAAGAACGAGGTCAACATCTTGTGAACAACCGACTACGAAGCATCGATCAACATGAGGCGCATCATTGTACTGTAAGTGACGGAACATTTATCAAAAAACACCCTCCAAAGCCAAACAATTAAACATTAATGTCAAACGAAGACGAGCGTCGTAAATTATACCGATTACCGGGTAACAACAAATTATCGCATTCATTAAATTCAATTTTCGACGAACTCATTGCAAGAGATCGTCCCGAGAAACAAAGAGTCGAACAAGAACTACAGGAACCTAGGAAAAAGCGATTTCGATCCGCAACAAGTTCAGACGAAAGCCCAAATTCACAAAATTCCTCAAATAGGCCGACAGCCGCGAAACGTACGAAAATTCGATCCACAGCAGATCGAACCGTCCATTTTTCTGATCAATCAACAGACTCTGATCAATCTCCAGAAAATATAGACACTAGGCGTGGTCGCGAAATAGAAATTCAAGAATTTTCCCTACTCCAACTTAATTCAGATAACATGGCACAAGAAAATGCTTTCATGACCCTAAAGGAGGCACGAAGCCTCATTCCCCGATTTGATGGCGAAAAACCTGAAGAAGTCGACGATATAATTGAAGCATTCGGTTATGCAAACGCGTGCGTTGCAGCAGCCGATAGACATTCCCTTTTACAATCCGTGTTAGCAACAAAAGTAGTAGGAAAAGCGCGAAAAGATACCCGATATAAAGAAATAGAATCGTACGAACAATTTAAAGAAGAAATGACAGCATTATATGGAACGCGACGTACAGTAGCCGCGTTACAGGTCGATTTTAATACGTGCAAGCAAAAATAGAATGAGAGCGTGTTAGCATACGGTCAACGACTCGAGGCCATAATGATGGAATTAATCGAAGCCAGCACAACCGAAGCAAGATCGCCTGCGGAAAAAAGAACAATAGAGACATATGTAAGGCAATTAGCCCTATACAACTTCGAAAGAGGACTTCGAAGAGGACTTCGAATACCAAGTCATCGTAAAGGCTCGAGGATTTAAGGATCTCGGATCAGCCCTTAAAGGAGCAATGGAAGAGGAAAAATCGCTACAAGGAGGCGAATCTATAAACAAACAGACTCATCTGGAAAAACGACCGCCGATGACGTGCAATAAATGTCACAAAATGGGATATTTAGCGAAGGATTGCCGATCCAATACATCGTCTTACGGACGATACAGTCTACCAGCACCATCGAAAAGCGTGCATCAATTCAACATTACTTGCAATTACTGCAAGAAACCGGGACACGCGTACAAGGATTGCCGAAAAAGGAATTGGCAACAAGGACAAGGAAACGGATACCGACAGGCACCGGGAACCGGGTATCATCAAAATCATCAAACGAATTATCAGCAGGGCCAAGGAACCAGCTACTACAACAAGAGTGGGCCCCCAGGGCGCCCAAATCAGTATCACTGGAACGCAAATAAAAATAGGCCAAAAGAAGACAGACCGAAGGAAGAAAATCGCAACGACAGCGAAAAGAAAAAAACAATTGGATCATTTTCGCTCGATATGGTAACGGCAACAAACGTAGACAGGCCAAGAGAAGATAACCGCAACGACAGCGAAAACAGGAAAACAATTAGGTCATTTTCGCTCGATATGGCAACGACAACGAGCGGAGACAAAAAACGAAACGTCAGAAAAATAATCGAAGCATCGAATACAGGTCCGTCCAAAAGAAAAAACACAAGGAAGAAAACAAAATCGTACTGGATAACGACGATCAATTCTGGAGGAGCCGCTAGCGACTTCCACATCGCGTCTCCCCAGGCTAAAGACAAAATCCTCACGTTGAAAGGAGACACCGGAGCACAATGTAGTCTCATAAAAAAGAGTGTATTAAAAAAGGACACAGAAATAATAGAAGAAACGATCGAACTCAAAGGAATCGGAGGAAAAAAATTCTACGCACTGTGTAAAATTATGCTCGTGCTCGAAACACCCGCAGTAAACGTAGAACACGGATTCTACGTAATAGATGACACAGTACCACTGGAAGTAGACGGAATAATGGGTTTGGACCTCATGAGAGAGCACAATGTCGACATGCTAAGCGGAAGACATATTAAAATATACGGACATCCGATCCCCATGCTGGACGGAACGAATAAAATTAAACTACCTCCCAGAACAGAGCAAATGCTATACGCAAAAACATTGACGGAAAAAATAGGCTGTGTCGCAGCAAAAGAACTGCGACCAGGAGTAAAGATAGGCGGATGTTACGTCCACCCAGAAGGACATTCCTGCCTCATAGTAGTGCGAAACTCAAACAATAAAGAAATCGAAATAGAAAGGCCAACCGTGCAAATTGAAGAAATTAAAGAAGAACAGCCAACCGAAGAAAAGGAAATAAGTGCTGTAACGATCAAAGAAAAATTAAGAAGAAAAAACAAAATATGGGAAGAAATCAAAAGAGATTCGAACTTAAACCCAGAAGAAGAAAAATTCCTACGCGAATTTGCTGACGCATACGCTGACGTCTTCCATTTGGAGGAAGAGTCGCTTGGGTGCACCGCTATAGTGGAGCACCGCATAAGCGTACGATCAGGGACAATGCCAATAAAAATTCGATTACCAGAAGTCCACAAGCAAGAAGTTATGGCGCAGACAAAAGAGATGCTAGAAAACGAAATAATTCGACCGAGCAAGAGCCCATGGAACGCTCCTCTACTCGTCGTTCCAAAAAAGCCTGACGCCAACGGAAAAATACGCAAGAGAGTGGTAGTAGACTTCCGAAAACTCAACGAAGCAACGGAAGGAGACTCGTATCCATTGCCTAATATTACCGAAATATTGGACCAATTGGGACGAGCAAAATACTTCACGACTCTCGATTTGGCATCGGGATTTCATCAAATCCCAATGGCCGAAAAAGACAAGGAGAAAACCGCTTTCTCCACTCCTCTTGGACATTACGAGTACAACCGAATGCCATTTGGATTAAAAAACGCCCCACCAACCTTTCAAAGGCTGATGGACGCTGTGCTTGCTGGATTACAAGGACTAAAATGCTACGTATATCTCGACGATATAGTAGTATACGGATCATCGTTCGAAGAACATAACAAAAGGCTGACAGAAGTATTCGATCGACTGAGAGTAGCCCAATTAAAGGTTCAACCTAGGAAATGTCAATTTCTGCGAAAAGAAACCCAGTACTTGGGACACATTATTACCGAAGTGGGAGTAAAACCGGATCCAGAAAAAATAGAGGCTGTACAACGATTTCCAGCCCCAAAAAACGTAAAAGAGGTTCAATCATTTCTGGGACTAGCCGGATATTACCGAAAATTCATACAGGATTTTTCAAAACTTTCAAAGCCGTTAACAGAACTGATTAAGAAAGAAAACAAATTCATTTGGGACGAAAACTGCGAACGAGCTTTCCAAAAATTGAAGGAAACTCTCAGCACTGCACCGATCCTGCAGTATCCGGATTTCGAGAAACCCTTCGTGGTGACAACTGATGCCTCTGACAAGGCAATCGGCGCGATTTTATCGCAAGGAAAAATCGGAGAAGATCTACCCGTCTGTTACGCGAGTCGTACTCTGAACAAGGCAGAAACGAATTATTCAACAACGGAGAAGGAAATGCTAGCAATAATCTGGGCAGTAGCGCAATTCCGACCATATATATATGGAACAAAATTCACCATCGTGACGGATCATAAGCCCCTCACATGGCTTTTCAACGTAAAAGATCCAGGATCACGACTGATGCGCTGGAGAATAAAAATAGAGGAATTCAACTATACCATCGAGTATAAGGCTGGCAAGAAGAATACGAATGCGGATACTTTAAGCCGTATGTATGTGTTGATGCTGACGCGGCAAGAACCCGAGACGGTGGTACGTCACAAGGACGCCGAGAAGCGTGGTAGAGGAAGGCCGCGGAAGGCCCCCCGCTTCGCGCCACCGCCGCCCGCATCAACAGACCCGAGCCAGCATGGCCGTGGTCAGCTGGTCCCGCGAGCACGTGGCCGGCCGACAAAAACAATGCAGCCCGCTAGAGAGGAACGCCCACGCAAGGCGACAGAGGCCCGCGCGAGCGAGAACGGACTGCCACTCCCACCAGTGGAGGCGGACCAGGCAGCAGGCCCGAGCGAAAAAGAGAAGGAAATAGAAAAAGACTCAAGCGCAAGCGAGACAACAAGCGATAGCGAGACAGAGACGGAAATAGGAGATCGAGAGTGCCCGAGTGAAGAGGAGCGAGGTACGATTCTGCAAGAATACCACGACGCCCCTCTTGGAGGCCACCCAGGCGAAAAAAGGATGAAACAACGAATAAAGATAAAGTATAGCTGGCCTGGAATGAATAACGAAATAAAAAACTACGTAAAATCATGCGACAAATGCCAGAAAAATAAAATCTCGCGACGCAAGCATGCCCCCATGACTATTACCGACACACCCAAGACACCATTCGTCAAATGTGCAGTCGATATAGTAGGTCCCTTACTCGAGACCGAAGCCGGGAATAAATACATCCTGACTTTTCAAGACGCATTATCCAAGTATAGCGCAGCTATACCGCTAAAAACGCAAGAAGCCAAGGAAGTAGCCAAAGGATTTGCAACTCAAATTGTTTGCAAGTACGGCACTCCGAAAGAATTATTGTCCGACCAAAGAACGAATTTTCTGAGCGAAACTTTCAAGGAGATGTGCCAATTATTCCGAATTAAAAAGATTCAAACGACAGCATACCATCCCCAATCAAACGGAGCATTGGAGCGTTTACACCGAACTCTCGCAGAATACCTGAAATGTTTCATAAAAGAGGATCAAACGGATTGGGATGAGTGGTTGCCATACGCGATGTTCACCTACAATACCACCCCGCACACAGCGACAGGGTTCACTCCGTACGAGTTGGTGTTTGGTAAGGTAGCCGATTTACCGACGGCGCTCAAAGAAGCACCACGAAAGACGTACTCATACGACGATTATGTCTCCGAGTTACGCGAACGGCTCCGAGCCACATGGCACGTGGCGAAAGAACGATCGCGGGGCCAGCGAGGCCGAACCGCGAGGTACCCCCGCCACTCGCTCCCGAGTGAGAAGTAGGTGGCAAGCACCACCATTGGTGCACGCCCGAGCAACCGACGTCACGCGACGGATTCGCGTACGGGTGGCGAGCCGCCACCCGTTCAACAAAAAAAAATATATTATTTTTAATAATAATAATAATATATATATACATATATAAATAAAACAAAAAACGAAGTCCTAAATGAACCAGAATAAAAGCATGAAATGTAAAAAGGGAAAAACGCGCGGGAAAAAATCAAAGCAACAAATTATTCCTTTTTTTGAATATATTGTTACAGTCAAGAAAAGGAAAACCTTATAACTAGTTCATGCAGGCCACATAGGCCTCCCAGCTCGGATCGGGCATAAAACCAGCTAAGGGCTCCAGCCCAAATAGGGCTCGCAGCCCGAAGGTATCACCCGGGACGCCGTCCCAATCCCACTCGACGCATTCACGTGAAAAGGCGTCATCACCCCAAAGACGGGTGAGGGCCTCCCGGAGCGCTCGCCGTCGGGACCGAACGCCTTTAGCTAGGGCGACAAAATTGCGAAGCCACGATCCCCTCCACACACGCCGGCCAGACGACGGCCGTTTTACCGACTGAAAAGAAAGAAAAAAAAGACCCATTGGTATCAAAGGAAAAAAAAACATATAAGTATGTAATTCTGAATACTCACTAAAACGAGGTCGAAACTCTGGCTCCTAAACGTCAGCTGGGTGCCGTGGTCGAATGCGGGTCCCATTCTAAAAGAAAAAAGAGAAAAAAAAGGGGCAAATAAATAAGAATACAGAAACACTTTAGAAAAGAAATAATAGAGAGTAAGCAAGAAAAAAAAGGGAAAACAAAGACAAATACTCACTCGAATTTTTATCCTTTCCGGAAGACTTCACGTGGAAGATGGTAGAATGATTGATGTAACCCCTACAGAACAGTGGAGCTATTTAAACCCCAAAGGTCTCTCCACCTTTCCATTAATTGCGCCCGGCACCAAACTATACCGAGCGCAGTGTACACTCAAGGCCAGCTAAACGAGCTGACCCTGCATCAGGAGACCCGTACGGTCCCTGACCGCGACGCTGACGAAGCATCGCCTCTTGGAGAAAGAGAAAGAAAGAGAATAGAAAAAAATATATTGCACAGGGAAACCAACACAAAATATATATATTATTGAAAATAAAAAGGCAAACCCTTTTTGCAGGTTATTAATCTCAACATTTAGGACAACAGAAGGGACTAATGAAAGAAAGAAAAATGTAGAATTCCACGCAACGCAATTTTCCACAACCCCAGGAATTTATTACGAGGAAATCGGAAAACTACACACGATTCAGGAAATGTGGAAACTGGTAATCCGCATGGATCTTCTACCAATAGCAAATAGAGAAAAGAGTATTAGGGAAAAGTTGGAAAAGCTATTAAAATTATGTCAAACGATGCCAGAGGACAAGCTATGTTCTCTCGTAACGAGTTCTCTCGAAAACATGAAAGGAAAAATAGATTCTGAAATGCAGTCCATTTATGATATAACTGGCACAAAAGGTAGAATAAATAAAAGAGGATTAATAGACGGATTAGGATCCATCATAAAGTCGATAACAGGTAACTTAGATGCGAATGACGCTGCGAACATCGAACGGCAAATTACAGCGATAACGAAAAAACAAGAAACAACAGAAGATGCGTTAAAAAAAAATTTGCAAATCCAGCAAATTACACTGGAAATGTTCAATCGCACAACGAATCGCCTCGCGGCAAACGAGGAAACACTAGGCCGTTTAGTAAATAATTTACACCATGGAGTGCAAAATCTCGTAATGGATATTTTAACACGTCAACAATTGGACGAGAAATTAACAACCATTAGCGTAATAATCGAATCCTTATTAAACGATATACGTCAATTATCTAACTTTTTAGTAGGCTTGCCAAAAGGAATCGTTAATCCTACAATATTGCCGCCTAGACAACTCTACGCGTATCTAATAGAAGCATTACCAAATTTACCAAAAGGACTGAATTTTCCGACAAAAATACGTCCAGAAAAAATTAACGAATTACTGGAAATTTCTGAATTAGGTGCATATAGTATTCAGAATACCCTCACCGTTGTGATAAAAATCCCATTAATCAACAACAACGAGTTCAATGTGAATAAAGTTTATCCTCTACCCGTAAGAGTAGAAAAAGACACGTTTCGGTTCATAGAAACGACTGTAAAAAATGTTATAATTGATCGAGAGCGTCGAGAATATCTGTCATTCTCAGAAAACGAATTATCCAAATGTAAACGACAAAATTATCAATATTACTGTCATCCGAAAAACGCGAGACAAATAATACGATCAGGAGTGTCATGCGAACTGTCGATATTTTTAGGAAAAGACCCCGAAAAAGCGAATTGTACACATCGTTTAGTTAAATTAGAAAATTCTTTGGTCATTGCTCTAGAACAAGAAGGGCAATGGATATATGTAGCCCCAGAGACAATAGCTCTCACGATAAACTGTAAAAACTCTGCGACGACTCATGCAACAATTACTGGAACAGGATTATTGGCTTTGGATGGGAAATGTTCCGTCACCTCCATAGATTTTAAGATTGAAAATTTGAAGGAAACTGTACACGAAAAATTCCTACAATTTTTACCGCCATTCAACCTATCTTTTCTGACTACAGAAAACGAAATACCTCAACCTTTAATATTGGAAAATATTCCTCATACGATAATCAATGATCCATACGAAGTTAACAAAATTGGCGAACAAATCGAAATATTGAAAACAAAATTAAACAAAAATTACGATCATGTGACAACACAGAGTCACATCATAGGGAATTAAGCCCTCAGCGGAATTATTCCCTTCGCAATGATTATATCGTATTCCGGAATTAAAGCGTTGCAACGGCGACGTTTAAATGCTACATCGCCGAACGTCGACCTTGCTGACGTAGCTCCGGCCAGACCGCGAGCTGCCAAACGCAAGGCAACAGCTGACTCACAAAATCCGCGAGTCATATTCACGCGAAATGCACCTCGCACACGCACAACGTAAATGTGTATGAAACAAAAAAAAAAGAAAATCGAAATATTAAAAAAAAGGGTATATAATATAATATTAGAAAGGCACTTGTACCTTCGTAATCTATTGTATTATTGTAAGCCGAGAGACGACCGAGAGACAAAACTTGCCAAAGCTATATATAAAAAAAAAAAAAATGTATTATATCGCCGAAATTGGGAATTTCGTCTTCCCAAGGTGGAGGAATGTTGTGCCCTAAAAAGACAGGAATTTTCATATTGCTAACGCATGAGGTTCAAATACCCCATGCGACGATATCGAGCCCGATATTTCGCAAGCCCGATATTCCGCTCGACTCAGCCGGAAAAGCGCTGAATCGCAATCGAACGAATCGAACGTTCTCGAACGATTGGTTGCGAAAACCCGAGTTAACAATTAGCCGAAAGATTCAATCGAAAGGCAGTCTTCGGCCAGAAACCGAGGAGGTCGGTCTCAAGGCATAAAAAAGAATTGTAATATTGTTGCCTAATTTTAAATAAAATATAAGTTGTTCAAGTTGCCATATCCCGAGTTGGAGATTTACTCGGAACGGGAAAAGTCCCCACATACCCTCGCCCTCGAGCATCCGACAACCCACGGTGTCAACTTACTCGAGAGCGAATTTCCGTGCTCTTCGCGCATCGTCAGAAGCCGGGGCACAACAATTTCAAGAACTCTTCACACATTTGTGTTGTAAACTTTCCTGATTTTGTGCAGGTCATAATAACATTTTTGAATTTATCAGTCAACGCGTCGACCTTTTTTTTCACAATCGGACCAAATCTTCGATGGCTCCTGCATGCATAAAAATACGAAAGGAAGTATCTTTCCTGACGTAGTTAATGCGTACTGTGCCATGAAGGAATGACTAATTTTGTTTAAATATTTTTTTCTTAACAAGAACGGTTTTTGCTCCTTGTTTCGCAAGCGACCTGTTGTAAGTTGACTGATATTGGCAGCCGGTTTGATCGGTATCAATGACATAATCAAGGTCAAAGTCAGGGATTACTATTCTTGTGTGGATTTGAAATTCTTCGGCAGCAGCCAACACTTCCTCCATCGTGGAGAATTCCTTGGAGCTGAAAAACTTCGTGATTTTACACTGCCTGATCTTGTGATTTCTTTTGAATTTTTCGACCCAAGACAGGCTGGCGTTGAAATGGAAATCTTTCGATAAAAAAGGAATAGCAGCATTCATCGCCCTCTGCTGCAGCGTTCTCGTCGTAACCTGAACACGTACGAAATTGATCAATTGTTATATATTCGACTCATTCAACTTTGTGTTCTTCAATTCTATAATATATTTTATATTTATGTTTAAATTTTTAAGGGGGGATTATTTTTTATTGCTCAATTTATTGTTTTTTTTTCTAATTTTCTGGCGAAGAAACTATACAACGCATCAATGCAAAATTTGGCATGCGGATTTATTTATTTTTTATTGATTCACAAAAAATTGAAAATCGTTTTGAATTTTTTTGTGAATAAATAAGAAATAAATAAATTGACATGCCAAGTTTTGCATTGATGCGTTGTATAGTTTCTTCGCCAGAATTTATTCACTTAAAAATTCAAAACGATTTTCAATTTTTTGTGAATAGATAGGAGATAAATTAATATATATTTTGATATGTTTTACTTGCTCCAAATTCTGCCGAGCTTCCAGGAATCGTTCATGTGTATCATGGTTGATCGCGTACCATTTGTCAAACGTATTTCTACCTTCTTTGACGTCTTGTCTCCATCGATAGAGATTTCGTTTGTTTTTCAACCGAGAGAGTCCGCGCGCTTGTAAGGTCTTCAAACTCCATTTCGGATGAGCTGCTGCTATAGCGACTGCTTTTTCTTTGTATGATAAAGGCACATAATCCGCAGGTGCAGGTTTGAATTCTTTGGCCACAAAGTCTTCATCATCTTCTGGTACGGCTTCACACTACATAGAAGATCATTATTAACCTTTCTCCACGTTATACAGGAAACCAAAATAATCCCCCGAACAGAAATAAAATTTACCATCACATATCTCTGTAGTTCGTCTACCTCGTCGGCGCCGATAAACTCATCCACATGTATGATATGCCTATCTGCGAGCATTTCAAGTATTTCGCTTGCAAAAACCTCTCCCATCGCCATAGATTCCTCGGAAATTGCACTCGGAGGTGCGTCTGTGAGCAGATTCGATCACAAGCTTCGAGTATATGTGATGGCGTTTGTGAGAACAGCCTTTGTTTGCTCATCATCCTCTTCTCTTTCCGATAGATTTTCTTCTGACTCAATACTTGTTTCTGCCATTTCATAATCCTTCTTTTCCAACTGACTTTCTGGCGTAGCAGCACTAATTTCTTCCATTTTACGGTTTTTTACTTTCGATAAATTTTATTTCGGAGCGACGGAGCAGATACATACCCAACGTATGTATCTGCACAACTGACGCCTGCGAAACACTGCGAAAGACTGGTGTCGTCTAGTCAGACGACGCCAGTCCTCCAACGTCACCTCAACGTCCGAAAAACCGTTAGGCTTTGTATAACAAAGGGATAGGGTACAAGTAGGGATGAGGAACGCAGGTAGCGAACCCCGGATGGAGTATTTGAAATAACGGCCCGACCATTTTTAAATTCATATTGTAATGAAAATAAACTGCAGTTTCTTGTGAATGATGTTATAATTTCTTTCTCTCCTTTTTTTCTGCGTGAAAAATAAAATAATAATAGATAATTTAAAAAAATGGAAAGTAAAAAATTAAAATAAATAAAATAATAATAAATAATTAGACGGTTTTGCATCATCCATCAAATTTATTTATATTTTGTGAAAAAAAAACACCATCACGGGACTCGAACCCTGGACCTCGAGCATCAGAGCCGGGAACTTTGCCCACCGGGCCACGCCCGCTGGGTCGACAAAGGTGCAACCGTATCGGTATAGTAGCTACGAGCTAAACTTTCGAACGTTTTTTCTCGAGAACTAAAGAGCGTTGTATAAAATCCCTTTACTCAGGTACTCAGGGTAGGTCCCTCTACAACATATCTGAGACTTATGAAAATCCGTGAGTGACAGCCTGTAAGGTCCTCTTGTGAGCGGCAGCCGAGATGGTGTCGGAACCCTCGAGTGTCGCCCAGCGTTATTGTTCCGGTATAGATTAAGACCGAGACTAACCCCCGGGGGTAGGTGAGTGTTTCCCAATGCAAACTGAGGAAGTGCGTTGCCCGACACAAAAAAAGTATATTACAACAATAAAAAAAAAGGAAATACAAATGATAAGGATACTAAATACTGTTACGAATAGAAATATAAATAATAAGGATACTAAATACTGTTGCAAATGGGCTTAAGTCCATTTGCAACTGCGAATTTAGAGATAACCCATATATCTCGGGTAATTTTTGAGATACGAAAATCGAGCTCAGCTAGCAACCAACTAAGATAAATTTCTGCATGATCATCAAACTCTAGATCCTGAAAGTGTATTAGGTTCAGAGCAATTATATTGCTGTACGTGGATACAACAAAGGACCTAAAACAGAACCCTGAGGAACCCCTAATGAAGTTAGTTTCCCAATCAAGATTTGGCCTTGATAATCGCTGACTGCTTGACATAATAGCGAGGGGGGGGGGGGATAAGGTTGATTAGTCCTCTGCCACCAAAACGCTCTCTGGCACACAGTTATCATACTACATGCAGTACATAGGAAAATACGAAAAAATAAAAAAGAAAGCTCAATAAAAAAAAACAAAGAAAAATGACTCTTATAAGCAAAATAAATATGTGACCGAATACACAACTAAACAGCAAACTACAGATTAAAGACGCTAATAAAAATAAAATTGCAATAAAAAAGAAAGAAAATGGAAAAAATTACAGAAACTGTACACCGACACGGGTGGATGGGCGGTCGTTGTGCGGCTCTGGCGGTACATTGAGGCAAGCAGTGCTGTGCATGGACAATACTTGCAGTGGCGACCGCTTAGCCGTACACCGGATGGCGCATCAACCGGTGAGCGGAAGGCCCACATTTCTGATGCGGTGATGTAGATACTTGATTAAAGTCTGTGCACCAGAGAATCAGAAGAATATGGAGCCGTTTATAAATACATGGACGGGTTTTCCACAATTTCCCCGGACCCTCGGCAAATACAGTGTAGTGTAGTTTAAGACGGCTGTAGGCTCAACGGAAGTTAGGTTAGATTAGCGAAGTGCGGGTAGGGAGTAATGGAAAAGGGTTCAATTGAAAAGGGTAATACGTAAAAACCCGCAAGCGTATACGTTGGAACTCAGGAATTAATTGAGACCTCAATAAAAAAATACAGAAACTGTACATATATAAACGAAATGGGAAGAATTAGTGAATCTATATAACATAGAAAATTAAAATAACGCATATACAAGTGAAAACAAAAATACGAATCAAAATAAAATTAAGAATCAAAACGAAATGAGGGAATCATTAAAAATGATTCCACTGTACCCCCCCCCCCCAACCCCTCACATGCCCTAATAGCCACACATTTTCAAAGCCCATCTAAAGACTTTTTCGTCCTGACAACCCAACAACCCGGCCTTGAAAACCAAAACAAACTCTTTCTTCTTCCATGCGCCGGAAGATTCACACGTTCGAACTTGAAATCTTGTTTTAATAAAATTCAAGAATGAGTACACGAAGTTCAAGAAGTAGGTCTGCGGACGTAAAAAAAATTATCGAAAAGACAATGAAGGAACTCGAAGAATTGATCGAGAGAAAGCATAGGAAAAAAACCAAGAGTAAGGATCCTGGTTTTCAGGTTAGCTTTTCACGCGGTGGTTTCTATAGGTAAAACTCACCGATATTGTCTCTGGATTTTGATAAATCGATACGATTTCATCGTAGGAAAACGCCGAGGGAGATGACGCGGTATATCTCGTCTCGGACTTGGATGTTGCGGAAACTGGGTCTGCACAGATGGCTCAAATTGCTCCCCAGGAGCCGATCGGAGCTCAGGCTGACGATATCGTCGAGCCTTGTTGGTTTTTACCTGACGCGAACCCAAACACTCCTCCCGTGGTGTCGGAATCGACAAATAAGGCAGCTTATGACCCTCAGATTTTAGAGGATTTTGGAAGAGCGGGTGCCGGCCGACGATATTCTATCGAAGATGGCAATACGATGAGAGGAGATCCTAAAAAAAGGATTGCCTACAGAAGACAGGTCTCAGCAAATTGAAAAATATCCGCCTCAAAAAAATGCAAAATACATCGACCCGCCAGCAATAAACCCGGAAATGCGGGCTGTTCTCCCAGAAACAGCCGTTAAGGGAAACAAACGAATTGCAGGGAAGCAAGCTAAGCTTGCAGCCTACATCGCCGCAGTGGAAAAAATGTTTCTCGAAGTCCTGAATCACACACAAGGGAGGCTTTCTCTTCTCCAACGTTTGAGCGACACAGAAAGGTTGTTGGCAGATCTTTTGTATGATGGGTCGGCGGATCTTTCAAGGAGGTCCTAAAATCGTCGACGGCTAACGATTTCCTGTTCGGAACGCGACTGGACGAAAAAGTGACGACAGCGAAAGCGCTTAAAAGTACTACCCGCCGAGAATACTGTGCGCTGCGAACTGACTCATCGGCAAAAGGGTAAAAAAAAGTTGAAGTTCTCGCCTCGTCGCTTCTCACGCGGCTATCGCCAGTGATCGACGGGTTCAGGCGGGAGAAAGATGACGTCATTTATGGAGAAACGCAACAGGTTTTCGCGGCAGGAAAGTCGCCCCGTCGCCGATATTCACCGAGATAGAGAGAGAGAGCCGCCCTCCAGCACGCAGACGCTAGCTTTTCCTGTGAGTAGTGTAGCCGGAAGATTGCATTTTTTCGAAGAGGAGTGGAAACAACATACCACCGACAAGCGCATCCTAACATGGATAGCGGGATATGAGGTCCCTTTTTTCCTCGGTACCGAACCAACAATTTCTCCCCAAAAATAAAACGAACGCTGGGAAAGAAGCTACGGTGATTAAAGATCTAGTGACAGCTCTGTTAGAGAAGAGAGTGATAGAATCGTGTCAGGATAACCAATATCAGTTTCTATCGAATGTCTTCGCGGTTCCAAAATCCGGAAGAGGTTTTTGGTCAGTTTTAAACCTAAAGCAGCGGAACAAGTTCGTTCCTACGACACATTTCAAGCTTGAAGATAGTAGAACAGCAGTGAGTCTCATAAATAAGGATTATTTCCTTGCAACAATCGACCTGAAGGATGCATACCACGCGGTCCCTGTAGCAAAAAAAACCTATCATTTTTAAGGTTTAGATTCGACGGGACTGTTTCGACGGGACGAAAAGATGTAATACCTTGGGTTTTGGTTTAATTCGATAAAAATGCGACTATATCTCCCGGAAAATAAGAGAATCACGATCAAGGATCTAATTCGAAAATTTTATAACACCAACAGCTGTAAAATTCGCGATTTTTCTCGTTTTTGGGGTTCTCTAGTGGTGAGTTGTCCGGTGATCCGTTATGGATTTGCCCATTCAAATACGTTCGAGCGAGCGCGGTACCTGGTTCTTTTAAAGGCTGGGGACTGTTTCGATGCGAACGGTGGCGTAGATAGAAGACCGCCCTTAAGCCTAGCTTGAGGGGGAACCCTCATCCCAAAAGGCTAAACTCCGGTTCTGTGGGAGAGATGTTGAACTGAGAATTGTTTCTGGTATTGCGAAGCGACGCGCGTCGATTTTTCGTGCAATTTGCCCTCGGGCAATGCGTGCGAGATTTTTGGTGTATGCCAAGCAATGCATTTGAAATAGCGATAGCCAACTGACTATCTACTTGGGGTGCTAAGCGAACACATGGCCTCTTGCACTCAAGTTGATGTTATACCTCCTCGTAGTAGCCAGCGGATGTTGTTCCCAGGTGGGAGAGTAACTAAGTTAGCAACAGCGGGCTTTTATCCAAGCTTATTTGGGAACTCTGGATCGCCTGGAGTGGCCACGTGAGTCTTTAGATTCTGCGTCGCCTTGGGCGACGACGTGAATCTCGGGGCTCTGGGCCACATTTTGCGTGGTTACGTGAGGCTTCCAAACCAGACGGACTCTGGATCATCTTGGTGGTCATGTGAGCCTTGGTATTCTGCGTCGCCCTGTGCGACGACGTAAATCTCGGGGCTCTGGGCCGCCCCGGATGATCACAGGCGTGTCAAGGGACTCTGGACCGCCTTGGTGGTCATGTGATTCCTCTGAATAGAGAACTGGCGAAGGAGGACTAGAACACTGCGGCGGGCTCGCATGCGGACGCACGAACGATCGAACATATTTTACCATGATCATAAATGCCAAAACGGGGACTGTCACCCTTTATGATCGATGGGCAATGCCCAGATGAAGGAATTCGATTCTCAGAGCGGGCCCGAGGGCTCCCATGCTGAAACTGAGATGAATCGGGTGATAACGGTATGACGAACGCCAGGCATGATCGATTTGTGTTGTCTCGTCTTGCGTTCACGCCTCGGCGTGTGGGTCCCACCCAGTTTCGGATGGAGGCAACGTTGCCTCATCCAACTCCTTTTCCTTTCCGAAAGCGGTCGTGCATGCCGCATATCCTACCATATACATCCTCCCAGGGGAGTGTGGTGATGACCGATCCGTGCGCCGGCGAGTGGCTGGCTGTATGGATGGGTAACATGCCTCGAAAAGAGCCTCAGATACCGCTCCACGCCTAAGGGGACTAGGCACGCTCATGATGGGGTGAGCCTCACGCCTCCCGCCTCCATTTTTCCTTCAGTTTCCTTCAGACTTCTTCCTTTTTCTGGGTCGTGTCCAGGCGGGACGCAAGAGCAGGCCTTCCTGAGGTTCCCCGCGGATGCATTGGAATCTTGTGGCTCTGCTTGGGGAGCTGCCGTAATAGCTCCCTCGGAAAGACGACAGATTGCTATGTAACGAAACTGCTCTGATCGCTTTTCGACCAGTGGTGATCAAACGATATTTCGGTTCGCCCCGTACCTTGGACGTGGTTCGCGACATGTAAGTTAGATAGGAACCGGCAGCGTATACCCGTCTGGATGAGGGAGCACAGGTTGGACCATTGTAATGGTTCCGCCTTCACGATAGATTTTTCGGTGCAAACGTGATGCTAGGCGTTGAGGTGCAGGCTGAGTTTATCTGGTGGCTGAGAGCCATTGAAAACCCGAGAAACTCGATAAGACCCCTAAAATTCTCTCTGGAAATCTTTAGTGGAGCATCATTATTTGGCTTCGAAAGCAGTCTTCGAAAAAAGAGATGACATGGTTTCTGTAGAAAAAAAGAGAGTCAGAATCATATCAACAATGAATAATAGAATTGCGGCTTCGTTCATTGGTACAAAAGAAAATACAGACGCTGATTTTGAATCAACGAGACTTTATAAAGAAACGGAATATTCTCTCGCGGGTTGGGCATTTCAGGATATCTCGGGATGGTTGGGAAATCCTCAAATTGATTTCTTTGCTTTGCGCATTAAGGGGCTAGTCCACTTTGAAAATTTCAAAAAACCGAAAGCAAGCCAGACTTGACGAAATCGACGATGATGAGCAATCAGATGGGATTTTGTACGGTGCAGGAATTGCTGATTGAGTTTAGGTAAGAGTTTTTCATAGTATAAACTTCAAACGCGTTTTTCTCGAAACAACGTTATCAAAATCTAGCTCAATCATATCTCTAAAACTGATAAACCGATTCTCTTGAAATTTAAACCACATATTGTAAACATGATTCGCAACAAGATGATGGTTTTAAAATTTTGATTTTTACTCTTTTTTGCGAAAAACTGCGAAAAAACGCTTGTTTGAAACTTTTTTCGTTTTTAATCTGCCATTTTTTATTTTATGATAAAACTTTATATCCGAGGGTCATTTTGTAGCTGATGTTATACTGAATCTAATGGACTTTGATTTTTTTGTTTCAGACAAGCTGTTGCCGATTTGTGATGGAGCTACCTGGCCCACCTATTTTTAAGGCGTCACGCTAAACTATAGTTTTTGTAGTTAAAAATGAATAAAAATGGATTAACATTTTTCAATATATTTTACGACTTTATTTATCAAGCCCAACAACATGTATATTCATATCGTTCATAAAATCCTCAAAAAATCGCGAAAATAGCCTTTTTTCCTGGCTCCAAAGTGAACTGGCCCCTTAACACGAAGTGTGAGAGTAGAGAAGCTAGGGGGGTTCTGCTTCAAGGGGAGGTGGTATGTCAAGAATGGGGAAGCCAAGGTGGCGCCATTGTCGAGGGGAGGTCCCCGGGCGCGTGTGACGTCACAGAGGGGACCTCTATGGAGGGAGTAGCCATGTGGTCCGTGGAGCGACTGGCGGGAGGGGGAATTCAGCGTTGATGAGTGGTTTGTGTGTGTGTGTGTGTGTGTGTGTGTGTGTGTGTGTGTGTGTGTGTGTGTGTGTGTGTGTGTGTGTGTGTGTGTGTGGGTGTGTGTGTGTGTGTTTGTGTGGAAGGAAGGGGGAGGGGGCAAAAAGAATGCTTTGAATTATATGACAATAAAACAATAGTTTATTAATAATTAAATTGAGCAATGACGTTGCATAGTATATATTATACATCAAATCTCTGGTGTGTGTGTGTGTGTATGTGTGTGTGTGTGTGTGTGTGTGTCAAATATCCGCAGCGGATCCGTTATCCTGGAACATAATAAAGCATGCATCTTATTAACCTATCAAACATAATCATATTTTGAATCATACTAAAGATAATACGAACCATCGACCCAATATAAGTTTAAGCAGGTGGGGCACGTGTCGCGCATCGAAACTTGGTGGGTCGGCCCGCCGCAGTTGGTACAAAAGATCCCCTGGATGTTGTTGAAGCGCTCGCTGAAGTGGCCACATCTTTGGATCAGCAGATCGAGCAGACAAAATATCGCCCGATCGTTTTCGGTGAAATATTCATAGTTGACACAGCACATGATGTCCCGATTCAACCGATTTATTTGCTGCTGGTCCACAACTATTTCCCGCATATAATGAACTCCCTCGTCTGAGGCATCGCCCAACCCGCTATCGACTGATTCGGTGTCACTTTCCAGTTCGGCTAATTCCATATCGTCGTGTGCAAGCCGTTCAATTTCCGCCCACTCATCATCGTCATCATCGGCGATATCAATGACCACTTCATCTGCCACAACTATCACTTCGTCGTCATCAGCGATATTCACCACCATCTCCATGTCATCATCGACGAGATTAATCAACTCAATTTGGCGCGACATTATTCTTGAGTGATTTTCCGTTTTCGGACTCTTTCACACTGACACCTCGGAGGTTGAAGACTGGAATGGCGAAAACTGCTGTTCCGATCCTTCTTTGAATTTCGATTTTTGGATCCTCATGGGCTTATAGTAGGGTGGGGGATGGTCAACAGGATGTGAAAATGGTTTTCAACATTAGTTGGGACTTGTAGAAAAAAAACCTTGCAAGATGTTGCATCCTGGCCAGGGATAAACGAAAAGTTTTTTCTGAACTATCTCTATGGGGTAGGCATCGGCTATCCAGAAGAGTGTGCACTCGTGGAGGTGAAAGCTGGCCAGGCTCTCCAAGCATTGACTTTTACGATCTCTACAGAACAGCGTATGGTCATGGAGACTAAACTGGTGTATTATAAAGAGCATCTTAGAGTTTTCAGATTACCGTCTAGGCGCAACTTGGCGCCATTTTACATATTCGGTCGAGATATCGGGTGGTGATACATTTCAATCGAGAACGCAAAATCCCTAACAAAAAAGTAGTAAGGGGGCCACTATGGCGACCCCAACTCCTATCCCCACTCCTATCCCCACTCCTCGGCCCGTGGTGGGGGCAGCCGAGGTGGGTGTAGAAGTGGGGGAAAATTGTGGTGGCTCGCCATAGTGGCCCGCGACGATTCAGAAGAGGAAAAAGCTATACTTACGTGCGTGTGTCGTCTTTTCTGCGGAGTCAGCAAATGCCTCGGCGTAGGGGCTATGGACATTTCGAAGTGAAAAAATAAGCTAACAATATAATGGATTTTTTTTTATTGTCAAAACAAAACATGGCAGCCATTAAGTTACAGCCAAGAGGAACGGTGGTGTCGCCATAGTGGTCCCTTTTAGTTAATTTTTATTTTCGCCGAAGCTTTTATATCTAGGTTTGAAGTTAAATATAAATAATGTTTTCAGGTAGCGAATTAAAAATAAAATTTTCACACACTCACTGATGGTCACCGCCCGTGGTTCCTTTTTTGAAAAAATAAATAAATTTTCGAAAATACACAATCATGCAGCACGCGAGAGGTGTCGTCGGAAACTCGGACCAATCGGGAGACATTTTGCTCACTTCGCACAATTTTTCTGAATGTCACACTGTTTTTCAAAATATCACATAAGTTTATAAACGTCACGAAATTTTTTAAAATGTCACAGTGAAAGAGATGAGGTCTACGCGCTTCGCGATTCGGAGAGCAACTGAAGCTCTGGAGCGAATAAAAAGCCCCTTTTGCAAATTTTGACACTTTAGCACTCTTGCCGAAGGCTCTACATGCTCGCGGTCATTGTGTGGACGAGTTTGAATCGTCCGGCACGGCGCACAATCGCGAGCTACTCTGTAGAGATCTCGAGTTATGCGTTTTTGCTGACAATCGCAAAAATGTCTTGACTCTGAACTTTGGACGACGCGTGTCTTCACCGAAAGAGACAAATTTCTTACCGATATAAATGATACCCCTATACAATTTTTTAAATGCATTAGAATATGGAATAGAGGAGGAGGAGGGAAAGCGTACAGAGCAACGCAGGTGTATGTACGCTCAAGAGAGAGAAGGAGAGAGAGATGCAGCCCTCGAGCTGTAGCGGGCGATCTAAGTGCGATGATCTGCAAAGAAAGAGAGAGAAATAAAGCGTTCGAGCAGTAGCGGGAGAGAGAGATCTCCTACTATGCAGTATTGCTTCGATACATGTATGTACGGCAGCGCGCTGCACAGCCGTGTATGTGGTAAACGAGACAGAGCGAGAAACTGCGTGATCTGTAGTAGGAGAGAGATCTCCCACTAGCGAGGTGTATGTGTCGAGAGAGAGCGCATCATTAGCAGGAAACAGATCTGCTAAAAAATGACGACAACAGAGAGTGAGAGAGAGAGAGAGAGAGAGATCGCGCGAGCTGCAAGAGAGAGATTTCCTACTATTGAGCGCGCCGATGAGAGAGAGAAACAAGGCGCTCGAGCTGTAGCACTGATCCCGCACACGCCCAAATTAATGCGACTTTGAGATAGAACGGTGCTACAATAAAAATAAAATAAACCGATACATAAAAAAACACGTAATTTTTTTATCTCGATTTTTATTTCTAATTTTTTATACCGATATTCATTTTTAATTTCGGTTGTGATCTCGACGTAGTTATACTTACGTGTGTGGGTGACGTCTCGACTTCAATTTCCGGGTTCATGCCCTACAGGGTATTTAAATGAAAGAATAAAACACTATGGGGAGGTGGTGTTGCGACAGTGGCCCTATTTTTCAATATTTTATTTTTAATTTAAAAAACCACCATGGTCCCATCTATTTATTGAAAATAAAAATAAAAATAAAATATTCAAAAATCACATTGTGACGCATTCACCGATCGTCCTATCAGGCATCCAACGATGAATGAGGAAACAAGGCCTAGACACACACACGCGCACACACACACATACACACACGCACGCACGCACACAGACCGAGCGAACGCACCGAACGCACGAGCGAACGGGCGCAACGGGTTAACGAACGAAAGATTCAGCGAACGCATCAAACGAACGAACATGCGAACGCATTGAACGATCGAACGAACCAACGACTGCAAGGTTCTTTTCCATATCATACAGCTGGGATTGCGCAAAGAATTTTTTTTCTATATATGGTTTTCTCAACGAACATAGAGAGTTTTGCCCTGAAAATCAACACCGCTACTTTGGACTACGGTGTTCGGTCGTTCGTAACAAACGAAAGATCAAACGAGGGGAATGAACGATGAAACGGACGATCGAACGAGCGCAACGAACCAACGATCGAGTGAACGGAACGAACGACCCAAAAAGAACATCGATTTTGATTTCGATTTCTTCTATGTCGATTTTGATTTTTTCCAATGAACGAATGGACGAAATTTTTTACAGATACAAAATCAGTGTTTGAACGAGCGAACGCAATGAACGAGTGAACGCACGAGCGATCGAACGAACGCTACGATTGATCAAACGAACGCAACGGTAGAACGATCGTAAGATCGAACGAATGCGACGGTCGATCGAACGAATGCAATAAAAAATCGAGCGAACGAACAAACGTACGCACTGACCGATCGAATGAATGAACGAGTGTAACGAACGAGTGAACGAAGCAATGAACACAAGCTTCTTTCACATATCAATAAAGCAGCGATAGAATGAAAGATGTTTTTTTTAATTCGATGCATAGTTTTCGTGAACGAAAATTGAGTGATTCTTTGCACTGGCAATCAATACTGCCACTTCGGACCGAGATTGAGCAAGCGCAACGAATGGAAGATCGCTCAAACGCAATGAGCGATCGAACGAACAAAGAAAGTAGGCTTCTTTTAGATTTCTCTTTTAGATATCGAAAAGCAGTAATTGGCAGACGGATTTTGTTACGATGCAAAGTTTTTTGTGAACGAAAATCAAGCCTTTTTTTTCACCGAAAATCGACACTTCCACTTCGGCCCACGATTGAGCGACGATCAATCGAACGGACGAGCGATCGAACGAACGAAGAAAGTAAGCTTCTGTCAAATGTCAAACTTCAGTGTTTGGCCCGATACTACATGTTCGTTGAAAAACCATGCATCGAAAAAAATTCTTCGCGTAATCCCTGCTGTTTGATATGTAAAAGAACCTTGTGGTCGTTGGTTCGTTCGATCGCGCAACGAGCGCACGAGCGATTAAACGAACGATCGAGCGAACGAACGAACGATCGAACGGACGCAACGGGTTAACGAACGAAAGATCGAGTGAGCGCATCGAACGAACGAACGTGTGAACGCATCGAACGATCGAACGAACCAACGAACATAAGGTTCTTTTAAATATCAAACAGCAGTGATTACGCGTAGAATTTTATTTTCCATTGTTCGAGCACCGCGATAATTTATTCTCTACGATGATGGTGAGGAAAGCAGTGACTGCGGCTGTATGATGAGTCGGTTATCCAGTGAAGCGATTAACATTCGACTCGTCAAGCGCGAATGAACGATCGAACGAGCGCAACGAACGAACGATCGAGCGAACGCAACGAACGAACGATCGAGCGAACGGGCGTAACGGGTTAACGAACGAAAGATCGAGCGAACGCATCGAACGAACGAACGTGCGCAAAAAGCAGGGATTGCGCAAAGAAATTTTGTTTTTCGATATATGGTTTTTTCAATGAACATAGAGAGTTTTGTCCTGAAAATCAACACCACTACTTTGGACTGAGGTGTTCGTTCGTTCGTTCGTAACAAACGAAAGATCAAACGAGGGTAATGAACGATGAAACGAACGATCGAACGAGCGCAACGAACGAACGATCGAGTGAACGGAACGAGCGCATCGAACGAACGAACGTGTGAACGCATTGAACGATCGAACGAACCAACGAACACAAGGTTCTTTTACATATCAAACAGCAGTGATTACGCGAAGAATTTTATTTTCCATTGTTCCAGCACCGCGATAATTTATTCTCTACGATGATGGTGAGGAAAGCAGTGACTGCGACTGTATGATGAGTCGGTTCTCCAGTGAAGCGATTAACATTCGACTCGTCAAGCGCGAATGAACGATCGAACGAGCGCAACGAACGAACGATCGAGCGAACGCAACGAACGAACGATCGAGTGAACGCAACAAACGAACGATCGAGCAAACGCAACGAACGAACGATCGAGCGAACGAGTGTAACGGGTTAACGAACGAGAGATCGAGCGAACGAGTGTAACGGGTTAACGAACGAGAGATCGAGCGAACGAACGAGCGAACGCATCGAACGAACGTGCGAACACATTGAACGATCAAACGAACTAACGACCGCAAGGTTCTTTTTCATGTCAAAAAGCAGGGATTGCGCAAAGAAATTTTGTTTTTCGGTATATGGTTTTTTCAACGATCATAGAGAGTTTTGTCCTGAAAATCAACACCACTACTTTGGGCTGAGGTGTTCGTTCGTTCGTAACAAACAAAAGATCAAACGAGGGTAATGAACGATGAAACGAACGACCAAACGAGCGCAACGAACGAACGATCGAGTGAACGGAACGAACGAATGACCCAAAGAGAACGCCGATTTTGATTTCGATTCCTTTTATGTTGATTTTGATTTTTTTTACGATACTTTATTACGATAGCCATTTTGTATTTGGTTTTTGATTTTTTATTTCAATTTCGTGAAACATCGACTGAGTACACGCTCGGGGACGAAATCTCCAGACTTTCTAAAAGTATGTCGCTTGAGCTTGAGAACCTTAATTTCCGCTTTTATTTTCAAAAAGAATATAGCTTGAGAACATTGATTTGAATTTTCATTTCCATGACGATTTCGATTTTTTGACTTTTTATTTCAATGTCAATTTCTATATATGGTTTTTAATTCTATTTTCAATTCGTTTCATAAAAATGAACAAATGAACGCACGAAAGGATAGAACGATCGCAACGAACGAATAAACGAACGAGTGAATGAACACAAGTTTCTTTTGCACGTGAAAATGCAGTGATTGAACGAAGGAATTAGACAACGAAAGATCGAACAAGTGTAATAAACGTTGGCACGAACGATCGAATGAGCGCTACGAACGGACGATCGAGCGAACGCAACGAACGCACGAGCGATTAAACGAACGATCGAGCGAACGTACGAACGAACGATCGAACGGACGCAGCGGGTTAACGAAAGATCGAGCAAACGCGTTAAACGAACGAGCGTATGAACGCATTAAACGATCAAACGAACCAACGACCGCAAGTCGTTGGCTCAAAACGGAACAAAACAAGGTTCTTTGTTTGAGATCGCTCAATGTGTTCGCACGTTCGCTCGTTCGTTCGCTCGATCTCTCGTTCGTTAACCCGTTACACTCGTTCGCTCGATCGTTCGTTCGTTGCGTTTGCTCGATCGTTCGTTTGTTGCGTTCACTCTATCGTTCGTTCGTTGCGTTCGCTCGATCGTTCGTTCGTTGCGCTCGTTCGATCGTTCATTCGCGCTTGACGAGTCGAATGTTAATCGCTTCACTGGAGAACCGACTCATCATACAGTCGCAGTCACTGCTTTCCTCACCATCATCGTAGAGAATAAATTATCGCGGTGCTGGAACAATGGAAAATAAAATTCTTCGCGTAATCACTGCTGTTTGATATGTAAAAGAACCTTGTGTTCGTTGGTTCGTTCGATCTTTCAATGCGTTCACACGTTCGTTCGTTCGATGCGCTCGTTCCATTCACTCGATCGTTCGTTCGTTGCGCTCGTTCGATCGTTCGTTTCATCGTTCATTACCCTCGTTTGATCTTTCGTTTGCTACGAACGAACGAACGAACACCTCAGTCCAAAGTAGTGGTGTTGATTTTCAGGACAAAACTCTCTATGTTCATTGAAAAAACCATATATCGAAAAACAAAATTTCTTTGCGCAATCCCTGCTTTTTGCGCACGTTCGTTCGCTCGATCTTTCGTTCGTTAGCCCGTTACGCCCGTTCGCTCGATCGTTCGTTCGTTGCGTTCGCTCGATCGTTTGTTCGTTGCGCTCGTTCGATCGTTCATTCGCGCTTGACGAGTCGAATGTTAATCGCTTCACTGGATAACCGACTCATCATACAGCCGCAGTCACTGCTTTCTTCACCATCATCGTAGAGAATAAATTATCGCGGTGCTCGAACAATGGAAAATAAAATTCTTCGCGTAATCACTGCTGTTTGATATTTAAAAGAACCTTATGTTCGTTGGTTCGTTCGATCGTTCGATGCGTTCACACGTTCGTTCGTTCGATGCGCTCACTCGATCTTTCGTTCGTTAACCCGTTGCGTCCGTTCGATCGTTCGTTCGTTCGCTCGATCGTTCGTTTAATCGCTCGTGCGCTCGTTGCGCGATCGAACGAACCAACGACCACAAGGTTCTTTTACATATCAAACAGCAGGGATTACGCGAAGAACTTTTTTCGATGCATGGTTTTTCAACGAACATGTAGTATCGGGCCAAACACTGATGTTTGACATTTGACAGAAGCTTACTTTCTTCGTTCGTTCGATCGCTCGTCCGTTCGATTGATCGTCGCTCAATCGTGGGCCGAAGTGGAAGTGTCGATTTTCGATGAAAAAAAAAACGCTTGATTTTCGTTCACAAAAAACTTTGCATCGTAACAAAATCCCTCTGCCAATTACTGCTTTTCGATATCTAAAAGAGAAATCTAAAAGAAGCCTACTTTCTTTGTTCGTTCGATCGCTCATTGCGTTTGAGCGATCTTCCATTCGTTGCGCTTGCTCAATCGCAGTCCGAAGTGGCAGTATTGATTGCCAGTGAAAAGAATCACTCAATTTTCATTCACGAAAACTATGCATCGAATTAAAAAAAAAACATCTTTCATTCTATCGCTGCTTCATTGATATGTGAAAGAAGCTTGTGTTCATTGCTTCGTTCACTCGTTCGTTGCACTCGTTCATTCATTCGACCGGTCAGTGCGTACGTTTGTTCGTTCGGTCGATTTTTTATTGCATTCGTTCGATCGACCGTCGCATTCGTTCGATCATACGATCGTTCTACCGTTGCGTTCGTTTGATCAATCGTAGCGTTCGTTCGATCGCTCGTGCGTTCACTCGTTCATTGCGTTCGCTCGTTCAAACACTGATTTTGTATCTGTAAAAAATTTCGTCCATTCGATCATTGGAAAAAATCAAAATCGACATAAAAGAAATCGAAATCAAAATCGATGTTCTCTTTGGGTCGTTCGTTCCGTTCACTCGATCGTTGGTTCGTTGCGCTCGTTCGATCGTCCGTTTCATCGTTCATTCCCCTCGTTTGATCTTTCGTTTGTTACGAACGAACGAACACCGTAGTCCAAAGTAGCGGTGTTGATTTTCAGGGCAAAACTCTCTATGTTCGTTGAGAAAACCATATATAGAAAAAAAATTCTTTGCGCAATCCCAGCTGTATGATATGGAAAAGAACCTTGCAGTCGTTGGTTCGTTCGATCGTTCAATGCGTTCGCATGTTCGTTCGTTTGATGCGTTCGCTGAATCTTTCGTTCGTTAACCCGTTGCGCCCGTTCGCTCGTGCGTTCGTTGCGTTCGCTCGGTCTGTGTGCGTGCCTGCGTGTGTGTATGTGTGTGTGTGCCCGCGCGCGTGTGTGTGTGTGTGTGTCTAGGCCTTGTTCCCTCATTCATCGTTGGATGCCTGATAGGACGATCGGTGAATGCGTCACAATGTGATTTTTGAATATTTTATTTTTATTTTTATTTTCAATAAAAAGATGGGACCATGGTGGTTTTTTAAATTAAAAATAAAATATTGAAAAATAGGGCCACTGTCGCAACACCACCTCCCCATAGTGTTTTATTCTTTCATTTAAATACCCTGTAGGGCATGAACCCGGAAATTGAAGTCGAGACGTCACCCACACACGTAAGTATAACTACGTCGAGATCACAACCGAAATTAAAAATGAATTTCGGTATAAAAAATCAGAAATAAAAATCGAGATAAAAAAAATTATGTGTTTTTTTATGTATCGGTTTATTTTATATTTATTGTAGCACCGTTCTATCTCAAAGTCGTATTAATTTGGGCGTGTGCGGGATCAGTGCTACAGCTCGAGCGCCTTGTTTCTCTCTCTCATCGGCGCGCTCAATAGTAGGAAATCTCTCTCTTGCAGCTCGCGCGATCTCTCTCTCTCTCTCTCTCTCTCTCTCTCTCACTCTCTGTTGTCGTAATTTTTTAGCAGATCTGTTTCCTGCTAATGATGCGCTCTCTCTCCACACATACACCTCGCTAGTGGGAGATCTCTCTCCTACTACAGATCACGCAGTTTCTCGCTCTGTCTCGTTTACCACATACACGGCTGTGCAGCGCGCTGCCGTACATACATGCATCGAAGCAATACTGCATAGTAGGAGATCTCTCTCTCCCGCTACTGCTCGAACGCGTTATTTCTCTCTCTTTCTTTGCAGATCATCGCACTTAGATCGCCCGCTACAGCTCGAGGGCTTCATCTCTCTCTCCTTCTCTCTCTTGAGCGTACATACACCTGCGTTGCTCTGTACGCTTTCCCTCTTCCTCCTCTATTCCATATTCTAATGCATTTAAAAAATTGTATAGGGGTATCATTTATATCGGTAAGAAATTTGTCTCTTTCGGTGAAGACACGTGTCGTCCAAAGTTCAGAGTCGAGACATTTTTGCGATTGTCAGCAAAAACGCATAACTCGAGATCTCTACAGAGTAGCTCGCGATTGTGCGCCGTGCCGGACGATTCAAACTCGTGCACACAATGACCGCGAGCATGTAGAGCCTTCGGCAAGAGTGCTAAAGTGTCAAAATTTGCAAAAGGGGCTTTTTATTCGCTCCAGAGCTTCAGTTGCTCTCCGAATCGCGAAGCGCGTAGACCTCATCTCTTTCTCTGTGACATTTTAAAAAATTTCGTGACGTTTATAAACTTATGTGATATTTTGAAAAACAGTGTGACATTCTGAAAAATTGTGCGAAGTGAGCAAAATGTCTCCCGATTGGTCCGAGTTTCCGACGACACCTCTCGCGTGCTGCATGATTGTGTATTTTCGAAAATTTATTTATTTTTTCAAAAAAGGAACCACGGGCGGTGACCATCAGTGAGTGTGTGAAAATTTTATTTTTAATTCGCTACCTGAAAACATTATTTATATTTAACTTCAAACCTAGATATAAAAGCTTGGGCGAAAATAAAAATTAACTAAAAGGGACCACTATGGCGACACCACCGCTCATCCCCCCTCTTACCCCCACCACGGGCCGAGGTGTGGGGATAGGAGCGAAAAAATAAAAAGGGGCTACTATGGCGACACCACCGTTCCTCTTGGCTGTAACTTAATGGCTGCCATGTTTTGTATTGAAAATAAAAAAAAATTCCTTTATATTGTTAGCTTATTTGTTCACTTCGAAATGTCCATAGCCCCTACGCCGAGGCATTTGCTGACTCCGCAGAAAAGACGACACACGCACGTAAGTATAGCTTTTTCCTCTTCTCAATCGTCGCGGGCCACTATGGCGAGCCACCACAATTTTCCCCCACTTCTACACCCACCTCGGCTGCCCCCACCACGGGCCGAGGAGTGGGGATAGGAGTGGGGATAGGAGTGGGGGTCGCCATAGTGGCCCCCTTACTACTCAAAAATGCTTTATTGTTTGCAACTGCCCAAGGAAACGCTGTTAAAAAAAACCGAGGTCTTGGTTCCATTCCGAAAGCCAATGTCAATTGCATCCGCCTTGTCTCAAAGCTCGCCGACACTCGAGACAGGTCCAGACAGGTTTCTTGGAAAAACTGTATTCTTTAGGGATCAAAGGGACCGCGGATGGACCACCTGAGCGCAGCTCTTGAAAAGTCGAGGTCCCCATTCCGAAAGATAATGTGAAGATGTTTACATGCGTGTCCACTCCTGTCACGAGTCTCGCCAACACTTTAGACAGGTCTCGACAAGTCAGGATTTCTTGGAAAAACTATAAACTTTAGGGATCTGTTGCCACGGGCCGTTGGGCATCCCGACTTCCTGTTTTTGTCTCATGTTCCTCGAGCAATCTACGCGTTATCGGAAAACTCTGTTTTTTCCCGAGAGAGGGCCGAACTGTTTTTCCCGAAGGTCTTTTTAATGATCCGCTCCACTCAAATCTGACCACACTTTGAATGAAGCATTCAGTCTGTTAACATCGTGGAAGTTTTTTTCGTACTCATCAACATGGAGCAAAAGTCGTGCTTTTACGCTCGTTCGAAGATTTTGCTGCGTGGGAGCAACGATGCGTTGAGTTCATCGAAGGGCTGGAAACGCAAAGCCGGATTAAGCGCCCGCGATTATTAATTGGACATTAACAGTTACTCATAGCCCAAATAGCGCGTCTGGAAGGATTGAGGAATTGCGTGCGGAGTCGTTTCGTACACACATGCGCAGGACATGGTGATCATAAGTTAACCTGGCGAGAGATTGAAACATCCTTCAAGAGTCGCCACATCGAGCCGAAACACTTTCTAAATGATGCTCGCGTCGTAGTGCTTCAACATGTGCAAAATATCATCGACAAGCACAACAGTATTAAAAGCAATACAGTGTTTAATGGTGAATTCGCGAGTGGTGACAAACATGCGAATAAAAGTATCAACACGCGAAACTGTGAACTATTTAGTACAAGCGATTTGAACGAGTGGTATGAACAGAGTCTCATTGAGCCCCCTTTAAACTTACTCGATGAATGTCAAGAACGTGATAGCGGCTGGGCTCTGCAGAAAATACTTAACCTCACGATAAATGTGAATAAGTACAATCCGATGCGTGTCGGGTGCTCTATATCATTGCCGCGGGAAATAATGTTGAAGAAGGCTGTGGTTAACGTAAAATCCGACGATAACGCGTGTTTCGCATGGGCAGTTGTCGCTGCTCTATCCCCAGCTGAACAAAACAGCCACCGTACATCTTCTTATCCTCTTTATTCGACAGATTCTAGTACTGAATCTGAAGGATATCAAATTCCCGGCGACGATACATCAAATAAAGAAATTTGAACTTCAAAACAATGTATCGATCAACGTATATACCACCACCACCAAAAAGGACATCGTTCCAATACGCATAACTCAACACAAGAAGGAAAAACACATCAATTTGCTGTACATGCAAGACAATGAGGATAGCAATGTGGGGCACTTCGTATGGATCAAGCATCTGTCGAGACTCGTGAGGTCACAACTGACCAAAAAGAAGCATAAAAAATTTATCTGTGATCGGTATGTAGTTACCATAATATATATATAGGTGATTATATATGCTAGACGAATTAAACAAAACAATCTTGTGTTTTTTTGCAGATGTTTGCACTACTTCGGATCAGAGAAACAATTGCAATCACATGAGGTCGATTGTGGAGCAATAAATGACTGCGATCCGACGGCAGTCGGATCGCACAAACGACACTTATTGATGTCGTTTGGTAAAACGACACCAATAAGTGGCTCCAGTTCAGCATCTTTAGCCGGAAAGAGCGACATCCCTCCATTGTGTATGCTGATTTGGAGTGTGTGTTGGCAAAGACCGAGAGAGAATTGGGAGAGAACCTATCGAAAGATATATATTAACACCATGAAGTGTTTAGTATCGGATACTATGTGTGTTGTTCGTATGACGAGTCATTATCTTCGTATCACTCACGCTGCAGTGCTGATTGCGTATCAAGGTTTGTCGAAGAACTAAAAAATCTAGCACTGCGGATCAACGAATTTTTCTGTGATAATGTACCAATGGTGCATTTAACACCGAGTGAGTGGGCTAGTTTTCGAGCAGCGACTCAATGTCACATATGTGGGAAACCATTTGCGCAAGAAGATGTACGCGTTCGAGATCATTGTCATCTGACTGGGCGCTATAGAGGCCCTGCCCATTCCAACTGCAGCCTAAATTACAAACAGTCATTTTTCATTCCAGTAGTTTTCCACAGTTTATCCGGTTATGATGCGCATTTTATAATCAAGGAAGTAGCCACAGCGTTCGACGGAACAACCAATGTGCTTCCAATTACAAAGGAGAAATACATCTCCTTCACGAAGCATATTAAAATTACAGACGATTCAAAACACAAGATCCAATTGCGCTTTATCGACTCATACAAATTCCTCAACACTAGTCTCAACAAATCATTCATCATTCTTGACCGAGGGCAAACTCAAAATTCTACGCACACAATTCCCAACTCTCTCGACAAACGATTTCAAGTTGTTGACGCGAAAAGGGGTGTTCCCTAATGAATATATTGACGACGTGACCAAGCTAGACGACACTTGCCTACCACCACGTGACGCATTTTACAATTCCCTGACAGATGCTACAGTATGTGAGAGCGAGTACGCACATGCTGAGAACGCCTGGGAGCGGTTCTCCACTCGAACGCTGGGTGACTATAGCGATTTGTATCTGAAGACAGATGGCTTGTTATTAGCCGATATTTTCGAAAACTTTCCAAATACATGCGTTGAGAGCTATGGCCTAGATCCCGCGTATTACTACACATTGCCGGGGTATACCTGGGATGCAATGTTTAAACACTCGAATGTCTAGTTTGAATTACTAACTGACATCGACATGGTTTTATTCGTTGAGCGGGGTATACGCGGTGGTCTGAGTCAATGCTCGATCCGATATGCACACGCTAATAACAAGTACATGGAGTCGTTTGATCCATCGAAAACATCATCATACTTGATGTATTTTGATGTCAACAATTTGTATGGATGGGCAATGTGCCAGCCCTTGCCATATGCAGATTTTTGATGGGTCAACGACGTGTCCAATTTCGATCCATCATGCATCGCGCTAGACTCACCTATAGGCTACATCCTTGAAGTCGACTTGGAATATCCCCAATCTCTACATGATGCGCACAAAGACCTGCCGTTTTGTCTAATACATGAAAAACCTCCGGGTAAGCGGGAAGAAAAGCTGTTAGCAACCGTCTGCGATAAAAAACGCTACATCATACACTACCAGAATTTACTACTAGTGCTTACGCCATGGGCTTCGCCTCATGAAAATCCATCGAGTCCTACAGTTTACACAATCCCCATGGCTGCGTTCGTATATTGAGTTCAATACCCAGTTTCGAACGCTTGCCAAAAACGATTTTGAAAAGAATTTGTTCAAATTAATGAATAATGCGGTCTTTGGCAAAACGATGGAGAATGTGCGCAATCATGTAGATGTAAAGCTTTTAACAAAATGGGAGGGCAGATATGGCGCAGAGGCAATGATTGCGAATCCAAACTTCCACAGCCGAAGTGTTTTTTCGGAAAACTTCGTTGCCGTGGAATTGCGCAATCTCGAGGTGAAATTCAACAAGCCGACATATGTGGGGATGTGCATACTCGATATATCCAAAACGTGCTTGTATCGATTTCATCACGAGTATATGGTACCTCTGTATCGAGATAAATGTAAAGTCACGTATACCGATACGGATAGTCTCATATATGACATTGACAGCGATGATATATATGCCGACATGAAGCGCGACATTTCAAAATTCGATACAACCGAATTTATTGGACTTCGATCGAAAATGTACGCGACACGTGTCGAGGGTAAGAAAGACACGAAAACAGTTAAAGGTGTCAAGAGTAGCTCTGTGGCTAGGACAATCACGTTTGACGATTACGCTCGATGCTTGAAGGAAGAAAATTGCTCTGAGTCCTCATGACGATAAGCGGTATATCATACCTGGGACCTCTGATACCCTACCATGGGGGCATTATAGAATACAGTCATAAAAAGTTTTGTAAATTTTTTTTCTACAACCTTGATGTAAAATTGTGTACATTTTTGTGAATATCGATGTATAAAACGCGTGAAAATGATGTATACATTTTGTTCACTCGATGTTAAAATTATGTTTGTTGTTGTAAATATTTAATCGTGTAAGAATGGATTTATTATTTTCTGTAAATAAAGAAACGGACATTTTATAATCCCATGTGTTTATTCACTCTATCCATCTCCTCGTACCCACGTTCCACGAAAAAAACATGCATAAGGGGTTCAAAAAGTTTCAAGAGACTTTCTACGACGTTCATGAGACGTTTGAAGATGTTCGTGAGACGTTCAAGAAACTTTCGAAAACGTTCATAAGACGTTTGATGACATCCATGTGAGGTTCGAAGACGTTCAGAGACATTCGAAGACATTCAAGAGATCTTTGACGATATTCATAATACGTTTGATGACATCCATGTGAGGTTCGAAGACGTTCAGAGACATTCGAAGACATTCAAGAGATCTTTGACGATATTCATAATACGTTTGAAGACATCGATGAGGGGGTTCAACGACGTTTTAGAGACTTTCACAGACATTCACGAAGGGTTGGAAGACGTTCAAAATACTTTCGAATACGTTCAAGAGACCTTCGACGACATTCATAATACGTTTGAAGACATTCATGAGGGGTTCGAAGACGCTTGAGAGACTTTCAAAGACATTCACGAGGGTTTCGAAGACGTTCAAGAGAATTTTGACGACATTCATAATACGTTTGAAGACGCTTAAGTCCCCAAAGAGGGTGAATCTCTTTTTGGGGACTTAAGTTCTCTTGAAACTCTTTGAACCCGTTATGCATGTTTTTTTCGTGGAACGTGGGTACGAGGAGATGTGATAGATAGAGTGAATAAACACATGGGATTATAAAATGTCCGTTTCTTTATTTACAGAAAGTAATAAATCCATTCTTACACGATTAAATATTTACAACAACAAACATAATTTTAACATCGAGTGAACAAAATGTATACATAATTTTCACGAGTTTTATACATCGATATTCACAAAAATGTACACAATTTTACATCAAGGTTGTAGAAAAAAAAAATTTACAAAACTTTTTATGACTGTATTCTATAATGCCCCCATGGTAGGGTATCAGAGGTCCCAGGTATGATATACCGCTTATCGTCATGAGGACTCAGAGCAATTTTCGCCTCGCGAATGGTGTAGATCTTATGCAACTTTGATCGAATGCACGTTTGACTACGCTCCATTTCAACTTCTTCCTTCAAGCATCGAGCATAATCGTCAAACGTGATTGTCCTAGCCACAACGCTACTCTTGACAGCTTTAACTTTTTTCGTGTCTTTCTTACCTTCGACACGTGTCGCGTACATTTTCGATCGAAGTCCAATAAATTCGGTCATAATTGCTCCATTACATTCGTCCTTCATGAGACCGGGCACCTTCTTGTTGACGAGCGGTATACTATACCTATTGTCCGCCGAATAATCGCTTGTATCGAATTTTGAAATGTCGCGCTTCATGTCGACATATATATCATCGCTCTCAATGTCATATATGAGACTATCCGTATCGGTATACATGACTTTACATTTATCTCGATACAGAGGTACCATATACTCGTGATGAAATCCATACAAGCACGTTTTGGATATATCGAGTATGCACATCCCTACATATGTCGGCTTGTTGAATTTCACTTCGAGATTGCGCAATTCCACGGCAACGAGGTTTTCCGAAAAAACACTTTGGCTGTGGAAGTTTGGCTTCGCAATCATTGCCTCTGCGCCATATCTGCCTTCCCATTTTGTTAAAAGCTTTACATCTACATGATTGCGCACATTCTCCATCGTTTTGCCAAAGACCGCAGTATTCATTAATTTGAACAAATTCTTTCCAAAATCGTTTTTGGCAAGCGTTCGAAACTGGGTATTCAACTCAATATACGAACGCAGCCATGGGGATTGTGTAAACTGTAGGACTCTATGGATTTTCGTGAGGCGAAGCCCATGGCGTAAGCACTGTTGTAAATTCCGGTAGTGTATGATGTAGCGTTTTTTATCGCAGACGGTTGCTAACAGCTTTTCTTCCCGCTTACCCGGCGGTTTTTCATGTATTGGACAAAACGGCAGGTCTTTGTGCGCATCATGTAGAGATTGGGGATATTCCAAGTCGACTTCAAGGATGTAGCCTATAGGTGAGTCTAGCGCGATGCATGATGGATCGAAATTGGCCACGTCGTTGACCCATCGAAAATCTGCATATGGCAAGGGCTGGCACATTGCCCATCCATACAAATTGTTGACATCAAAATACATCAAGTATGATAATGCTTTCGATGGATCAAACGACTCCATATACTTGTTATTAGCGTGTGCATATCGGTTCGAGCATTGACTCAGACCACCGCGTATACCCCGCTCAACGAATAAAACCATGTCGATGTCAGTTAGTAATTCAAACTTGACATTCGAGTGTTTTAACATTGCATCCCAGGTATACCCCGGCAATGTGGAGTAATACGCGGGATCTAGGCCATAGCTCTCAACGCATGTATTTCGAAAGTTTTCGAAAATATAACAAGACATCTGTCTTCAGATACAAATCGCTATAGTCACCCGGCATTCGAGTGGAGAACCGCTCCCAAACGTTCTCAGCATGTGCGTACTCGCTCTCACATACTGTAGCATCCGTCAGGGAACTGTAAAATGCGTCACGTGGTGGTAGGCAAGTGTCGTCTAGCTTGGCCACGTCGTCAATATATTCATTAGGGAAGACCCCTTTTCGCGTCAACAATTTGAAATCGTCTGTCGAGAGAGTTGGGAATTGTGTGCGTAAAATGTTGAGTTTGCCCTCGGTCAAGAATGATGCTAATTTGACGAGACTCGTGTTAAGGAATTTGTATGAGTCGATAAAGCGCAATTGGATCTTGTGTTTTGAATTGTCTGTAATTTTAACATGCTTCGTGAAGGAGATGTATTTCTCCTTTGTGATTGGAAACACATTGGTTGTTCCTTCGAACGCTGTGGCTACTTCCTTGATTATAAAATGCGCATCATAACCGGATAAATTGTGGAAAACTACTGGAATGAAAAATGACCGTTTGCAATTTAGGTTGCAGTTGGAATGGGCAGGGCCTCTATCGCGCCCAGTCAGATGACAATGATCTCGAACGCGTACATCTTCTTGCGCAAATGGTTTCTCACATATGTGACATTGAGTCGCTGCTCGAAAACTAGCCCACTCACTCGGTGTTAAATGCACCATTGGTACATTATCACAGAAAAGTTCGTTGATCCGCAGTGCTAGATTTTTTAGTTCTTCGACAAACCATGATACGCAATCAGTACTGCGGCGTGAGTGATACGAAGATAATGAATCGTCATACGAACAACACACATAGTATCCGATACTAAACACTTCATGGTGTTGATATATATCTTTCGATATGTTCTCTCCATCGGTCTTTGGCAACACACACTCCAAATCAGCATACACAATGAAGGGATGTCGCTCTTTCCGGCTAAAGTTGCTGAACTGGAGCCACTTATTGGTGTCGTTTTACCAAACGACACCAATAAGTGTCGTTTGTGCGATCCGACTACCGTTGGATCGCACAGTTATTTATTGCTCCACAATCGACCTTATGTGATTGCAATTTTTTCTCTGATCCGAAGTAGTGCAAACATCTGCAAAAAAAAAACAAGATTGTTTTGTTTAATTGGTCTAGCATATATAATTACCTATATGTATATTATGATAACTACATACCGATCACAGATATATTTTTTATGCTTCTTTTTGGTCACTTGAGACCTCACGAGTCTCGACAGGTGCTTGATCCATACGAAGTGCACCACATTGCTAGCCTCGTTGTCTTGCATGTACAGCAAATTGATATGCTTTTCCTTCTTGTGTTGAGTTATGCGTATTGGAACGATGTCCTTTTTGGTGGTGGTGGTATATACGTTGATCGATACATTGTTTTGAAGTTCAAATTTCTTTATTTGATGTATCGTCACCGGGAATTTGATATCCTTCAGATTCAGTACTGTCGAATAAAGAGGATAAGAAGATGAGTGGCTGTTTTGTTCATCTGGGTATAGAGCAGCGACAACTGCCCATGCGAAACACGTGTTATCGTAGGATTTGACGTTAACCACAGCCTTCTTCAACATTATTTCCCGCGGTAATGATATAGAGCACCCGGCACGCATCGGATTGTACTTATTCACATTTATCGTGAGGTTAAGTATTTTCTGCAGAGCCCAGCCGCTATCACGTTCTTGAAATTCATCGAGTATATTTACAGTGGGCTCAATAACACGCTGTTCATACCACTTGTTCAAATCGCTTGTACTTAATAGTTCACAGTTTCGCGTGTTGATACTTTTATTCGCATGTTTGTCACCACTCGCGAATTCACCATTAAACACTGTATTGATTTTAATACTATTGTGCTTGTCGATGATATTTTGCACATGTTGAAGCACTAGGACGCGAGCATCATTTAGAAAGTGTTTCGGCTCGATGTGGCTGCGATTGATGATGGAACCGGTCAATATGCGACTCTCGAAGGATGTTTCAATCTCTCGCCAGATTAACTCATGATCACCATGTCCTGCGCCTGTGTGTACGAAACGACTCCCACGCAATTCCTCAATCCTTCCAGATGCGCTATTTGGGCTATGAGTAACTGCTGATGTCCAATTAATAATCGCGGGCGCTTAATCCGCCTTTGCGTTTCCAGCCCTTCGATGAACTCGACGCATCGTTGCTCCCACGCAGCAAAATCTTCGAACGAGCGTAAAAGCACGATTTGGTCATGTAAAATTTGCTCCATGTTGATGAGTACGAAAAAAACTTCCACGATGTTAACAGACTGACTGCTTCATGCAAAGTGTGGTCAGATTTGGGTGGAGCGGATCATTAAAAAGACCTTCGGGAAAAAAAGTTTGGCCCTCTCTCGGGAAAAACAGAGTTTTCCGATAACGCGTAGATTGCTCGAGGAACATGAGAAAAAATGAGAAGTCGGGATGCCTCGGGTCGAAAGATTTTCTGGGTCCTGCAGCTAAAGTGGTCCATCGGCGCCAACGGCCCTTGGCAATAGATCCCTAAAGTTTATAGTTTTTCCACGAAATCCTGACTTGTCGAGACCTGTCTAAAGTGTTAGCGAGACTCGTGACAGGAGTGGACACGCATGCAAACATCTTGACATTACCTTTCGGAATGGATACCTCGACTTTTCAAGAGCTGCGCTCAAGTGGTCCATCCGCGGTCCCTTTGATCCCTAAAGATTACAGTTTTTCCAAGAAACCTGTCTGGACGTGTTACGAGTGTCGGCGAGCTTTGAAACAAGGCGGATGCAATTGACATTGTCTTTCGGAATGGTACCAAGACCTCGGTTTTTTTAACAGCGTTTCCTTGGGCAGTTGCAAACAATAAAGCATTTTTGTTAGGGATTTTGCGTTCTTGAGTGAAATGCATCACCACCCGATATCTGAACCGAATATTTAAAATGGCGCCAAGTTGCGCCTAGACGGTAATCTGAAAACTCTAAGATGCTCTTTATAATACACCAGTTTAGTCTCCATGACCTTACGCTGTTCTGTAGAGATCGTAAAAGTCAATGCTTGGAGAGCCTGGCTAGCTTTCACCTCCACGAGTGCACACTCTTCTGGATAGCAGATGCCTACCCCATAGAGATAGTTAAGAAAAAACTTTTCGTTTATCCGTGGCCAGGATGCAACATCTTGCAAGGTTTTTTTTTTCTACAAGTCCCAAATAATGTTGAAAACCATTTTCACATCCTGTTGACCATCCCCCACCCTACTATAAGCGCATGAGGATCCAAAAATCGAAATTCGAAGAAGGATCGGAACAGCAGTTTTCGCCATTCCAGTCTTCAACCTCCGAGGTGTCAGTGTGAAAGAGTCCGAAAACGGAAAATCAGTCAAGAATAATGTCGCGCCAAATTGAGTTGATTGATCCCGTCGATGATGACATGGAGATGGTGGTAAATATCGCTGATGACGACGAAGTGATAGTTGTGGCAGATGAAGTGGTCATTGATATCGCCGATGATGACGATGATGAGTGGGCGGAAATTGAATGGCTTGCACACGACGATATGGAATTGGCCGAACTGGAAAGTGACACCGAATCAGTCAATAGCGGGTTGGGCGATGCCTCAGACGAGGGAGTTCATTATATGCGGGAAATAGTTGTGGACCAGCAGCAAATAAATCGGTTGAACCGGGACATCATGTGCTGTGTCAACTATGAATATTTCACCGAAAACGATCGGGCGATATTTTGTTTGTCGTGCTATTTCGATATGCGGGACGCGGTTGATCTGCTGATCCAGAGATGTGACCACTTCAGCGAGCGCTTCAACAACATCCAGGGGATCTTTTGTACCAACTGCGGCGGGCCGACCCACCAAGTTTCGATGCACGACCCGTGCCCCACCTGCTTAAACTTATATTGGGTCGATGGTTCGTATTATCTTTAGTATGATTCAAAATATGATTATGTTTGATAGGTTAATAAGATGCATGCTTTATTATGTTCCAGGATAACGGATCCGCTGCGGATATTTGACACACACACACACACACACACACACACACACGCACACACACACACCAAAGATTTGATGTATAATATATACTATGCATCGTCATTGCTCAATTTAATTGTTAATAAACTATTGTTTTATTGTCATATAATTCAAAGCATTCTTTTTGCCCCCTCCCCCTTCCTTCCACATAAACACTCACACACGCACACACACACACACACACAAAACTCTCATCAACGCTGACTTCCCCCTCCCGCCAGTCGCTCCGCGGACCACATGGCTACTCCATCCATAGAGGTCCCCTGTGTGACGTCACACGCGCCCGGCGACCTTCCCTCGACAGTGGCGCCACCTTGGCTTCCCCATTCTTGACACACCACCTCCCTTTGAAGCAGACCTCCCCTAGCTTCTCTACTTGTGAGTGCTTCGATTCTTGGTTTCGCGATCCGGACAGTTCAGCGATAGATGGTTTCACAATGCATTAGGGAGTTTTTTCTCTTGCCTATGCGATTCCTCCAGTTTCAGTCATCCTGAGAGTTTTGCGAAAAATTAGAAATGAAGCGGCACGAGTAATTGTGATAGTACCTCAGTGGCCTACGCAGCCCTAGTACCCTCTTTTTCAAGCGTTCATACGCGAAGGCCCTATTGTTTTTCGCCCAATAAAAATGGATTGTTGTCTTCTAGCAACCAACCGCATCCACTCTGGAGGGACCTTACCCTGGATGTGTGGTGGTTATCAGGAGGGCGTTCCCGCAGAGGCATGTTCCAGAAGTAGCACTGCATTTTATGATGGCTTCTCTCCGCACCAGGTCGATAACACAGTATGATTGCGCGTTACGAAAATTGTGGAATTTTTATAAGGAACACAACGCCAATTTCTACAGACCGTCCATCGAGAATATTCTTACTGTCCTCGCTATGTAGTTTCAGCGCGGCGCATCGCACGGATCCTTAAACTCTCTTAGATCAGCGATCTCGCTAATCGCAGGGCCCTTCGTAGGTCAGGATTCAAAAATCAAGCGTTTTTTCAAAGGAGTTGTCGAATGTCGGCCGTCGAGGCCGAAATGTGACCTTACATGAGACCCTAAGGTAATATTGGACTATCTGGAAACGCTTGGTGCAAATAACGCACTGTCCTTGTAAATGGTAGCGGGAAAGCTTGTCACTCTTCTTGCTCTTGTGACGGGCCAGCGTATGTACACGCTATCACTGATTAAGCTCAGTAATGTAATCAAAAGAGGTGATACTATCCAAATCAAGATTTCGGATGCCATAAAGACGTCGGGTTGCGATCGGTGTCAACCCCTTCTGACCTTTTCCAGATTCGAAGCTCGGAGAAATATTTGCGCGATTACGACTGTCGGATCGTACAAAAAGCGAACGGGTTCGATACGGGGAAGTGAACATTCGCTTTTCCTTGCTCTGAAAAGACCGTTTAAGAGGATTTCTACTCAAACACGTTCCCGCTGGACAAAAAAAAGTTTTATCAAACAGCGGAGTTCGTACTAATATTTTTTCGGCGTACAGTACACGCCCCGCATCCTCATCAGCCGCGAAGCGACGAGGTTTAGATTTAGACATTATAAGAAAGTCGGCCGGATGGTCGAAAGAATCTCAAACATTCGCGCGCTTCAATGATCTCTCCGTACCCGCAGTTCTAGTTTGGAGTACGCGCAGGCGATCTTAGAATAAAAAATAATGTCAAGATTATATTCAATCCTCGTTTGCTAACAGCCAGTCATTGTCTTTGAGTTACAACTATTTGAGTTAAAATAAACTTTAACATCTTACATTGGCCGTATATTGCACTTTAAAGATATACAGATAAACTGAGTTGATTCAACGTGCTGTACCTGACCAGTGAGCCGTAAACAACACGACCCCACGGGTTTCGGGTCGAATACGCCAAGCGTCCACTCGACAAGCATATGCAAGCCTCCCAGTTTACATTCGGATGCGGGTCCTCGTGCAACTACTGGTGAAGCCGAGTGACTTTCCAACACTCTAACAGCTCTGCAGGCTGCTGCCCCAGCTGTTGGTGCGCAACTCACACGTCAGAAGCACTAACGGTTCCTGGCCAGCATGCGGCCAACCACTGCCCCCACGAGACCAACCTCAACAGCTGGGCCGATTACTCGCCGGTGGCTTCCCAGCCCCCATGGTACCAGTTTAGATCACTGGTGGGGTTTTCGTGACATATAAGCGTGCCACTACACTTCGCGGATCCCGCCCCGACGGCCGTGGTAGGCCAGCTGGAACGGCGGTGTCACCGCTCACCGAGGTTTTCACAGGTATCGTCCCGTAGGATTCAGACTGCGGGAACCCTCCTGCCGGAAGAGTCACATGCCGTGAGGCCGTGACCCCACGGTTCTCGAAACAATTCAATGTCCGGCGGCGTAAAAACACAAAAACACTTTGACGATGTACATACAAAAAATGTCCCAATGTCTATAAGTCTACAAAATGGACCGTCACAACACTAAACACTTATCGTAGCACATCGCCACGTAGCCAAGCCCGTAAAATAACAACACACAGTGCCTATAACATAGGCCAGCGTTGTCCTTAAGTGTCGTCAAGCTGCGCCCGGTACAAACCGACGTTTCGGATGTACTCCGGTCCAGAACATCATCAGGAAAAATAGTGAAGTGATATCATATCTTTCATGCATGGAGCATTATAATACGCCACAGATGGAACATCACATCGATGGCCCCCCACCTCAACGTCGGAAATGTGAAAAATGCTATGGAAATTCTCCACGTACGGGGTTCTTCAAACGTGTTTGAACCCGTTTTTTGAGAGTGTGAAAAAATGTCGGGGGGGGGGATTCTCCACGTAGGAGGTTCTTCGAAACAGTTTGAACCTGTTTTTCACGATTGGAGAAGTTTAAAAATTTAAGTGAGAGAGTTATGAGGGAGCTCATAATTTCGTGGTCCAAGCTTAGACTACACTATTCGACCGCGACATCAACATCTCTCCAAAAGGAACATTGAAAGGGCGGAAAAAATGGATCTCTCGAGTATCGAATCTCTGACATGAGGGCCGTACAAACCAAGTTTGGGAAACGCTACATCGCGGACATTGCGGATGAGTTCACTATCTTCTTACCAGCGCGACATGTGAAGGCCTTCGACGATGATTTGGAAACGTTCGAGCGAATGCGGCAAGCAGCACGTGATCATAATCTCTGGATGACATACAAAGGTTGAAACTACAACAGCATAGACTTTTTCCAACTCTGAGCACCCATGGTGGAAAAGACGAAATTCCTTGGAACACCATCGTCGAACGGCTGTCCGCATCATTGAGAGTATACTGCAACTGGCGCATAATAGTCAACTCTACATGCAGTTGTGGAAAATACAACAGCGTCAAGTTCCATCGTCTCTGAGTATGGTGGAAAAGAGGTTCGTTGGGGCAGCATCGTTGAGTGGAACAGTCGTCCCGATCACAGTCGTCTCGCCATCGTTTTCGACGTTTTGAGTGTTGACTAGAAAAATTTATTTAAAAAAACTGTTTTATCAAAATGTAAGGGAAGGAAAAATTCAAAGAATTTTTATCGTAAAGTATATGAAGAATACAAATGGTATATATTTTCATCGAAATGTTTTTTATTCATTAAAAAAAAATCCCTCGCGCACACAACGCTTCGCATACAGTCAACCAGCTGTTCAGTGGTTTTTCATTGTCATGGTCGCAGTTGTATTTCGTGTTGAAGGAATGATGGGGGCACTTGGAGTTTGTGATTTTCGACAAATTCTGCAGCGATGGTCGGTCCAGAGTCTCCAAGTCGATGACCTTCGTTGCGGGATCCGTGAATCTTGATAACCATGCGCATTTCTCGAATCCCTTCGCAAAGATGGTGGGAGCTCCTTGAAAGATTCCTCGAATTGCCTTTCTAGCTGCCTCGTATCGTATGCCGCTGTGATCCCATCGTATTCCATGGAAATTGCGTTCCAACCACTTGTTTGTCATTTTGTACTTGGCCGGTAAAGAGTCCCATGCAAATGGTGCGTCGAAGGCGAGCGTCAGCGGTTCAGCATCCTTGTCTTGCAGTTTGATTATGGACATCTCCTTTAGGACAAATTTGTTGATGGGTCTGTTGAAGCCCTGTCCATCGACAATAAGCTCCATGTTGACTGAAGTGGACGCGAATTATCGGCATGATTTTATACCAAATTTTAACCCCACCGCTGATGGGATTGTACTCGACAATACGATCACGGAGGATCATGCAGTATGCTGAAGTTTGTGGCGGAATATTATTTTTCAATTCGAACTCAAGACACACGTCAACAGGGCCGGACTTGACAAAATCGTTTCGCTTTGAGCAGTAATGACAACGAGGGGGGCTTTTTCTAAAAATTCAATCTGGCTCAGCCATGGTTCAGCCATGGCCTCTTTGTTGTAATAGGTCGTTTGAAAGTTTGCGTACATCTCGCAGAGTAGAGCATATTGATTTTCATCAATGTTTAAGTTCAAATTTCCATATGGATAACATTGTGAGTTGAGGTATAGCTTGACATCGCTTAGGTTACAATGATCAAAGTGGCTCGCATTTTATTGTTTCTTATTTTTCCGTCCCGTCTGCAGCGCGAGTATGACGTATCTTCTCCAGCTGATTCGAGGTTTTCACAGACCACACGTGCTTATAGGTGGCAGGCAGCAATGGATGTTCATGCAGTTCCCATGGACGAAAACTCATGGAAATTGGTGCGTCTTTGGCGAGAAACTGTAACAGTTGAATTTTTCGCTGATCCGAGACTGTCACATACTTTACGACCCATTCTATTTTATGCAATACGAGTTTGTAGTCTTCGGGCGCTGTTTATACAATGGCATCGTCATCAGTCTTTGATCTCGTGAGAATCAACTTATGCTTGGCATTTACGACAATTTTACGATAATCTTCGGTAAACCCGAGGAGCATGCTGAGCGGAATGCACACATCAAAGTTTCCCAATACATCTACAATCTGTTTCGTCTCTTCGACATCGAGCCATCCAGTGTTCTTGAGCATAGAACTTTTGGCCGGTGAGAGAGATGAATATCCCTTAATTGCACTCGTAATGCCAACATTCTTATTACGATCGATTTCTATGGTATTCAATTCATATCGCACTTCCTCAAACAAATGACAAATGGCATTGTTGACGAGACTTATAGCAGCGGTTGGGGTCCCATCAGGCTTGTATAATTTCCCACATATGTGTAGGGAACTCTTGCTTGGCGGGATAGAGAGGTCTTGATGTTGGATGGCAATACGGATTTCCTCGCTGTTATTGAAGATTGAAGATGCATACGGCTGATGAACGTGAATCTCACAATGGATGACGGATTCATCAAAGACCACGGGTGTCTGAATATTTACGATTTCTTCTTCCATTTCACGCAACAGATGCACAGAGCACAGACTAAATAATTGGTTACACGCTTTCGCCACGCACTTTGAGACCCAAACTCTTCAAGAGTAGCCCGTTTTGAGGTGTTAGCACTTTGGGCGTTGGCCGACGACTGATTGTTTCATCCATGGCCGTTTATTGTTATTGGGAAATCTATTGGAAACTATATCCAGCACGACTTTATATGCAGGCGTATGGTGATCACTTCACCGCGGAAATTTACCAAATCACCGTCCTGATCCACTATGTGAAGCTGTATCGCGTCAATCGTTCGACTCGTGATTGGCATATCAATTACGTGGGAGGCAACTTCAATGATCTTATAGCCGGCGGCACAGATGGAAAAAATGCATGAATTGTGTGTACTTTTTGTTCGTTAATATAGGCGCCAGCGGTAATGTTGCACTTAACGCGTAGGGCACTTACTTTGAGAATGGTTACAGGAAGGTCATATTCGTGTCTTTTATTGGCTTCCAATTTTCGTGCGGTGAAGCCTAGTAGATGCCCAATAGAATCTTTCGGCTCATAATTTACATCACGATCTCACTGTGTAGCGTATTATTATTGGATGTAATGCTGATTTTGATGTTTTTACGCGAGAGCTCTGCGTGTACAAACGTCTCAATATCCCCTATTTCGTTACTGCCCGTAGGTATTGTCAACACCTCATCTCCCACGTAAAGTTTACGTTGCTCAAGGTCGATATTGGGAATTGGGAGTTGAAGGCTAACAATTCCACGAGACCGAGAGTATAATTTTTATGTGGCGAAAGTTCGATGGGGGGAAAGTATTGCGCCTTGAGTATGGATGGTGAGCCAGATATGGTCAATGTTAAACTTTCATCCATGATGCTAGTTAATTGACAACTGAATTCTCTACGTCATTTCACCCCTATATATAATGTATAGGGGTGAAATGATTAGTCTTTGTGCTACAATTGTCGACGAAGAAACTTCAGACACTAATGTCCACATTTAATTGTATCATATTCCTGATATCTAGTATAATTATAATAAACGCTACCGACACGGAAACATCTCATGAGCTCGGATGGTGGTAGAAGATTGCCGAAACTATCAAAGTACACAACTTTCCATCCAGTGTTTTTGTAAGCGACCCAATGCGTTCCAGGACCGACATTTTCATCCAAATTTACAATTGCCGCTTCACATTTGAGGGGTCCGCTTGCTGGCAATGTATCGCGCATGTAAACTCCACGAAAATGTGGAATCTTCAGGATTTTTGCATATTTGAGTAGGTTGCGGTCGGTGAAGGGTCGGTGTGATAGCGTTACTTCTAGTTTTTTTTACTTGATATGAAGACCCAATCCCTGCTTATATGGCTTCAGATGTAAGCCCTTACGTAATTGCTTCAATTCTTCGATTATGGCGCTTACTTTCATCCAATTCACGTTTAGCTGCTCGAGCAGCATTTACAGCTTTAACTATACTAGCCGCACCACCTGACAATGCACCCGCAGCGCTATGACCCGCAAAATGGGCACGAAACGGACGCAAAACGGTAATGAACCACCAATTTTATGGGGTACCGGTAGAACCCGAGGTGTGCGCACTTTACCACCTTGCAACTTTACGGCTGCACGAGCACCCTTTGGAGCTGATTTGATAACCTTATGCGGATCATTACTTTGAATCTTTGTCTTCTTTGCAGCGCCAATTATCTTTTTCGAACAAACGCCACCCTTGTGGGCCTTCACTCCCATACCGAATTTTCTCTTTGTCTTCACAATATTTGCCACCCCCCAAGCACTGGATTTTTCACCGATACTAGCCTCTCTCACGGTTACGCGGTGCCTAGCCTGTTCAGCCGACACTTTATCCGCCAAATGTCTCGCCTCCAGATTATCCGGATTTTTCGAATATGCCATATTGTGTTGTTTGCAAGCCGTATCCAATGGATTAATGCCTGGATCACCACGAGCAAAGCGCTTGACCAACTTTGTGTCTGGTCCACAATACTGATACCCAGGCAGATGTAGTTCAACGGGGAGTTTGTTCATTAGGCGATTGATCAAACCTTTACCACCCTTTCCATGCACAATCATGCCTAAAGACAATTCGCAACTGACGGATAATCCCTATAGGAATCCTATTTAGATGATTTCGCCGTTAGTCGTGTGTGAGATGACGTCCAAGAAGCAAACTATCGAAGGCGGACTTCCCGTAATAAATTTTGACGAGTTTGTCGAAGACAGTGGGAGGAAGAAGAAACAAAAACGTCATGGGAATTTATTGCCGGATAGCATACGTGCACTGTTTTGCGGTCCATCAAATTGTGGGAAACCCAATGCTTTGCTCACTCTCATCATCCATCCGAATGGTTCGAGATTTGAGAACATTTACTTGTATTCCAAACCGCTGAAGCAGCCAAAGTAAAAGTTGCTCAAACAATTACTCGAACCTGTGAGTGTAGTTGAGTATCATCCATTCGAGGCGCATGAACAAGTGATAGCACCAAGTGATGCACGACCCAACTCTATATCCATCTTTGATGACATAGCATGCGAAAAGCAGGACAATGTTCGGGCCTTTTTTTCCATGGGACGACACGGGATTGTTGACAGTTTTTATCTTTGTCAGACGTACACTCGTATTCCCAAACATCTAGTGAGGGATAATGCAAATTTCGTGGTGCTTTTCAAGCAGGATGATATGAATCTCAAACACGTGTACAATGACCATGTTAATACGGATATGAGTTATACGTGCTTTAAAAAGATGTGCATGAAATGCTGGAATTCCGACAAATATGCATTTATCACTATTGACAAGGATAGGGGTATTAATGATGGTCGATATAGACAAGGTTTTGATTATTTTCTCACTATTGATAGATGACTCATCGCTAGTGGTTGAAGAGACAGTATTGTGCACACCTTGATAGCGACAACATGAAGAGGAAACAATTGTTGCGAGAAAAGGATGTATTGCGTGAAATTGCGAAGGCGAGCGATGCAATCAGACGAAACCATCGGATGATAAAAATTGGAAAAGATAGCGATAAGCAGAGAATGCAGGATGTCTTTAAGCTTATAGTGGGGCCATTGGAGAAATTGATGTTGTATAAAAACGGCGAGGTGACGACGGAGGAAATTAAGGCTGAAAAAGTGAGTGATGGTATTGAAGCAGATGCGATAAATAGTGTGAAACATTAATTGAAGAATGAGACACAAGATTCCTTCAAGAGTGAAACACAATATTTGTTTAAATTGATAAATGAGGATGATGACTCGCAAAATGTCGATGAGCTGATTAGCGAATATCTCCTGTGCTACTACAAACAAATCGAAAGGCAAGCTTGGGTGTATTGTACGGTGTACGGAATCTCGCAAACAACAAATTAATGGATGGCAATTCTCCGCTATTTTTCGACTCTCAATATATTCGTGTGGGAGATGTGAGTTTTGCGAAATCGGTTGGATTAACGGAGCTGCTGTTCAAAAAAGTGCCCAATGTTGAAACTCTCACACCGGACGATTTGAAAAACTATGAAAAGATTGTCATCTCGATGAATGCGCACAAAAAACTGTATAAGCCAAGTGAGGCTATACGCCGCAATACCAACCATAAATTTAACACATACATCGCAAATATAGTTGATCATCATGTGGGAAAGGGTATACCAAAGTATAAGCCAGCTAGAAAAAACACCCAATTGGACTATACTGATTGGGACAATCCAAATGAGCTAGTAGATCGATACTCCCATTCGAATTCTGCAACGTAGGCTGCAATGATAATGACTCCACCGATGACACCGCCGAGCGACCGCACGATCGCGTTGCAGCAGTGATGACGGCACTGCGATCGGACGGAAGTAGAGGAACTAGGCCGGTTCTAACGCAGGGATCTCAAGGGGGAGCGGGGCGGGGGAGTCGAGCGCGGGGAAGCCGCGGTATGCATGGAGGCGCGGGGGGGGGGGGGGCAGCGCGGGAAGCCAAGTGCGGGGGTACGGCGGAGGGAGGAGAGGTCGCCGGGCGCGTGTGACGTCACAGAGGGGCCTCTGTGGAGGGGGGCCATGTGGTCCGTGAAGCGACTGGCGGGAGGGAGAAGCCGGCGGCGATGAATGTTTTGCGGGCAGGCGCGCGTGCGTGCGTGCGTGCGTGCGTGCGTGTGCGTGTGCGTGTGCGTGTGTGTGTGTGTGTGTGTGTGTTTGCCTGTTTTTCATTGTTTCAAATTATTTTTAATATCCGCAGCGGATCCGTTATCCTGGAACATAAGAAATCATGTATCTTATTAACCTATCAAACATAATCATATTTTGAATCATACTAAAGATAATACGAACCATCGACCAAGTATAAATTCAGGTAGGTGGGGCACGTGTCGCGCATTGAAACTTGGTGAGTCGGCCCGCCGCAGTTGGTACAAAATATCCCCTGGATGTTGTTAAACCGTTTGCTGAAGTGGCCACATCTTTCAATTAGTCGATGAACCGCGCCCCGCATATCAAAGTACCACAGCACGCAAAATTTCGCCCGAGCATTTTCGGTGAGATCTTCGTAGTTCACACAGCCCATGACGCCCCGGTTCAACCGATTTATTTACTGCTGGTCCACTATGATTTCACGCACATAATGGACTCCCTTATCTGAGGCATCACCCAATCCACTATCAAATGATTCCGTATCACTGTCCATCTCGGCCAGTTCCAGATCATCATGTGCAAGCACTTCAATGTCCGCGCACTCATCATCGGCGATATCAATAACGTCTTCGTCTACCCCAACTTCCACTTCGTCGTCATGGGCGATATTCACGACAACCTCCATCTCATCATCGACGAGATCGATCACTTCAATTTGGTTCGACATTTTTCTTAACTGATTTTCCGTTTTCAGACTTTTCCACAATGACACCTCGGAGGTTGAAGACTGGAATGGCGAAAACTGCTGTTACGATCCTTCTTCGGATTTCGATTTTTGGATCCTCATAGGCTTATAGTAGGGTGGGGGATGACCAACAGGATGTGTAAATAGTTTTCAACATTAGTTGGGACTTGTAGAAAAAATACCTTGCAAGATGGTGCATCCTGTCCAGGGGATAAACGAAAAGTTTTTTTTTCTTTAACTATCCCTGTGGGGGTAGGCATCTGCTGTCCAGAAAAGTGTGCACTCGTAGAGGTGAAAGCTGGCCAGGCTCGCCAATCATTGACTTTCGCGATCTCTACAGAACAGCGTCTAGATCATGGAGACTGAACTGGCGTATTATAAAGAGCATCTTAGAGTTTTTAATATATATTGCCACGTATTCCAGTATATATTAAGTCCAGCCTGCCACGAATCATAGGGCTCTTCGCAGAGCAACATCAAACCTATTCAAGTGACACTTGAGGCTATACAGTTCTTACCAAATCAGCCATATACTTAAGGCATGTTTTTTTGTTCGTCAACGTTCGAAGCCAGCCTCCGAGCGTAGGGAACATTTTGAAAAATAACATTCCGCTCAAGTAATGTCTTGGCTACCCAAAACACATACGAAAACGAGGTATTTATTACAAAACGATCAACTTTGTGGATCTATGGGCGAAGCATTTTTTTTAGGCTTCGCCCGCTGATCCCACTGCATGCACCATTTGAGCATAGATGCACTCGCGGTCTGGAATACTCACAAAAATACTTTTTTTTTTGCTCCCGTTGATCCCCGACCGGCTCGTTCTGTGTATGTATTTATTTTTCATGCTTTCTACGTTAAAAGATATCAGCGTGATATTAAAAAAACTCTGGTGGAGGTGATTCTATTATATTTTCCGAGCTAGAAGGGAACGACAAAAATATTTTCTGATGGGAGACCATTTTTAATCATCGGCAGCGCTCAAAAGTGGCCACACTTTGAATGAAGCAGTGAGTTCACATATCTCTCTGGCAAGACTTTTCAACTCGTTAATATGGAGAACAACAATGAATCATCAGAAGAAATCTTGCACAACCAAGCCACGCTCTTAAGTTCGATCGACGACTTTGCTGTGTGGGAGCAACAGATCGTCGAGTTCATCGAAGTACTGAAAACGCAAAGCCGAATTAAGCGCCAACGATTATCAACTAAACATCAATAGTCATTGATAGGCCAAATACCGCATCTGGAAGGATTGAAGTATTCCATGTACAGGCATTTTATATGCATCGGTGCAGGACACAGCGGTGATGGGTTAATGTGGCGAGAACTCGACTTGAACGCGTGATGGCCTATACTTTAACCCCCTGCTCGATGAATTTCAACAACGTGGAAGCTTTACGAAAAATACGTAATCTTACAATGAATGTAAATAAGTATAAATCAATGTGCGTTGAATGTTATATCTCATTGCTACGGGAAATGATGATTATAAGGGCTGCGATTAATGTGCAATCAAGAGATAATACACGTTTCGCATGGGTGACAGTCACAGCATTATACCCAGCTGAACGAAACAGTGACCACGGATCTTCTTACATGCCTTATTCAACGGTATTGAATCTATCGAATATTGGATTCCCAATAACTAAGGGTCAGATTAAAAAAAAAAATTGTGCTTCAAAACAATTTATCCGTTAATGTGTGTACCACCGAAGAAGACATTGCTCCGATACGCGTGGCTCAACATAAGAAGAAGAAAAGCATGTCAATTTTCTGTACATACAAGATACCGAAGATAACTATGTATGACATTTTACATAGATAAAGAACCTGTCAAGCCTCGTGAGCGCAGAACAGAGGCAACCATTAAAAAATATATATATATATGCCATCGGTGTGTGAAGTTAACACAATTACTATATCGTCATATGTGCTAGACGAATTAAACAACAATCCATTATTTAGCAGGTGTCTGCATTACATTAGATCAACGGATAAACTGCAATCATATGAGATCGATTATAGAGCAATAAAGCACTGCGCCATCCGACTATCAAATAACACCAATAAGTGGCTCCAAATCATCAACTCCAATCGAAAAGCAACACATCCATTCACTGTAAATGCCTACTTGGAGTGTTTTTTTTTCACTAATTATAGAGAGAAGATGAGAGTGTGCAAAGACTGCTGAGAAGAACGTAGCAGAGGATATGTATGAATATCATGAAGTATTTACTATTGATTACCACATGTGTTTTTCATATGATGAATCGCTATCATAGTATCTATCACATCACAGCGCCGATTCCATATCATGGTTTGTGGTAGAACTGGAAAAACTAGTCCTGTACATAAAATACATTTTCTACGAAAATTAATGCTCGTTATGAGTTAATTCTAATACCTTCACGCTATGGCAATAATTGTGCATTCAGTCATCGTCAACCAATAGAGGTAGAAGTTGAATTACTCAAGATACAATGTCGTATGCCCCACATAATATTAGATGAGATCAATAAATTATCATTACTTCGAACATTGGAAAGTGGGCGATACTTGAATGTGAGTTTTCGCTCTTGGGATCTATACGACTGTCCATCGCTTCAAAGCACAACGAAACATTCATGGACCGTAAAAGCTGCCTCCCAACTAGAGAAACCAAAATATATAATTGGTGCGGTGCAGACTGGTAAAAAAGATAATGTATGGCAAAGGACATTATATTATTCACCGAATGCAAACTCACAAGTGCTAAACTTTATCTCAATTCAGGATTCTTTTCTCAAGATGACTCGAATTTGGACTTCAAAAAAGTTTCGACATTTTGTTCAATAGGTACTCTCGATTTTGCAAATACCATTATGACTGCAATAGTGATCGTTCTTTACTAACCATCGCCAAGTCTTAATGTAACGACCCTCTCACGGTTAATGATTGATCGCATCAGAACGAGCCTGTAAAAAATGCTACCGTAGATGTGTGAATAGAATTCGAATGCAAAGAAGATTCACCACCGAATACGACTGCATATTGTTTTAATCTTAAATGATCGCGTTGTTGAATATTGTCCATTGACCGACATTGTCCGTAAAAATTGCATAGATCAGCAAAATCTGCGAGGTACGAAGCATCATGGTTGGTTCGCAATTATCATGGTCTAAAGTGGGCATATGGAAACGTTCCATATAGCATGGCTGAAGGGGTTCAATAACAGTTGGAGTTGAAGGTTCAACGGACGACGACATATGTCCTATCGTATATGTTAAGGGTCATGAAAAACGAGAATGGCTAGCTCATATAATAAATATGTAAAATGAGCTATTTATTGAGTCGGTGAATATAGACTTTGACATCGATTAGGGGATCGACGATGTTTTAGAGACTTTCAAAGACATTCACGAAGGGTTTGAAGGCGTTCAAGAAACTTTCGAATACGTTCTAGAGACTTTCGACGACATTTGTAATACGTTTGAAGACATTCATGAGAGGTTCGAAGACGCTTGAGAAACTTTCAAAGACATTCACGAGAGGTTCCAAGACGTTCAAGAGACTTTCGACGACATTCATAATACGTTTGAAGACATTCATGTGGGGTTCGAAGACTCTTAAGAGACTTTCAAATACATTCACGGGAGGTTTGAAGACGTTCAAGAGGCTTTCGAAGACGTTCAGAAATCTTCGACGACATCCATAAACCGAAGACTTTTATGACATTTGAGTTTCGCTGGAATTGTTTGGGGTTGTTTGGGATTTTCACAGTTTTGGTGGAACGTGTTTGATCACCACCACAGATCTCTTGAACGTCTTCGAAAGTCTCCGAAGGTCTTCGCACCTCTCATGAATGTCTTCAACCGTCTTATGAACGTTTTCGAAAGTCTCTTGAATGTCTCACGAACATCTTCAAACGTCTCATGAACGTCGTAGAAAGTCTCTTGAAACTTTTTGAACCCCTCATGCGTGTCTTCAAACGCCTTATGAATGTTTTCGAACGTCTCTTAAATCGCTTCGAACGTCTTATGAATGTGTTCGGAAGTCTCTGCAACGTTTTACGAACGACTATCGAAAATCTTAGAATGCCTCGCAAACTCCAAACAAACGGCTCACGAACATCTAACGAATGTATACTGATGAATGTCATCGATTATCATTGGGCGATTATATTAATTTATTTTCAATCAAATTCCATACAAAAAAATGACTTTCACATTCGAAAGTAATATTGTTTTCAATTGCACAATCCGATATCTAGTGATGCTGATATAACTAAGTACGGGGTGAGGAGAATAAAAAGTACATAATGTTACATTTATTTTATTTGCATGAATCTTTATGATTCAGCCTCCAATTACATATTTTAAATGCATTTTGTAAGGCACAACTGTTTTTATGCTTTTCACATCGCAGAGTAAAACTTCCAACTAATTTACTTGAGACATCCATATCGTCAAAGTCTATATTCACCGACTCAATAAATAGCTCATTTTTCATATTTATTATATCAGCTAGCCATTCTCGTTTTTCATGACACTTAACATATACGATAGGACACATGTCGTCGTCCGTTGAACCTTCAACTCCAGCTGTTATTGAACCCCTTCAGCTATGCTATATGGAACGTTTCCATATGTCCACTTTAGACCATGATGATTGCGAATCAACCATGATGCTTCGTATCTCGCAGATTTTGCTGATCTATGCAATTTTTACGGATAATGGCGGTTAATGGACAACATTCAACAACGCGATCATTTAAGATTAAAACAATATGCAGTTGTATTCGGTGGTGAATCTTCTTTGCATTCGAACTCTATTGACACATCTACGGTAGCATTTTTTACAGGCTCGTTCTGATGCGATCAATCATTAACCGTGAGAGGGTCGTTACATTAAGACTAGACGATGGTTAGTAAAGAACGATCACTATTGCAGTCATAATGGTATTTACAAAATCGAGAATACCTATTGAACAAAATGTAGAAACATTTTTGAAGTCCAAATTCGAATCATCTTGAGAAAAGAATCCTGAATTGAGATAAAGTTTAGCACTTGTGAGTTTGCAGTCGGTGAATAATACAATGTCCTTTGCCATACATTATCTGTTTTACCAGTCTGCACCGCACCAATTACATATTTTGGTTTCTCTAGTTGGGAGGCAGGTTTTACGGTCCATGAATGTTTCGTTGTGCTTTGAAGCGATGGACAGTCGTATAGATCCCAAGAGCGAAACTTCACATTCAAGTATCGCCCACTTTCCAATGTTCGAAGTAATGATAATTTATTGATCTCATCTAATATTATGTGGGGCATACGCCATTGTATCTTGAGTAATTCAACTTCTACCTCTATTGGTTGACGATGACTGAATGCACAATTATTGCCATAGCGTGAAGGTATTAGAATTAACTCATGACGAGCATTAATTTTCGTAGAAAATGTATTTTATGTACAGGACTAGTTTTTCCAGTTCTACCACAAACCATGATATGGAATCGGCGCTGTGATGTGATAGATACTATGATAGCGATCCATCATATGAAAAACACATGTGGTAATCAATAGTAAATACTTCATGATATTCACACATATCCTCTGCTACGTTCTTCTCATCAGTCTTTGCACACTCTCATCTTCTCTCTATAATTAGTAAAAAAAAACACTCCAAGTAGGCATTTACAGTGCATGGATGTGTTGCTTTCCGATTGGAGTTGATGATTTGGAGCCACTTATTGGTATCATTTGATAGTCGGATGGCGCAGTGCTTTATTGCTCCATAATCGATCTCATGCGATTGCAGTTTATCCGTTGATCTAATATAATGCAGGCACCTGCGAAATAATGGATTGTTGTTAAATTCGTCTAGCACATATGACGATATAGTAATTGTGTTAACTTCACACACCGATGGCGTATATATATATTTTAATGGTTGCTTTTCTTCTTCTTATGTTGAGCCACTCGTATCGGAGCAATGTCTTCTTTGGTGGTACACACATTAATAGAAAAATTGTTTTGAAGCACAATTTTTTTTAAATTTGACCTATAGTTATTGGGAATCCAATATTCGATAGATTCAATACCGTTGAACAATGCATGTAAGAAGATCCGTGGTCACTGTTTCGTTCAGCTGGGTATAAAGCTGTGACTGTCACCCATGCCAAACGTGTATTATCTCTTGATTGCACATTAATCGCAGCCCTTATAATCATCATTTCCCGTAGCAATAAGATATAATATTCAACGCATATTGATTTATACTTATTTACATTTATTGTAAGATGACGTATTTTTCGTAAAGCTTCCACGTTGTTGAAATTCATCGAGCAGGGGGTTAAAGTATAGACCATCACGCGTTCAAGTCGAGTTCTCGCCATATTAACCCATCACCGCTGTGTCCTGCACCGATGCATATAAAATGCCTGTACATGGAATACTTCAATCCTTCCAGATGCGGTATTTGGCCTATCAATGACTATTGATGTTTAGTTGATAATCGTTGGCGCTTAATTCGGCTTTGCGTTTTCAGTACTTCGATGAACTCGACGATCTGTTGCTCCCACACAGCAAAGTCGGCGATCGAACTTAAGAGCGTGGCTTGGTTGTGCAAGATTTCTTCTGATGGTTCATTGTTGTTCTCCATATTAACGAGTTGAAAAGTCTTGCCAGAGAGATATGTGAACTCACTACTTCATTCAAAGTGTGGCCACTTTTGAGCGCTGCCGATGATTAAAAATGGTCTCCCATCAGAAAATATTTTTGTCGTTCCCTTCTAGCTCGGAAAATATAATAGAATCACCTCCACCAAAGTTTTTTTTAATATCACGCTGATATCTTCTAACGTAGAAAGCATGAAAAATAAATACATACACAGAACGAGTCGGTCGAGGTTTAACGGGAGCAGAAAAGAAAACTATATTTGTGAGTATTTCAGGCCGCGAGTGTATCTATGCTCAAATGGTGCATGCAGTGGGATCAGCGGTCGAAGCCTAAAAAAAATGCTCCGCCCATAGATCCACAAAGTTGATCGTTTTGAAATAAATACCTCGTTTTCGTATGTGTTTTGGATAGCCAAGACATTACTTGAGCGGAATGTTATTTTTCAAAATGTTCCCTACGCTCGGAGGCTGGCTTCGAACGTCGACGAACAAAAAAAAATGCCTTAAGAATATGGCTGATTTGGTAAGAACTGTATAGCCTCAAGTGTCACTTGAATAGGTTTGATGTTGCTCTGCGAAGAGCCCTATGAAAACTCTAAGATGCTCTTTATAATACGCCAGTTCAGTCTCCATGACCTAGACGCTGTTCTGTAGATATCGCGAAAGTCAATGATTGGCGAGCCTGGCCAGCTTCCACCTCTACGAGGGCACACTTTTCTGGACAGCAGATGCCTACCCCCACAGGGATAGTTAAAGAAAAAAAAACTCTTCGTTTATCCCCTGGCCAGGATGCACCATCTTGCAAGGTTTTTTTTCTACAAGCCCCAACTAATGTTGAAAACTATTTACACATCCCCCACAGTTGGTTATCCCCCACCTTACTATAAGCCTATGAGGATCGAAAAATCGAAATCCGAAGAAGGATCGGAACAGCAGTTTTCGCCATTCCAGTCTTCAACCTCCGACGTTTCATTGTGGAAGAGTCGGAAAACGGAAAATCCGTTAAGAAAAATGTCGAACCAAATTGAAGTGGTCGATCTCGTCGATGATGAGATGGAGGTTGTCGTGAATATCGCCCATGACGACGAAGTGGAAGTTGGGGTAGACGAAGACGTTATTGATATCGCCGATGATGAGTGCGCGGACATTGAAGTGCTTGCACATGATGACCTGGAACTGGCCGAGATGGACAGTGATACGGAATCATTTGATAGTGGATTGGGTGATGCCTCAGATAAGGGAGTCCATTATGTGCGTGAGATCATAGTGGACCAGCAGCAAATAAATCGGTTGAACCGAGGCGTCATGGGCTGTGTGAACTACGAATATCTCACCGAAAATGATCGGGCGAAATTTTGCGTGCTGTGGTACTTTGATATGCGGGGCGCGGTTGATCGACTAATTGAACGATGTGACCACTTCAGCACACGGTTTAACAACATCCAGAGGATATTTTGTACCAACTGCGGCGGGCCGACTCACCAAGTTTCAATGCGCGACACGTGCCCCACCTGCCTGAACTTATACTTGGTCGATAGTTCGTATTATCTTTAATATAATTCAAAATATGATTATGTTTGATAGGTTAATAAGATACATGATTTGTTATGTTCCAGGATAACGGATCCGCTGCGGATATTTAAAATAAAATAATTTGAAACAATGAAAAACAGGCAAACACACACACCAAAGATTTTATGTATAATATATACTATGCAAGGTCATTGTTCAATTTAATTATTAATAAACTATTGTTTTATTGTCATTTAATTCGAAGCATTCTTTTTACCCCCCCTCCCCCTTCGTTCCACACACACACACACACACACACACACACACACACACACACACACACACACACACACACACACACACACACACACACACACACACACACACACGCACACGCACACGCACACGCACACGCACACGCACACGCACACGCACACGCACACGCACACGCACACGCACACGCACACGCACACGCACACGCACACGCACACGCACACGCACACGCACACGCACACGCACACGCACACGCACACGCACACGCACACGCACACGCACACGCACACGCACACGCACACGCACACGCACACGCACACGCACACGCACACGCACACGCACACGCACACGCACACGCACACGCACACGCACACGCACACGCACACGCACACGCACACGCACACGCACACGCACACGCACACGCACACGCACACGCACACGCACACGCACACGCACACGCACACGCACACGCACACGCACACGCACACGCACACGCACACGCACACGCACACGCACACGCACACGCACACGCACACGCACACGCACACGCACACGCACACGCACACGCACACGCACACGCACACGCACACGCACACGCACACGCACACGCACACGCACACGCACACGCACACGCACACGCACACGCACACGCACACGCACACGCACACGCACACGCACACGCACACGCACACGCACACGCACACGCACACGCACACACACACACACACACACACACACACGCACGCACCACATGGTGAGTCTGAAACCCCTACGTGGTGCGTCCCCAGGCGGCGGAGAGGGGGAGGCCCTCGTATATAAATATAGACATAGATGTAGAAATATCTATATAGATATAGATATATATATATAGAGATATCTATCTCGATATAAATATGGATATTGAAATGTCTATATAGATATACAGGGCAGGAGGCAATTAAAATACCTCCCGTGGACCAACCGACACGGAGAACAAACCTCGATAGCAAATGATTATGGGAAGTCCAATAAAGGATATACCGATTAGGGTGCAGGGGCACGGAACCCCAGTACCGGCGCCTTCAGGGAGTGACCAAGCGGGCTCCCGGGCGTCGTCATCGAACAACCGCAGTACCATGGAGGTGGGCCACTTGGCCTCCATGGCGCACAATATTTCAAGTGAAGAAAAGGAAGAGACAGGTGGAAATCGAAAGGAGATTTCGAAGTTGGTGGAGAGGCACGGAAAGACGCTGGAGAGCCTAGCCTCTTTTATCCAGCAGAAGAAAAACCTCCACAAAGAGATCCAGTGGTGGGTTCCTATGCTTACCAGTACTTGGAAAGGTATAGAGGACCTGGTAACGTGGAGTGCAAAGCCACAGGCGGCAACGTCGAATGGAGGAACGCAAACCACGCCGACCATAAGCCAAGCGAAATCGACTCTCCCTAACAAGGAGAGGAACGATGAAGGCATGGACGTGGGCGGTACCTCGACGCAAGTAAGCAAGGCGAAGAGGAGAAAGCGGGTTACACCGACATCGACCGAAGGAAAGGAGCCGAAGAAGAAGCAGCTGGTGGAGCCATTGGCTGGTCAATCCGAGGATAAGGGCGAGATATCAGAGCAGAAGTGGCAGACTGTGCGAAAGAAGAAAAGATCGCACAAGATATCCGAGAAGCAGCCTCAGAAGAAGGCGCAGAAACCTCGCGAACGGCTGACTCTGCCCAACGCTCTCGTCATCCATAAAAAGGGTGACTTGAGCTATGCGGAGATCTTGAGTCGTATAAAGAAGGATCCGGCGATCGTTCTGAATAAGGAGAGCTCAGCCAAAGCACCGGAATTGCGAAACCAATTCGAAGGTGTTCTTGGTGAATCAGCAACGGTCCAGAGTAAAGTCCAGGAAGTTGATCTGGAGATCAAGGACCTGGAAGAGGACGCGACGAAGAAGGAGATATCGGCGGCCCTGCAGAGAGTCTTGGGACCGGACTGTCCAGTCACGGAATACTCTCTTAAGTCTCTGCGTAAAGCATATGGCAGGACTCAGACCGCGGTAATACGACTCATGGTGCCTGCTGCCCGGAAACTTCTGGATACAGGAATCATCCGAGTCGGCTAGTGTAATTGCAGAATCCGAGAGGTGGTGAGACCACTAAAGTGTTTCAAGTGCTGGAAATTTGGACACTTATCACGGAACTGCAAGAGCAACGTCGACCGGGCTAAAGACTGCATCAAGTGCGGTAACACTGGCCACAAAGTTGCCGAATGCACAGCTAGCGCAAAGTGTGTCATATGTGCAGAAGTGGGAGATGGGGCACCCACAGCCCACATCGCAGGTAGCAGCCGATGTCCAGCGTATACGCGGGCTCTCCAGGCTCTCCAGGCACTCCAAAAACGATGCAAATGAGAGTACTCCAGCTCAACCTCAACCATTGTGAAGCAGCAGAGGACCTGCTCATGCAGACTGTGCGCGAGCTGAAGCCTGACTTGGCGATACTCTCGGAACCATATAGACATCTAGACACGCAACCTTGGGAATCTGACGCAAGTGGGAAGGCCGCAATTTGGTCCTGCGGAAAGCTTCCATTTCAGGATCTTGCGAATCGGATGGAAACTGGTTTTGTGAGAATAAAAGCCAAAGGAGTCCATTTCTACAGTTGTTACGCACCGCCTAGCCTGACGACTAATGAGTTTGAGAATTTTCTCGACAACTTAGTCGCAGACGCTAAACAACGCTTCCCGGTAGCCACAGCCGGAGATTACAACGCGTGGGCTGTGGAATGGGGTAGTAAAGTGACGAACAGGAAGGGCCAAGCCCTGCTTGAGGCTATGTCCTTATTGGATGTAGTACTACTTAATGCAGGTACAAAGCCCACTTTTGTTAAAGGTGAAGCCTCCTCTATAGTGGACCTCACTTTTGTGAGTAGTAGCCTGGCCAGAGGAAACCAGTGCCACTTGGCAGTCAGTGATATCTACACTCACAGTGATCATCACGTGATTCTCTGGGAGATTCGCGGAGACTTCAGCAGAACAGCGAGGGCACCGAAGACAAACGGGAAGGGCTGGAAAGCGAAAATGTTTGACGCGGACTTGTTTCGTGAAACTTTTGACACCAGCCCCCTCACAGCGGAAAGTGCAACCGAGAAGGTCAAGGTGGTCATGCAGAGGGTCATCGAAGCATGCGATGCCACAATGCCACGGAAGCGTAATGTCGACTTCCGACCGGCGGTACACTGGTGGAGCGAACAAATTGCCGGCCTCCGAAGGGAGTGTCATCGAACTCGCCGCCTAGCGCAACGAGCTAGAGGCAAACCCTCGTTTCTTGATTTGGAAGAACAGCACAGGAAGGCGCGCTTGAAGCTTAAAAAGGCTATCAAGCAGAGTAAAGCTGAAAGCTGGGGCGAACTGCTCAGCGAGGTGGAAGATGCTCCCTGGGGCAGGCCGTACGAAGTAGTAATGACTCGGCTGAAATGCCAGCCAATGCCATCGCCTGTGGACGCAGCCCTGCTGGAAAAGATTATTACACATCTGTTCCCTGAGCAACCCGAGGAGGACTACCAACTCGAGGAGGACGTTGATGAGGACATCCCAGCCATTACTGAAGAAGAGCTTCTTACGGCGATTGCCAGGGTGGGCAACAACAAAGCCGCCGGCATAGATGGGATACCCAACATCGCACTCAAGGCAGCGATCAAGTTGGCACCGGCAACATTCCTGGGCATGTACAATGCGTGTCTCAAGGAAGGAATCTTCCCGGACAAGGGGAAGTGGCAGAAGCTAGTGCTCCTCCCGAAAGGGAAGAAGCCACCGGACGAACCTTCGTCCTATCGTCCGCTCTGTATGCTGGATACCGCCGGAAAGATCTTCGTGCGCATCATCCATAACAGGATTGAGAAAGTCGTGGACCCTCTACTGGCGGAAGGCCAGTTTGGCTTCGGAAAGGAGCGCTCTACTCTGGATGCCATTAACACAGTGGTGAAGCAGGCGCAGGAGTCGACTGAGGGGAAACGATGGGCAAGAGGGTCCAAGAAGTACTGCGCAGTAGTCGCTCTCGACGTCAAAAACGCTTTCAACTCGGCGATATGGAAGTGTATCATGGATGCCCTAAAAACATTAGGTGTACCATGGTACCTACGGAGAATAGTGGCGAGTTACCTATGTAATAGGTAGCTCATGTACGATACAGAGGATGGACCGAAGACGTATAGGGTGACTGGAGGAGTTCCTCAGGGCTCTGTACTTGGACCGCTTCTGTGGATCATCATGTACAATGATCCGCTGCTATTACAATTGCCGAAAGGAGTGTCCATCGTAGCGTTCGCAGATGACGCAGCGCTGATTGTCATCGGCAAATTCCTGGAGCAAATCACCGCACTCTTCAGCGAAGCTTTCGCCAAGATAAGGGAATGGATGTCTTCTGTTGGACTGCAGCTTGCAACCCACAAAACAGAAGTACTCCTCGTATCCAGCAGGAAGGTGATGGAAACGGTGACGCTCAGGGTTGGAAATGCCGAAATCACATCCCAACCGTTCATTCGGTACCTGGGTGTGATTCTCGACGCGAAGCTGAACTTCAAAGAGCAAACCAAGCAGATCAGCAGAAAGGCCGCTGGGGTGGCTACCACACTGGCGCGACTCATGCCTAATGTTGGTGGCCCCAGACAGAAGAGGAGGAAACTGCTGTCATCAGTGACGACCTCAGTGCTCACCTATGGCATACCCATATGGGCTGATGCACTGAAAATCCAGGAGTACCGCAGGAAGGCTGCAGCAACGTATCGCGTCAGCGCCTTGAGGGTAGCCTGTGCGTTTCGCACTGTCTCCGAGGACGCTATCAATGTTATCGCGGGAATGCTGCCCATTGAGGTGCTCGCCGAGGAGCGTAGATCGATGTACCAGCAGAAGGGAGCTAGAAACCCCAGTTATGTAAGGACAGAAGCGAGAGCAACCAGTTTCAACCAGTGGCAGACGATGTGGGATGCTTCTACCAAGGGAATGTGGACACATCGACTAATCCCGCAGGTGGAGATATGGGTGAACCGTCTACACGGGGAGCTCAACTATTATCTCACTCAAGTGATCTCAGGACATGGCTGTTTCCGGGCTTATCTCTATAAGTTTAATTATGAAGATTCCCCGGACTGCCCAGCATGTGTAGCAGTCGAGAACGCTGAACATGCATTGTTCCAATGCCCACGTTTTAGTGCCTCCCGCGGGATAGTCGAGGATCAGCCGGAGACACGCATCACCCCGGACAACCTGGTTGAGATGATGCTGAAGTCAGCAGACGCATGGACAGCGGTATCGGCTTATGCTGCCGCAGTGATGAAGGAGTTGCGACGTGCAGAACGTGCGAGGAAGCAGACGACGCCGGAAGACCAGGCAGTCATAGATTAAATCAGCGACACGAACCCCTAAACCACTCATACCATCTCGAGTGGAACGGGGGATGTAAGGTCGTCGGACAACACTGCAGGAAGAGCTACGGCTAAGGCCTCTCCCGCGATGTAATGCCTAGCGGTCGTCCCGCGGGAGAATTTGTAAGGCCACAGAGGAACGAGGGTTTTTAGTCGGTGCAAGCCCGACACACGGCAATTATTTGCTACGGTGCGGAGGCATTTTCCCGCTAAACCTTAAAAAAAAAAAAACACGCACGCACGCACGCACGCACGCACGCACACACACACAGACACACACACGCACGCACAACACTCATCACCGCCGGCTTCTCTTTCCCGCCAGTCGCTTCACGGACCACATGGCCCCCCTCCACAGCGTCCCCTCTGTGACGTCACACGCGCCCGGCGACCTCTCCCCCCTCCGCCGCACCCCGCACTTGACTTACCCGCGCTGGAGCCCCCCCCCCCTCCACCATGCATACCCCGGCTTCCCCTCGCTCGACACCCCGCCCCGCTCTCCCCTGAGATCCCGCCGTTAGAACCGACCTAGTTTCTCTACTGACGGATTAAACGAACTCGAGCGTCAACACGTTCTGAATATCGTTGAAGAAAACCCTACTCAATTTAAACTTCCCGGAGATGGCCTTGGGTGTACAAGCCTGGTCGCCCATCGTATCCCAACCGTGGACGACCGACCCATCAACACTCGGCAGTATCGATTTTCCACCATACACCGTGAAGAAATCGATACACAGATCCAGAAAAAGCTCGATAATGGAATCATCACCCCTTCGCAGTCCCCGTACAACTCTTCGGTATGGATCGTACCGAAGAAACCCGATTCACAAGGTCGGCCGCAGATGCGAATGGTGATAGATTTCAGGAAGCTTAACGAGAAAACAATTTCTGACGCCTACCCACTGCCAAATATACTGGATATATTGGATCAGCTGGGCGAAGCAGGCTATTTCTCGACATTCGATCTGGCGAGCGGCATTCAACAGATTCCCATGGACACTCGGGATAGCGAAAAGACTGCGTTCTCTACGCTTAACGGGCACTATGAATACGTTCGAATGCCGGAAGGATTAAAGAACGCCCCCGCCACGCTCCAGCGATTAATGGATAGTGTACTCCAAGGCCTGCAAGGTGCCGAATTATTCGTGTACCTTGACGACATCGTAGTATTCGCCCGATCGCTGGAAGAACACGGGAAGAAGGTCCGTCGCCTCATGAATCGTCTGCGGGAAGCAAACCTGGTACTCGCGCCGGATAAGTGTGAGTTCCTCAAACGGGAGGTATGCTATCTCGGCCACATAATTGGGCGAGATGGGCTAAGACCTGACCCGCGGAAACTTGAGGCTGTAAAACGATTCCCGAGTCCGAAAACGGCCGAAAATGTTCGACAATTCCTTGGACTCGCCCGGTATCACCGAAGATTCATTGCGAATTTCTCGGGCCGGGCGAAGCCTCTTTCTGACCTGCTTAACCGCGCCGCAGTTTCCGAGACTTACGAACGACTCTGTGTACGAAACTTTCTTTGCAATACCCCGATTTTAACCGTCCGTTCACCGTCACCACGGATGCCTCCGATTATGCAATCCGAGCTGTCCTGGGCCAGGACCGAGATGGGCTTGATCTACCGATCGCCTATTTTTCCCGCATCCTTTCGCCTGCCGAGGTGAACTATGGGACGACCGAAAAGGAGTGCTTGGCGGTGATTAAGGCTTTAGAACACTTCCAGCCATATCTCTACGGCCGGAAGTTCAAACTTATCTCGGATCATGAGCCACTTAAATGGATTGGCACAATGAACGATCCAGGTAAGAGGTTAGTCCGATCGAGACTGAGCCTTCAAAATTACGACTACGAGTTTGTTTATAAACCGGGTCGATTAAATTTGAACGCCGACGCATTCTCCCGGAATCTGATGAATCCGCTGGCCTCGGAGTCAAGCGACTCCGAGTGGACAGAGGATGCGGCTGTGGTGCTTCCCATCCAAAAGGGTATACCCAGGGCACGCTCCCATTCCCAGAATCCGACGCCGCCGCCGAAGAACGCGAAGTCGTACGCGGCTTTGAACTACTCCCGCGACCTCGTCGCGGCCGGCCCCGAAGTATTCGGAGACATCCGCGGCGAGCTCGGCGGAGGAGGGGCGGCCGATAACAACGAATGCACCGGAGTATGTTACCGGCGCCGCTCCTGCCTCCAAAACGACCTCTAAAACGACCATCGGCACCACCCGTCCGGCCAACGAAGGATCCGCCCGTGCAAACCACGAGTGACCCCTCCCGGTCGTACGAGTACGTGGTTGCTGTGAGTCCTCCTCCTAGCGATACGGAAGACAGCACCCTCGTAGCGAAAATTGTCTCTGATGAAGATATCACCGTCCTTGACCCTCTACAATACTCGATTGCGAAATTTGCCGAGTCGCTACAGCAACTCGAGAATAGATTTCACGAGACCGATGACCTCCCTCCAGGCAAGGAAGAAATATTGCTCCCGGGCCATATGTCGGAATGAGAGGAAATAGACGAGGAGGTCCAAGGCGTCTTGAACGAGTTGGACCCCTTTGACGAAGACGCTACGGATGCGGAGCTCAGACGTCGCATATCACGGCTATCCGAAAGATTTCAGCCAGCCAGTGACGAGGAGCTCCTGAAAAGGACTAGTCAGCTCGCTCCCTATGCGTTGAAGCGGACCGAGGGGGACAGTGAAGCGGACGACGAGAGCGAAGCTATGGAACTCCCTATAGCAGCGTCTACAGTTTTGCATGACTCCACTAGAGAGGAAGCCACGGCCCGTGCAGGCCCGCCCCTCTCCTCTCCACAGGCAGCGTTGGCACTGCTCGATCGGCTATTCTCCGGGCGAGACAGGGCAATGCCTCCACCGGAGATATCCCTTAACCCGACGCACGCTCCCATCTCGTGTGCGGTGGAGAGTACAGGCGGTACGGGTTGGCTGGACGAGCCCCCGCTGCCCTTCCTTTCTCATCAAACACCGACGGTTTCTGCATCGCCTGCTGGGGCTAGGAGGCGATGCAGAAACCCGTCCCCCGTGCAAGAGTGAGGGAGCGAAGTTTGCCCGAAACCCCAGCGGCCGTCATTGCCGACGTCATCGCTGCGCTTCAGCCTGTTGGACCCCTCAACGCACCCTGCGAAAAGAGAGATCGCAACCGAAGGGACATATAACGGATTATCCGGAAAAATCGAGGGGCCGACGTCCCAGATTTTTTGTGATCGTGACTGCCTTACCACGGGCAGGCGCGATAACTATGTCCACTTCGCCTCCGCCGACGGCGAGCTGGTAACCCCGATTGGAAAATTATTATCCGATCTTGGTATCCTGGATCCGTCGTCCTTGAGGGCGAAGAATTTCGGACTAGGACAGGTGGCCGTCACCGAATACGGCCGGCATAAAGTGTATACGGTAATCGTGAAGCTCCGTTACTATGATCCTACCGATCCGTCCAAAGTCAAAGAGGGTCTGGAAAATTTGTGACGAGTGATCCAGCTGGCGCCGGTTCCCTCGTTCCAAATTTCGCGGCATGGTGATTTCACCGACGATCTGCCTCGAGACACATTTTTGCCAGCACTCCATTCCGTGTTCTCGGACACGAGAATGAGCATAGCCATATGCTACGGAAAAATAAAGGTGCCGTCCCTCGAAGACAAGGAGGGCATCATTACGAAGTCTCACTCGAGTTTCATTGGAGGCCACAAGGGCGTAACCAAGACATATCGTCAGATTCGAGAGAGATTTTACTGGCCCACCCTGCGGAATGACCTGCAAAACTTTATTCCACGCTGTAAAAGCTGCCAGGAGCAAAAGCTCGTTCGTGTAAAAACGCGCGAGCCCATGCTCATAACGGACACGCCAGTAGACACCTTCGACAGGGTATCTTTAGATACTGTCGGTCCACTGCCTATCACCCCGCATGGGAATAGGCACATCCTGACAATGCAAGACCAGCTGTCGAAGTACGGCCTCGCGGAGCTAATACCTGATCTAAAGGCTGCAACCATCGCGAAGGCGATTGTTCGCCGTCTTTATAACCAATTCGGTACTCCGCGAGCTATTTTAACTGATCGAGGCACTTCGTTCACGAGTAACTTGCTTCGCGAAGTCTCAAAGATTTATAAGGTAAATCATTTGACAACTTCGGAGTATCGTCCTCAGACGAACGGCTCGTTAGAACGAAATCACATCGTGCTAGCGGAGTACATCAAGCACTACGTTGACAAATACGATGATTGGGACCGGTTACTGCCGTTTGCCGAATTCTTCTACAACACGAGCGTGCATGAAGCAACAAACTTCACGCCGCATGAAATCGTGTTTGGAAAACCCGCGCGTCAGCCGAGCCAATTTCCGACCGATGACAGGCTCCCCACCTTAAACTCCTTCGTCGCCGAGCTCGTTAAGCGCCAATCGGAGATTCGCGAGATCGCTGGGGGCAACTTGAACAGCTCGAAAGAACGATCAAAGGCCTACTACGACAGAGGACGCCGTCCTTTCAAGGGAAAAGTAGGGGATCAGGCTGACGTCCGGAAGGAGCCGCGTAAGGGAAAATTCGACACCCAATACCACGGTCCCTATACTATACAGTCTTTCACGGATAGAAGTAACGTCATTTTGGAGACCGAAAGTGGGGAGAGATTCTGCAAACATGTCGATAAGGTTAAGCTAGCGCACGCGTAGGATTATTCAATTGGAATAAGCCACCGGAATGTCTATTGCGTCTAAATACCTCTACTCCGTCCTGCTGCTGAATTGCGCCCACTTCGAGTCGGCAATGGAAGAAGCTCATCAAATCACCCCTATCACGGACAGCCCCGGCCTGTACTTCGAGATGGCAGCCGCGGTACAACTACAACAGGCAGACTGGCGCATGAAAATCATTGTCGAAGTCGCCAAGTTTGCCGAGTCCTTCCCGAACGATGAGGAACAGTTCGGTTAGATAGAGAGGGAGTGCGGAGACACAACACTGTCCTTGCCTGTCACTCGCTTCACTCACGCGAGGCATCTTGTGGGCGAGCTATGGGGATTAACCGATCGATCGGATGTACGATGGCCCCCTTTCCCCACCACGATGAAGAAGTGATCCGCTCCATTCGGATTCGTCGGGAATATGAGTAAGTCACTTTTCGGGACGCTCAACGAGGACGATGCGCATTACATCACGGAGCAGATCGACAGGCTATTCCACGATCAGAGTCGGATCACACAGTTGGTGGGACATCAAATGCACATCGTATCCACCCACCTCCAAACCCTGCAGCGAGAACACGCCGAGGAGACTCGCCGTGTCAACGACGTGTATGGACTCGTGGCACGGATGCACCAGGAATTTCAGGCCTTGACCAACCAGTCTGCTCTGGGCCAGTACAATCTGACTCTGACCAACTACGCCACTCGAGTGGAAATGAAACTATAACGGTACATCGACGCGTGTTCCCGGTACGTTCGGACCATTGCCGCGGCTGCCCAAGGTCGACTCGACCCCGAGGGGGTGACGAAGGACCAGCTAATGGCCGTGGCCAAGGAGGTGCTACTCAACGCCGGAGGGGTGGAGTTCCCCTCCCCCTGGACCAGTTGCGCCCGGAAAATTGCGTGGCCCTAGTCCAAACGGACCTACTGTCCTACCGGGATAAGGTGTTGATTGTAGCGCACATCCCGCTACTTGACCGCACTACGTACGACCTCTACCGGATGCATCCCTGGCCGACGCCGTAGGCGCTTAACGATGGGACGAGGTCTGCCCATGTCCTCCCTGTGGCTCCCCATATCGCCATCGCCAGTGACCACTGTACTCACTTCCTCGCCGACCAGGAGTATCACTCAGGATGTAGAAAGAATGGACACCGCCTAATTTGTTCCGGCGGGACGCCAATACAGATTGCTCTCTCATCCAAGGTCTGCGGAGTGCAATTGTTGATGAAACTCACGGCTGAGGCGTTCCAACATTGCGACGTACGAGTGTATCCGGATCACTCAGACTACTGGACGTACCTCCCAACCCAAAAAGGAACGGAGGACTTGCTGACTCCTCTGTCCCCCCGACGTGATGACCCAGGTTCTTCTGAGGAACAGGATCCGAGCGCCCTTCCTGCGGGAGAGTCTCTGCGCGCCACCGAGAAAAGAATGTACGACATCGGAAACCACCGGACTATAGCCAATATTTGTAATCTCTCGACATAGAAAAAAAACTAACATACTTAGGTTTAAAATTATAACCGTCGACGAGGACGTCGACTATTCTCAAGGGGGGCTGGGTGTCACGTCTCCGTAAACTTTTAATGTTTTGTTTAATAATATCAATAATTGGGTTTTTATTAACGGGTTTAACTTTCAATATTTTCCGACGACTCCGTCGCCTCGTGTCTCTATGCGGTGTCGGGTATGGAAACGCCGATAGTGAGACCGGATGTACCCGATCGAATTCCGCTGATCAAGCATCGCCTGATCCGCGGAGTTCGACCGTGGGACTTCGGGAGCAAGCGACTTTCCGTGGACGTTGTCAAAAACCCCCACCGGATTGATAGCTACTGAGCTAGCATCGGTCCGGTGGTGGTGAATATTTGCCAGTTCCCATGTAGCCACGGAAGTAACCTGGTGTTGGGGTACAACTCCGGTCGAAAGCACGTCGCGATCCCTGACTCCCGTGTCTTCACGGGTTAGCGTCCGTCACTCTTCGGTCGTTAAAACGGTCTCGCGAGTACCGCGTCCCTTGGTTGTTTCCTGGGTACGGATTCCTACTCGCGCACAAAGCGTTCCGCGGCAATCATAATTCCCTTGCATTGGGAGGTAGATAGTATCCCCCAGTGAACCCGGTGCAAAAGCTGGTTGCACAGGATTGTGAGACTTGTGCGTAGTCGACACCGACGCGATAGAGACGCACTCATTATTAAATCTAATTTCATTCTACCGAAATAACGTAAGAAAAAGCCGCGCCGTTAATTCACGTTGTATCGTATCTACCAGTTATATTTTGTTAAAATTAGTGAGTGTGTATGTATGTGGTGTGTGTGCGTGTGCGCGTGCGCGTGTGCGTGTACGTGGGCGTGCGCGTGCGCGTGCGCGTGGGCGTGCGCGTGCGCGTGTGCGTGTGCGTGTGCGTGTGCGTGTGCGTGTGCGTGCGTGTGTGTGTGTGTGTGTGTGTGTGTGTGTGTGTTTACTTATTCAGGCATCAATAACATTGTAAGTCGGCTACTATTAATAAATAAACCATATTATAATCGGAAGCACCAAAGTATTCTGGCATCCTCCCGTTTATCCTCCCAGAGAACTCGGGCCCGTATGGGACGAGCAGAGCAGCCCACAAAATAATAATTCACTCGGGAAACCCGGGGTACCGTTGGGTACGTAACACCTGCCTTATAAATTTTTCCCATGGCGTGCAAACGTTTCGGAATATATTGGCAAGTCACATTTAATGCCTCGGCAAGTTGATCTTCTGTTTGAGTGTCATCTGATCTGTCTTCAGGTACAAATCGATATAGTCAACTAACGTTCGAATGGAGAACCGCTCCCAAACGTTCTCAGCATGTGCGTACTCGCTCTCGGATACTGTAGCATCTGTCAGGGAACCGTAAAATGCGTCATGTGGTGGTAGGCAAATGTCATCCAACTTAGTCACGTCGTCGATATACTCGTAAGGGGAGACCCCTTTTCGCGTCAGTAAATTTAAATCGTCAGTCGCAAGAGCTGGAAATTGCATACGTAAAGCTTTCAGTTTGTCCTCGGTCAGGAATGATGCTAATTTGTCGAGATTGGTGTTGAGAAATTTGTATGAATCGATGAAGCGCAATTGGATCCTGTGTTTTGAATCGTCGTTAATTTCCACATGCTTCGTGAAGGAGATGTATTTCTCCTTTGTGATTGAAAGAACATCGATTCTTCCTTCGAACCCTGTGGCTACTTCCTTGATTATAAAATGCGCATCATAACCTGATAGATTATGAGAAACTACTGGAATGAAAAATGATTGTTTGTAATTTATATTGCAGTTAGAATGGGCAGGGCCTCATAACGCCCAGTCAGACGACATTGATCTCGAACACGTACATCATCTTGCACAAATGGTTTCTTACATATATGACATTGAGTCGCCGCGCCAAAACTTGCTCACTCACTCGGTGTTAAATATTTCATTGGCACGTTGTCGCAGAACATTTATTTTATACGCAGTGCTAGATTTTTTAGTTTTTCGACAAACCACGATACACAATCAGCACTGCGACGTGAGTGATACGAAGATAGAAATTCATCATACGAACAACACACGTAATATCCTATACCAAACACTTCATCGCGCAGTCGTTTGTTGCTTCACAATCCACCTCATGCGATTGCAATTTTTCCTCTGATCCGGAGTGGTGCAAACACCTGCAAAAAAAAGTTTTTGTTTTGTTTTTTCATTTAGTAGATATATAATTTTGTATCAATAATTTTTAATTTACACACCGATCGTATATATATTTTCTATGCTCCTTTTTGCTTAGTTGCGCCCTGATGAGTCTCGACAGGTTCTTGATCCACGTAAAATGCCCCACATTGTTGTCCTCAGTATCTTGCATGTACAGCAAATTGATTTTCCTTCTTGTGTTGAGTGACCCGTATTGGAAGAATGTTCTTTTTGGTGGTGGTGGTATACACGTTGATCGATAGATTGTTATGAAATTAAATTTTTTTAATTTCATGGAATATTACTGGGAATTCAATATCCTAGAGATTCAGTACTGTCGAATAATGAAGGTAAGAAGATGGAGGATCACTTTTTCGTTCAGCTGGATATAGAGCAGCAACTATTGCGCATGCGAAACATGCATTATCGTTCGATTTGACGTTAATCACAGCTCTCTTTATCATTATTTCCCGCGGCAATGATATGGAGCACCTGACACGCATCGCAAGTATTTTCCGTAGAGCCCGGCCACTATCTTGTTCTTGAAATTCGTCTAGTGAGGTCAAAGTGGGCTCAATAACACGCTGTTCATACCACTCATTCAAATCGCTTGTGTTAAAGAGTTTACAGTTTCGCGTGTTGACACTTTTATTGGCATGTTTGTCTCCACTCATGAATTCACGATTGAAAACTGTATTCACTTTAATACTGTTGTGCTTGCCGATAATTATGCACGATAAAGCGCGGCTTTATCGTGCAACCATTGTTCAATGTTGTTATCGATAGTAATGAGCTGGAGACAACTTCCGCGATTTAAACTGACTGACTGCCTCGTTCAAAGTGCGGCCAATTCGGAGCGCAGCAGATAATTTAAAAAATGGCTCTCCGTTCGGGGAAAAAAAAATTTCGGCTATTCCCTATATCTCGGTGAAAAACCGGACTCTTTCCGATATCGTGTTGGTATACATTGCCCGAGGAAGAAACGACATAGAAAACAAGTCATGATGGATCGGGTTAAAAGATGTATTTTATGGATCCTGCAGCTGTGATCAAGTGGTCCATCGGCATCAAAGGCCTTCGGCGATAAACCCCTAAAGTTGATCGTTTTTTCCCCGAGAAAACACGTCGTATTCATCTATGGTGTGGAGGCAAATTGCATATACATGGCAATCCGACAACACAAGAATGCTCTTTATCATGAGCTGGTTCAGTCTCCATGACCTAGACACCGATGTGGTGGAAATAATAAAAGTCAATGCATGATGAGTCTGGGTAGATTTCACCTCGACTATGGAGTACCCCTTTTCTGGACAACAGACCCTATAGAGATTTTTCGATAACGCGCTCGTATATATTGACCGAGGGAAACGAGACAAAAATAACAAGCCGGGATGCATCGAGTCAAAAGATTTATTTTATGGGGTCCTGCAGCTCTGCTCAAGTGGCCATCGGCGCTAAAGATCTTTGACGATAGATCCCCAAAGTTGATAGTTTATCCAAGAAATACGTTGTTTTCATCTATGTTTTGAATATTCGAGCTACACAAATAATTTCCCATCATGAGTGGCTGTGAATGTCAACCAAGAAAAAAATGCTTCAACCCTGACTTGTTAAGACCTGTCTCAAGAGTTGGCGAGATTCGGCGGACTTACATGCAATATCTTAAGACGGAATGACACCTCATCGCGGTCGGTATGGTAGAACCGACCACGATGTGGTCGGTTTCATAGATACCCAAAAATCTCTGAAACGGCTCTTCAGATATCGTCGAAACTTTGCCAAACGACGTCAAATAGATAGACGAACAGCTGTCTGCCCCTCAAATTCAGAAAATTTGAGGGGCAGGCAGCTGTTCGTCTATCTATTTGACTTCGTTTGGCAAAGTTTCGACGGGATCTGAAGAGCCGTTTCAGAGATTTTTTTGTATCTATAATTGTTCTACCATACCGACCGCGATGAGGTGTCATTCCGTCTTAACATGATCTTTCGGAATGGGAACGAAGACCTTGACGAGTAATTTTTTTTAGAGCACTGTTTCCTTCCATAGCGAAGACACTAGGATACTCATTATAATAAGCCAGTTGAGTCTCCATGACCTAGACTTTTGTGCGGGGATCATAAAAGTCAAAGGGTGATGAGTTTGACCATCTTCTGCCTCCACGATGAAGTGTCCCTTTTCTGGATAGTACATGCCCGCCCTTAGAGAGATAGTTAGGAAAAAAACTGTTCCTTAATCCCTGGCCAGGATGCAACATCTTGGAAAGTCAATTTTTTTCTACATGCTCCGACTAATGTTGAAAGGAAAAAAAACATTTACGAATCCTACTGACCATCCCCACCATACTACAATTCAATGGAGTGCAGACATTGAAAAGGGCTTTGGACGACAGTTTTCGTCATTCCAGTTTTCATCCTCCGGTGTAAAATTTTCGAAGGAGTTAACCCAAACAAACCCAAACAAACTACTCGAAGAAAAGTGTGTAATAATGGTTGATCGAGTGTATGAAGTTATTGAAATATTTGACGATGAAGTGAACGAAATCATCGACGGTGATATTATGATCATAAACGATCAAGTGGGTGGAGGTTTTGGAATTGTCATCCACAACGACGCAGAAATCGAGGTGATAGACATCGCCGACGATGACAGCGACGACGACAACGAGAAGGACATGGATTTCGCTGAAATGAACCGTGGTAGCGATGCAGCTGGATATGACAGTGACCCAGATTATGAATGTTGTGATGAACGAAGAATAGGATTGAACTTGCAAACCATGTACGACTTAAACTGAGAAACAGTGCTGTGCATCACGGTGTTGTATTATACTCCGTATGCTGGGGTGATGTACTGCATTTCATGCATGCTTGACATGGATGGTGTGTTCGGAACATTGAACCGCGGATATGGCCACTATCGAGAACGTTGTGGTGCCATACGGGGACCGTGGTGCAGGAACTGCCAACATTCGCTGCAGAACATCACGTTAAGTAGCGCGTGTTCAGCCTGCTTGAATTTGTTTCCGGCTATTGCTAATGATGCCCATAACGGACAATAAAACCAAATCGCTGACGGCTACAATGCGCAAATAGAAAATGATAACATTATCAACGACGACGATGACGGCAACGACGATTACGACGAAGAAATGGACATGGATATTGCGAACGATGATCTCCACTTCGTGGATTCCGGCTATGAGATTGACAACGCTGGCGAAAGTCGTGACGCTGAAGAGAACGCATTAAGTGTGCGACATAGTCATCACGTCCTTTATGCGCAGAACGTGTACTGCGTCAATTATTTCTACATCATTGAAAACGACCGAGCAAAATTTGGCCCAACATGTTTCCTCGAGGATATGCACATGTTTGTGGAAGGAACTGCAATTGTCGATCATTGCCGAGAACGGTATGCTGCGATGAGAGGAATGTTTTGCAGTCACTGTCGGTATCCGCTTCACCGAGTAGTCGAACGCAGCATATGTGTGTGACCTCCCGGAATAAGATCTTCAGCTAATGTATGTATAATTTCTGAATTTTAGCATCATTCATTAAAAATAAATAAATAAGAATAATAATAATAATAATATAGGAGAAGTTATATAGGAGGGGGAGGAGAAGGAGACGGAGGAGAGTGAGTGAGAGAGAGAGAGCCACTCATTGTTCTCTTTTCTTTTATCCTTTTCGGCACTTCATTGTAAATCTGAAATCCTCTATATACTACCGATTTTCCGCACTTTTCGTCTTACAATATATTCCATCCACTTTATTCTTACTTCTAGTATTATATCGGTGTCTATCGTTCACTCTCCTCACTTCGATACTCAGATAAGTAAGTGCACCTCCGTTCACCATTTTGTGAACCATTATGCAAACATTATAGTACGTTCTTTGCAGAGTGTCTACCGACCTGAAAAGTCATGAAAAATCTTAAATGTCATGAAATCACACTAGACCCTGAAAAATTCATGGAATGTCATGAAAAATTACCAGTCTACCTGAATTATTATACCCTACTAAATTATCGTTGAGTCTATATTCAATATGAGCTAACTTTGTGCCACTTGTTGATAGAGAAGCGAATATCGAATCGATATAAAATAAAATAGAAAAAAGTAAAAGAAAATGATGCGTTATCTCAACATATTAGTTTTTCTTTGTTATTCGTGTAAAGCGACTAAATGATATTACTCCAAGTTCCTAAATGTAGGTGATATTTTTCTAGATATTCCCAAAATATATTTCTTTACAGCAATCTTGAAATTATGTTTGTCTCACATTTTTTACTATATATGGAATTGTAGTTTGGTGACTTTTCGATTATACCGTATACTTTTTATTGGCATACAACACACATCTGTTTGAAAGAGCAAAATAAAAATATAAAAATTTAGAAAATCGGTCGCACTGTAGAATCATTAAGTATAGTTCTATGCCAGAAAGTCATACTAAGAGTCATGAAAAAATAAGCATTCCTTGCCTTAAAAGTTCTTAAATGTCATGCAATTTCAGTTCTGCTCAAAATTAGACACCCTGCTTTGGTAAACACTCATAAAGCACAATGCACCTAACACATCCCGGATCGGAGAATATCGGTTACACCTCAGCACAGCCCTCAAAGCCCAGTTTTGTGCTTTTTGCATCAATTGTATACTATCACCGTGAAAGTTCAGCATTATGCTACTGCAGTATTAAAAATGAAGAGCGGTTTTTTGGCAACCTTCTTTGCTACGTACTCTGCCTGTACATTACATGCTAAGCTTTCGTCTACTACGATTTCCAGGTATTTTGTTCCCTCTATTTCCGTGATGCGGTTTCCTTTTATTTCTATATCGCACGTGTTTCGTCTGATCATTTTTGGGGACCACGAATGAACATAAAGTGTGTTTTCTGCACATTTAGTCTCAAAGCATTATTTGAGAACCATTCCGATATATTGTTAAGGGTATAATTTATCTTCCTCTGTATCACTTCAGCATCGTCAGAGCTTACATATATAATCATATCGTCCGCAAACATAGTAGACGAACAATACTTAAGTTGGTCTCTAATGTCGTTTATGTAAATTATAAACAAGAGAGGCCCGAGGACTGATCGCTGGGGGACACCTTGTTTGACTACTACTTCTTCCGACAATATTTGTGTGTAGCTCATTTTCTGTTTCCTATTATTTAAGTACGATGCATTTATGTACTGTTCCTTCAATTCCATACCCGCTTAAAGTCTATGTACACTACTGCTAACATTTCACTCTTGTTCATGTACCCTCTCCATTCTAATAGCGTTTTCTGTATTGCCGTTTCACACGATAGTCCTGTCCTAAATCCGGATTGTTCTTCTATTATTATGTTGTTAATTTTCAAAAAGAATATTAGTTGTTATTTTATCGATTTTTCGATGATTTTTTTCATATTGATAGGTCTGTATTCTTCTGCTTTTTCACTACCTACGACTTTTTGCATCGGTATTATCGTAGAGGTTTGCCAGTTTTCTGGAAAAACTCCCTCATCTAGCGATTTGTTTATTAGGGTCACCAATGACTTCTTTGCTATTTTCCACGTCAACTTCATAAATTCGCCTGTTCCTCCTTCAACCGTTCCTTTTTTTATGGCAAGGTTTGCAACAGGGTATTCAAATTCTTTCTTGTCTACTTTTTTGAATTCGCCAACTTTTATTTAATTATTATTTTTTATATTTTCTATGTCAACTTCTACTTCTTCCATTTCATTAACAATATCGTCAAGACTTTTCTCAACAAGAAAAATCATTCAATTTGTTTGCAATTTCTGCCGAGTCATTACACTTAATTCCCTGGAAAAAATGTCTCTCACGATGTCCATCTGTTTCTTTTGGTCCTATCATTTCTTTCATGGTTTTCCACATTCTTTTCCAGTCGGATTAATGTTTATTTATATTATCTTCGTAATACTGATTTTTTATTTTCCTTATTTCTTGTACGACACTGTTTCTCTTAATTCTACATAGGTCTCAGTCTTCAGTGCTATTTGTTAGTATTACTCTTTTATATGCCCCATCTCTATTTTTACTTATGTTCCTGACTGTTTCAGTAATCCATCGTTTATCTTTCCATTTTGCTTTGACTACTTTCTTTGTTAATGGAGCAATGTCGTTTATTGTATTTTACATGCCTTGAGTATATTTATCAGCTAAGTCATTAGTACTGTCATGCTCATTCAACCCAATCTGTCGTAGTTCTCTCTTTAGTGCTGCAGCATTTATTTGCTCAGTCAATTGTGTATGGTTTCGATTCATAATTTCCATTTCACTGTCGTTCTTATCATTAATTTTAATTAATAAATTTAATAAATCAATTTGTTAAATTGTATAAAGGCATTAAATTTAATTAATAAATTAAATAAATCAAATAATAGTGAGAATAATAAATCAAATAGTAAGTAGCAACTTACTATTTGATGATCTGTTATTTTTGGGCTCAACATTACATTAGAGTCTATGTAATAGTTGGAAAATGTAAGCTCAATTATTGTTTTCGAATTTTTTTGTAATACTCGTTAATTTTTTTAAATATCGTTGTATTCCTACACATGTCAGGTTCCGTAGCAGTCATTTTGTATAACCTTTTTTGATACATCAATATTGAAGTCTTCCACTATTATGACATGTCCTTTGTCTATTATATTCTCACTCTCCTCATGGGTATTTCGGAAAACCTCCCATCATCAGTGATTGGCGAGTGGTACGTATTACATATTATAATTGTTTCTTTATTCCCAAGTATTTTTGTCGTGTTGATTCATGTATTTTGCTTTATTTTTTTATTGTTCATTATTTCATATTTTATGTCTTTCTTAATGTACGTTAATACGCCGCCCGACCTAAAGTTATTACTATTACATCTTATTACGTTATACTTATTTATATCCAATTCGTCGTCTGTAATTTCCTCTATTACATGTGTTTCAGTCAAACATACAATTTTCGGCTTAAAACTATTTAACATGTTTTCAATTTCATCTTTGTGCTTTAGGAAGCCTTGCGCATTTGATAATAGTATGAACGCTTTTTTATTTCATGATATTATTTTATTTAGCTGCTATTCGCTTTCATATTGGATATTCTTGCCCTTTCATTTTTTTGTACGTTTCGCAGTTTGTGTCATAGGTTTCGTGATCCGTTGCTATATCATCCAGATTATATTTTTCCGTGATTCTTAAACACTTTACACACATTTTATATATTTCCTTAGATTCCCCATCATTGTGATCCCCTGCATATTTCCGACAGCTTTCTTTGTACGGCATGCTTTGGCCATGTAGTTAAATCCGCAGCACTTATAGCATTTCATGACGCTTATATGGTCATACACGCTACAATTTTCCCAAGCTACTTTCATCCGTCCTTCTTCAATCAATCACTTATGTGTACACGGATCCACCTCCATGATCATCATACCGTATTTTTCTTCTACGTGCAAATATCACACAATTTTTATTATGAAACCTGTTTTATCTGTTTCCAACCTATTTTATGTGCGAATCTTTTTCAGCATTTCTTCTTCGTTTATCTCGTGTGGTTTTTCTCCGATTCCCGTTACTTTTATCTTTGGCATTTTTTGTTTTGGTACAAGGGTTTTACATTTATCCCCCAAATTTTTTTTCTTAAAGCCACTCTAGATTTTTCGAAAAATCGATTTTTTTTAATGGTCCCCGAGGACCTCAAAAATGATGTCCCAGAAGATTATGACCGGGAAAAATCTCTAAGTACTCGGTTTTTGAATTTTAGTACAAGACCGCCTGGTCCGCAGCTCACTACTCAAAACTTCAAACGCGTTTATCTTAAAACTGCAATGTTTAAGTTGGCCGGAAACAACTAAAACAATTTTCAACCGATTCACTTGAAATGTCGAATATATCTTGAAAAATACACTGTCTATGGAAGTAGGTAGGATTTATTTTAATATTTCATAGTTCATTTGTTATTAACAATTATCTGACGATTTTTGAGGCAAATTTTTTACTTTTCTCTTTAGAAGTACGCCATTTGGCCAAAAATCAATATATCAAAAAATCCTACGTACTTCCATAGCAGTTATTATATATAATCGAAAAAAATTCATTGGCTGATTATAATAAAAAAATTACAGGTGCTGTTTGTCCGGCCGTGGACCCTGGAAAAACGGAGACGTCATCGCAAAAACGCTGCGAAGTCGCGATTTTGAAAATAATCGCTTAAAAAAAAAAATGATTGTATACAGTCACTGATATGTATGTATGATAAACACGCTTTTTGTAATCTCGATTTATTTTGTAGTTTTTCTGAAAAACCTAGTTTTTCTGAAAAACCTAGTTTTTCGGCCTCTAGAGTAGCCTAAGGCCTCAATTCACTACTCAGTGTTTCTCTATCTTCTTTCCTTTGACGATTTAAAATCTGTTTTTCCTTCCGGACCTTTTACATCCGAGATGCTAATAGGAATTCTCTCTATCCCTATACCCAGTCCCATAATATCTACTCGATCTTTTATTTGTCCTTCAGTTTCCTTGCGTGTCTGTATTGTTGCCCGTTGGGCTACAACCTTTTCCTTTCCATTTTTCCCTACTTTTTGCGCATCAGTGTTTTTTTCTGTTCTTGTATATTTTCCTGTCGTAGTTTCAGGTTCATAAATATTACGCCAACCAGCTTCCCCTCACTTATATAGACCTTCCATTCATTTATAACACCTTGGATCGCTGTTTCCCATGAATACCACTCGCGAAAACCTGACTGGTATCCTCTTATAATATTTTGTAATTGAAAGTGCTTTTCAATTCGTTTTTTTACCATTATTTCAAGTACCTTTTCATACGACGGCAGCATATTAATTGGCCTAAATTGGCTAGGTTTTTTAGTTTTAGCTACCTTAAGGACCGCTATAATCGTATATGTTTTCCATCTTTGAGGGCAACAGCCCTCCCTTAGCGATCCATTTATTACATCAACAAATTCCGTTTTTATTTATTATTCTTATCCCCCTGAACGTGAATTAGGGAGTAACATAATCACTTTCTTCAAGTCGGTTACACTAATATTCGCTAAGTTTTCCATTATTTTGTCTTTTTCCATCCTATCTCCTTATATCATCCGTTCCTTATCTCCCCCGTTTACCTCCAATTCCACACACCCCCCCCCCCCCTCCCCCACCTGCGGCCGCAGCCGACTTCCCCCTCTGTATCGTATTCACCATGACATATCTGTCATGGGTATAGGGAAACTACGGAAAACCTATACCAATACAGCCGGTCATCAAGTTCGCCCCCCAGTCGTGGAACTAGTCTTATTTCGCCGCGAAATGCCGAAGAAAAACATTTCACGACGAAATGTACGCGACTGGGATTCGAACCCGGGACCTCCCGGGCCGCATGTTTAGTGGCAAGCACGCTAACCACTAGATCATCGCACCGGTCACTTTTTATATAACATTCATTCAACTTGTCAGCCATACTATCGCTCGTATTGAAATCCAATATTTCAAAGTCTATGCTCCCTATCTTCCTTTCGCCCAGTGGTATTCCTTTTATTATTTCCTTCAAGGCTTTCTAAATGTTTGTCGGTGTTTTTTATTTCTACGTAGTTAATTGAACTACAGCATTTAAATGTAAATGTGTGCAGTGTTCTTACTATATTTTCAACACACTTATTTGCTCTCTTATTTATTTCCATATCTCGTCGTCGTGCCATTATACAATTCAGCGTTTGCAGGAATTCTTCCTCCACGAATTTACTATAATCTCTAGCTCTATACTCTCTATGAACATATATTTTATTCCTCTCTAATACCACTTTTACCACCGGGTACTCTGTGTCATCCTAGTCGGCTTATGAATACATTGTTTCATTCCTATACTTAACACTTCTGTCAATATTTTCTTTTTGTAATATGTGTCCAGTATCATATCTATATTAAAATCTCCTATTATGGAGCACTTTTTATTGTTAGTCTCTCAGTCAGATCAACTATGTACTTTATAAATTCGGCATCCGATGAACTTGGCGAATGATACACGACCACGATTACTTCTTTGTATATTTGATAATTAATCTCAATCTCAAAACACCAACAATTTACTTCTATCTTACTTACGGTTAACATTACGGTTAACTATTTTCGGCATCTGATCTGATTGCACTGTAGCCCGGCACATACACTTCCCCAACTTCAATTTCCTCTTTTACCCGTGTTTCCGACAACACCATAACTGCAGGCTTGTCTACTATTTGGCATCGTATTTCGTCCCAGTGAGCTACGAGACTTTGTGCATTCCCATACCACAGCGTCTCTTCATTCTGTGGCTGCAATTCATCCCATCCCACTTACCTCTTTTCCTCTTGGAGCGCTCTGCTGTATGTTCGAAAATTTCGATCAATTGCACTATGTTCTACGTTTAACTTCGAGTTGTACGTTTGATTCTTGAACATTCAGTTCACCCATTTGTTATTTTCGGCCATACACTCACCTCCCTTGTGGCTCCCTGTACATTTGTAGCCACCTTCGTCTGTGGCACAGTTTTTGGGTATGTGATAATAGCCCCAGCATTTGCAGGACCTTTTTACGTTCACGTGGTTGTCAACCGGGCATTTTTCTCAGAGAGAGAGAGAGATTGATTGATTGATTTATTATTTATTAACTATGCCTTGGTAAAGCCTTGATGCAAATGATGTACAATTTGAAAAAGAAAACAAAATTGAATTAAATTACTAAATAAAAATAACAATATTTTTCTTGTAATTAAAGACTATAAATAGGCTATGAGTGCTTATGACTAAAAATGACATTCCTAACCATATTATAACTATTCATGTTAATAGCTAACTAAATTAATGACTAAACTAGATTCGGAAGCTAACTAAATTAATAATGAAATTACAGATCCGGAAGCATATATCGACTGTATTCTACATAATTCAAAATAGTAAATTAATAAAACAAGTTAGAAATGTCCGCTAGAAGTTGGCTGAAAGGGCGCTGTTTGAGAACATTCAGTGAGGGCGAAGTAGTGATTTCAATAGGAAGTGAATTCCAAAAATATACCGCGGATAAGGGGAAAGATTTTCTGAAGGTTGAGGTTCTATGTGAGGGTTCTATATGAGGTTCTATATGAAAAACGTTAAGAGTATGCGGACGTTGAGGACGGGCCGGTGCTCTAGATTCTAAGAAAAGTTCAGATAAGTAACTAGGGGTGTTTCCACTAAGTATATTATAATCAAAGATACCAAGGAAGTATTGGCGCCTAGCACTAACTGTAAGCCAGCCAACTTGTCTACGATAAGAAGTAATGTGTTCACCCCTACGTAGATTGAAGATGAATCTAATTGCGCAGTTCACAAGCTGTTGTAATTTCGTGTTCATTTAGCTGATAAAGTCATTATAGACGAGGCAGTAATAGTCCAAGTGGGGAAAAATAAGAGAAACAAGGAGCATGATCTTAAGCTCACGCGAAAGCGCATTTCGGTGATATTTCAATCGGTAAAGAGAGAAATTGACTTTCCGTGAGATTGTCGCCACGTGGTTACGCCATGAGAGGTTAGAGGTCATGGTGATCCCAAGGTTTCGTATTTTATGTACATAGGGCAGAATAATTCCATTGACAGTAATAGGTACAAGATGGTCCAGGTAAATTTAATCAATATAGCTAGAACTACCCTGAATTTTTTATTTAGCCAGATTTAATTTCAGACTATTTGCATCAGCATACCGAGCGATGACATTCACGTCGTGCGTGATTCGAGCAATGCCCTCGGCTAGCTCAGAAGGTGGACAACTCAAATAAATCTGACAAGGAACATCCCTCAGGTGTCCGCCTCCGATTTTATTGAAACTCATATATGTGATAAAGCATCGAAAACTTTGAGACACGTATTTTTTTAATCTGCGGACATACGGATTTAAGGGGGGAAACCACCCCTCAATGAAAGGCGTGTCGAGGGGTGATTTTGCAGTTTCACCCAGAAGCAATCCACCGATCTGAGTGCAACAGAAACGAAAATTGTTCTAATGAAAAGCGATGAAAATTCACTATGAAAATGTTAAGAAAAAATTAAATTAGGGGGTAAACCACCCCTCAATTTGCTTTTTTTCACCCCGCACTTAAGAGGGTTGTATGCAAATTAATAAAACAGGTATCATTTTGAAGGGGAATTCAAATTAAAGTTGACCGGTTTTTGCGTTTTGGCGGCATAGCAAATTTGAGGGGGTAAACCACCCCTAACATAAATTTATTTATCATGGTCGTTTTTTCTGTGTTTAAAGTGTATCCGCTGATTTTAAATATTTCTATAAGCTACAATTTAATGTTTTATCATACTTCAAAATTATTACATTCGTCTTAAGGGGTAAATACCCCTCTGACGAGAAACATCATTGAAGTATCCGCTTTCGATTTCGCTAAAACTCATATATGTGGTAAAGCATTGCAAGCTATTATACATGTTTTTTTTGTATCGGCAGAAAAACGGTGTTAGCGGATGAAACCACCCCTCAAAGTTTCTCCCACAAGCAGTCCACCGATCTGAATGAAACAAAATCGAAAATTCCTCTAATATTAAGCGATGAAAAATCCACTACAAGAGTGTTGACTAGAAATATAATTAAGGGGTAAACCACCCCTCCATTTGCCGTTTTTCACCCCACGCTTAAGAGGGTTGTATGAAAATCAATAAAATAGGTATCATTTTGAAGGGAAATCAAAATTCAAGTTGACGCGTTTTTTCGTTTCAGCGGGACAGCAAATTTAAGGGGGTAAACCACCCCTAACATAAATTTGTTCACCCCCGTCGTGTTTTCTGTGTTTAACATGTATCCGCGGATTCAAAATATTCTCCCGCGTTTTAAAATTATTACGTTTTTAAATTTTTACATTTTAAGGGTAAACTACCCCCTCTAATTGCTTTTCGTTTGAACGATACTATTAATAAAATTCAAATGGTATATATAAATATATTTGGTTTGTTCGTTTTTTTATTCCGCGTAAAAAAAAATCATATGCAGATAAATGTTTACGCTTCGAGTCTTAAATGCATCATTATCCAGAATGCTCCCGTTCGGAAATATTTTATCTCTGTGTACGAAGTTATACAATCAACGAACAGACCGATGTTTATTTGCCTACGTATCAAGCTTTCTCGACTAACTGCAATAATTAATTTTTCCAGCGCGAATATTCTTATCGCGTCATGACGCGATAACGATATTTACGCAAAATTTTTATTCTACGCAGAATTTTTACACTGCGCAAATATTAAACTGCAAGTTATTGTCATCTTGAACTGCAAGACGTTAATCATACATTACCCGATAATATGTTTACATTTTCGGGTAATGTGTGATTAGCCTCTGGCAGTTTAAGTTGTCAATAGGTTGCGGTTTTATCGCTTGCTTTATAAGACGGTTAGCATTTGGATTCTTCTATTTCACGTTAAAGTGAGCCACAAACAGTATACTCTGTGTTGGAAAATACAAATTTTATCAGCCATGAAAGTTAACCCAACAAACGTTATCAAACTTCTACTAGCTACATTTGAAGCTATGGATATTTCACAAACGCCGGTTAACAATGCGGAAATTGAACTTACGGACAGTTTTGAACAAATTTTGATCAGTTCCATGCAACACTAAAATGGAGTTGAAAAGAGGGAGGAAGAAACGCTCGCTTTTCAAGAACCATTTAAACAATACGAAGCCAATGCTGTAGAAGATACCGTATGGCAAAAGGATGCTGGTGATAGTGATTCTGACGCCCGTTCCAGTGATGATGAGCTGAACTACGATTACAAAAATAAAGCAGTTCAATACTGAAGGTCTGGTAAGACAAAAAAGTATAGCCTCAAAACCGTCCAACAGAAATACAGATCTGTCAAGTCTAAAAGACAATTGCAGCGCTGGGCACATCAGCTGAATAAAGGCGGTACTTATAAAGAAAAGCTAGCGCAAATTTCTGAATATACATTGAAGAATATGAAAACTGCTCTAGATGCTGGTGCCATTATACATGATATTGATCTTCAGAAGTGGGCGCTACAAGCCTAAAAGGAGATAGGTTCCAATGATGTGTGATTTAAGGCCTTTCATAATTGGCTATGGAATTTTAAAAAACAGCATCGCATTGTATCCAGAAAAATCAATAAATTTGTAACGCGCACAAGTACGGGAGAAGAAGAACTTCTACGGAAAAATGCAGGAAAATTTGTCGCCGATGTTGCACCACTGATAAAAAAGTATGGAATGGAAAATGTGTATAATTCGGATCAAAGCGGTATTCATGTGGAAATTCAATCGGCGCGAACTCTTGCAACGGAAGGAGAAAAGAAAGATCAATGCGTTGTACAGTCAGTTTCTTCAATAACTCACAGCTATACGATTCAGCCTACTGTAAGCGCTGAGGGGAAAGTACTTTCCGCACTTTTCATCGTTTTAAAGGAGACGAAGGGTGAATTCGGACCACGCTATTTCAAGCAGAAAACGTCTTTGTATTAGCATCCAAATCTGGAAAACTTACTTCTGGTACGTATACTCACATATTATAATGAATGATTTTTTTTTAAATATGAAATGTAATTGATGTCAACATTAGTATTTTTTAAAAATATTGAATGCGTTTTGTGTTAACAGACCATTTCAAAACCTGGTTGGAAACGGTTTTCTTTCCTAACGTCACGAGACATAGCGTATTATTGATAGACTCCTGGAGTGGACACTGCCCTAAGGTTGTTCATGAAGCGACACCTCGTGATAAGAAGATAATCCCAATGATTATTCCAAAAGGTACAACTGGAAAGATTCAGCCGCTCGATGTATTTGGATCCAGAGTGTGGAAAAATTTCGTCCGACATTTTTCAGACAGTGTAATATTATTAAAATCTGATATGAATTTGCACTTGAGGAATAATATAATTAAACTGCAATCACTTACACATAATCAACTCTCATCACCGCGGTATTCTAATCTTTTTAAATACTCATGGTATAAAAGTGATTATATATCTTAAAAACCAGAAGATTTTGAAAGACCTGTTACCTTTGGTTTTGGTGAATCGAACACACATTGTGAACTACCCAGTTGCAATAATTTGGCCCTTATCAGATGTGCATGGTGCAAAAAGTCGTTGTGTTTAAAGCATTTTTTTACGACTATCATTATTGCAGGAATTATGAGCCATGATTATTGATAGTTATCATATAAAAGAAAGTACATGTCACAAGAAAATGATTTGACGGCATATGACTGCGATACTCTTCACAAGTACTATTAATTAAATCAGCTGATATGATTCCCAAATGAAATATGTCAAAATATATTAAACCATGTTCGTTAACCTACTGGAAAACTCTCAGTTTCATTAATATGTTTAATTAAATAACCGGTAAAATAATAAAAATATACATTCCTCCACAAAACTACGTCACTGGCTAAATTATCGCTTGATCCAGGCGCATCATCGTTTCGAAATATACGAAGTGAGCCTTATAACTTATTCTGGAAATTATTATAATTAATGAAATAGTAGAAGTGTATGTTTATTCCTATGGAGATGCTTAATGGACGTGCATATTAAAATCGGAAGCGTTTCGACACGAAAATATGAGTCTTATGAGTAAGGGGTAGCCCCACGTCCCCACTCCCAAAGTACCGCTCCTAAAGCTCAAAACGAATATGCCTGCACACACAAACATAAAATTGATATTACCGATGAAATGAAAGAAGTTTTAACGAAATTCGGGAAACCTTTTGCGAAACTTCAGACGAAAAGCAATTAGAGGGGGTAGCAATTTTACCCTTAAAATGTAAAAATTTAAAAACGTAATAATTTTAAAACGTGAGAGAATATTTTGAATCCGCGGATACATGTTAAACACAGAAAACACGACGGTGGTGAACAAATTTATGTTAGGCGTGGTTTTCCCCCTTAAATTTGCTGTCTCGCTGAAAAGCAAAAACGCGTCAACTTGAATTTTGATTCTCCTTCTAAATGATACCTGTTTTATTAATTTTCATACAATCCTCTTAAGCGTGAGGTGAAAAACGGCAAATGGAAGGGTGGTTTACCTCTTAATTATATTTCTAATCAACACTCTTGTAGTGGATTTTTCATCGCTTAATATTAGAGGAATTTTCGAATTTGTTTTGGTTGTGGGAGAAACTTTGAGGGGTGGTTTCATCCGCTAACACCGTTTTTCTGCCGATACAAAAAAAACGTGTGTAATAGTTTGCAATGCTTTACCACATATATGAGTTTCGGCGAAATCGAAAGCGAATACCTCAATGATGTTTCTCGTCAGAGAACAGAGAATTGGTCTTAAGGGGTAGTTACCCCTTAAGACCAATGTAATAATTTTGAAATATGATAAAACATCAAATTGTAGCTTATAGAAATATTTAAAATCAGCGGATACACTTTAAACAAAGAAAAAACGACCAAGATAAATAAATTTATGTTAGGGGTGGTTTACCCGCTTAAATTTCCTATGCCGCCAAAACGCCAAAACCTGTCAACTATAATTTTAATTCCCCTTCAAAATGATACCTGTTTTATTAATTTGCATACAACCCTCCTAAGTGTGGGGTGAAAAAAGGCAAATTGAGGGTAGGGGTTTACCCCCTAATTTAATTTTTTCTTAACATTTTCATAGTGCATTTTTCATCGCTTTTCATTAGAAGAATTTTCGTTTTTGTTTCATTCAGATCGGTGGATTGCTTCTGGGTGAAACTGCAAAATCACCCCTCGACACGCCTTTCTTTGAGGGGCGGTTTCCCCTCTTAAATCCGTTTTTCCGCAGATAAAAAAATACGTGCCTCAAAGTTTTCGATGCTCTATCACATTTATGAGTTTCAACAAAATCGGAGGCGGACACCTTAGGGATGTTCCTTGTGAGTGTCGTCTGCAAAGACCATATGTTGGGAGTAAACAAGGTCGGCTCCGATATCATTAATGAAAAGAGAAAACCACAAAGGACCCAGAACCGATCCTTGAGGTACCCCCGTGGTAGTTTTAAGCCAACTGGACACATTTCCATCATTATCAATTACTGCTTGAGCACGATCTGATAAATATGAAAAAATCCACTCAAGCACCCCAATAGAGGACCCGATTTTTTTAAGTTTTACTAGAAATTTATAGTGTGGGACTAACTCGAAGACCTTGCTAAAATCAAACAGGACGAGAATTGTTAGACGCCTCTCATCAACGTTACGGGCCACGTCATGACATATTCTCAGTAAAGCTGTCTGAGTATTGAAACGGCACCGATAACCAGACTGGCGCGAGTCCAAGGTCTTGTTATCATTGATACATTTTAAAATTTGTCCACGAACGGATAAAGGTACGCTTCCATTTTCTCGGAAAGTACGAAAGTGTTAGCGAGTAGTTGAAAAGAGCCGCCAAAAGTGGAGCAATCCTTGGGAGAGCCTTGTGAATAGCAAATAGAGAAATGCCATCAGGTCCAGCTGCATATAAAATGGTCTTTGAGTTTGTTATAAGAGATGTGACTGATTCAGTGGTGACTGGCGTTAACTGAAAAGGCACTCTCTCGCAGGGCAGGAAATTGATGGCATCTCTGAAGGCTTGGTGACTACAGGCACTGGAAGCACTAGAAATACTTGCATAGAAATTGTTTAGTTCATTGCTAGAGAAAAAGCCGAACGCTGAAGACTGAGAAGGCTTCACCAGGCCTAGGTTCGCAAGTTCTTTCCACAATCTAGTGACATCCGTAATGCCGGCGAGTTTTTGTATGATGTGATTGTTTTTTGCTTGTATTATGTCAATTTTAAGTTGGTTCCTGTACTGCCTATAAATTGCCAGTCCAAGTAAACTATCCGCACGCTTTGCTTGTTTACAAAGCGCATTACGCTTCGCGATACGACTCTTGAGACCCTCACTAAGCCACGGCGCATGTGGTTTATGAACGCGAAAAGGCTGAATAGGTGAGTGGGTGTCAAGAGCAGATGTGATTACATTATATAAGGAGTTCGTAAAGACATCAACATGCTCATGAGAGTGACAGTGATGATATTCTAACAATTGATTCGCTTCCAGATTCGTAGCTAGTGTCTCAAGAAAAGTTACATCGTTAAAATGTTTGAAAATACGGCGAGATATGGAGCGTTCGATAGCAGATACCATATCAAACTTATGATTAAGCTGAATTACGTCATGTCCCGCAATGAAAGGAGCATCCGACTTGTTAAATGATAATATCTTTGATGAACTATCAACTATAAAAACATCTAGCCATGAATCAGCAGTAGCTGAATGGAAAGTCGATCCAGACTCAACAATATTCAACGATTGCGAATAGACCAGTTCACGTAGAAACGTAGCTTCGTAGTTTGACGTGAGAAGATTACAATTCAAATCACCACTAATTACCATGTTATTGTACGCAAAAGAAAATCTCATAAAGGCACTAACAAAATCGTTGAACATGAGTCCCTTGGGACTTCTGTATATAGACGCATAAAGGAGCGTTTGGGCATTCGAGCACTGTAAATGTAAAAGAATGAACTCGGGAGAATTCGAGAATAAACTAGGAGAGGAGGCCAATAACTTTACCTCAAGAGACTCCATTCTATTAATGTATTTTGTATAGCTGTTTCACATGATAGTCCTTTCCTGAATTCCGATTGTTCGTCTATTATTACATTGTGTTTTTCTAAAAAGTATGTTAGTCTTTCTTTCACCACTTTTTCAATGACTTTTGCATAAATCGGTAGGATATTTATAGGTCTGTACTCTTCTGCTTTATTACTACCTGGTACTTTTTGTATTGGGATTACCGTAGACGTTTTCCAGTTTTCTGGAAATCCTCCCTCATCTAATGATTTATTTATTAGAGTCATGAGTGGCTTCTTTGCTATTTTCCACGCTATCCTCATAATTTCTGTTGTTACCCCTTCCCCTGTTCCCTTTTTGTTTTCTAGTCTTACAACAATATTTTCAATTTCTTTATACTCCACTTTTTTTAACTCTCCCAGTTTTATTTCATTATTCCATGTTTTATCGTCTACTTCTTCTATTTCCTGTACGATATCATCAATACTTTTAATGAAAAAATCATTGAATTTTTTTGCGATTTCTGCCGAGTTATTAAGCCTACTGCCCTGGAAAACAATGTCTGTGACGGTACCCATCTGTTTTTTCGTGCCTATTATCTCCTTCATTGCTTTCCACATCCTCTTCGAATCACTTTTGTGCTTATTAATATTGTGTTCTTAATACTGTTTTTTGCTTTTTCTTATTTCTTGTAGCAAATTGTTTCCCTTATGTCTATAGATTTCCCAGTCTTCTTGTCTATTTGTTAGTATCGCTTTTTTATACGCTTGATCTCTGCCTTTACTTATGTTCCTGACTGTTTCGTTTATCCATGGTTTGTCTTTCCATTTTGTTTTTATTACTTTCTTTGTTAATGGCGCTACTTCATTTATTGTATTTTTCATTCCTTGATTGTATTTATCCGTATATGCATTCGTACTATCGTTATCGTCCAATCTAATCTGTTGCAGTTCTCTTTTTAATACTTTAGTGAACCTTTCTTCAGTTACTTGTGTATAGTTTCGTTTCATAATTTCTATTTCAGTGTCGTTATTATAATTGTCATTAAATAAATAAGTTTCTACTATTTGATGGTCTGTAATTTTTTGAGTTATCATAACATCGGTGTCTATAGCAAAATTGGAGAACACGAGGTCAATTATGGTTTCCGAATTTTCTGAAATTCTCGTTGGTTTTTTTACGTATTGTTTCAGCCCGACGCATGTCAAGTTTCGTAGCAGTCTTTTTGTATAGCCATGATTTTTTGATACATCAATATTAAAGTCTCCCACTATTATCACATGCCCTTTGTCTATTATATTTTCACTCTCTTTAGTGAGTATTTCGATAAACCTCCCGCCGTCAGTGCTTGGCGAGTAGTACGTATTACATAGTATCATTATTTCTTTATTTCCTAGTATTTTTATCGTATTTATCCATGTGATTTACTCCATATTTTTATTTGTCATTATTTCGTATTTTATGTCTTTTTCATGTACGTTAATACGCCGCCTGTCCTACTGTTATTACTATAACATCGAATTACATTGTAATTATTAATATCTAATTCGCTGTCATAAATTTCCTCTATAATATGTGTTTCAGTCAGTTCAGTTTCGCTCTTATATTCGGTTTTCCTTATTACTCTTTCTCTCATTTTTTTGTACGTTTCGCAATTTATATCATATGCTTCGTGATCCGTCGCTATATCATCCAGTTATATTTTTCACTCATCCTTAGACAGTTTATACACATTTTATATATTTCCTTACACTCTCTATCTTTGTTATCGCCTGCGCATTTTCGACAGCTTTCTTTGTTTCTACAATCTTTGGCCATGTGATTAAATTCGCAGCACTTATAGCATCTCATGACACTTACATGATCATAGACCCCACAGTTATCCCACCCTATTTTCATTTTCCCGTCTTTAACCAATTTTTGACGCGTACTTGGATCCCCTTCCAGGATCATCATACCCCCTTTCCCTTCCACGTACCATTGCTTCACAATTTTTATTTTGAACCCTATTTGTCTGTTTCCAACCTATTTTGTGTGCATATCTTTTTTAACCTTTCTTCTTCATCCATATCCTGCGGCTTTTCTCCAATTCCTATCACTTTTATTTTTGGCATTTTTTGTTTTGGCACATGTATTTTATAGTTATCCTCTAATTTTTCATTTATTTCACTACTCAGTGTTACCTCTGTCTCCAGAGAGATCGTTAGAGTTTCGGCTTCGGTCCGAAGCCGAAACTCTAACGATCTCTTATCACCTATACGGCCGCATACTTCTTTGATTCATTTCTCTGTCTCCTTTTCTCTGACGATCTAAGATAATTTTTCCTCTCGGCCCTTTTGCTATTCTTTCTATACCTATAGCTAGTCCCATTATATCTACCCGGTTTTTTATGTCTCCTTCCGTTTGTTTGCTGGTCTGCACTATCGCCGATTCGACTACCATCGTTTCCTTTCTATTTTTCCTACTTTTTGGGCATACGTCTCTTTCTTTTGTTCTTGTACATGTTCCTGTCTTAATTTTTCTATTTTTTGTTCCACTCCCACAGCTTCTTCCAAGTATTTTTTTACCTCACTTTGCACTTCTTCTGTAATTACTTTTTTATCTGTTTTACTAATTCCTGTTGTGTTTTAGCGAATGCTTCTTTTAGAGCCCCTGTCACTTTTTCTATTTCCTGCCTAACAATAGTTACTATTTCTTTTTTTAATTCTACCACCTTTTCCGTATTTATTTTAACATGGTGTATATCTTTTAAGATTATGATAATTTCCTGTTCCATTGTTGTTTCTTCTTCTATGTTGTCTTCTTCGGTTTGTTCATCCCTTCTTCTTTTAGCACTTCTTTCTTCTTTCTTCTCTGGTGTATATATGCGTTGTTCATCATTGTGTATTATGATTTGTCCATCACATTTCACGGTTTCATTTTTACTATTGAGTCTTTTATGGAGTCCCGCACATGACGGGTGGAAAAACTTTTCGCACCGTCTACATTCGTGACATACAGTCTTCACAGTTTTGCCACAAGGACACTTCGACGGTTTATAATTTGACATTTGTCTGTTTATACCACACCTACATTATTTGAAGTCCAAGTTGGAAAGGTACTTGCCAATACCGATAACTACCCGAGTCGATTATATCAATTTCGTGTGGTAGCCGGTAGCTCGCTGGACGATACTGTAGAGAGTATGATTTTGGTATACTCCAGTATCCTCAACGGCCAGTTTTTCGCGCGGGCTGGTCAACGCTCCTGTTTCACGAGTGTGCTCTTGTCACAGTGGTGAGGTGCCTCACACAATTGCTTTTTCACTTCAGTGACAATTGGTGGAGTTCGTATTACTTTTAATACCATCCCACCGTGTAAGAACATGCGCCCATATTGTGCGCTGTGGAGGCGACGCTTTTGGCTACCGTGCTACACCGAGAATTTTTTCACTTCCTTGATTCCAAAAAACGCGCGGTTTCTTTGCGCACTGCACAGTTACTGGGTCCACACATTGGCCACTGATGCACTTGAACTTCCCCTTTCCATTGGTATATTTTCATATATTTATTCCGTTACTTATACGCCACATTTCCCATGTATGACTAGGTGCAGAGAGGGGGAGAGAGAGAGAGAGAGAGAGAGAGAGAGAGAGAGAGAGAGAGAGAGAGAGAGAGAGAGAGAGAGAGAGAGAGAGAGAGAGAGAGAGCGAGAGCGAGAGAGAGAGATTGATTGATTGATTGATTGATTGATTGATTATTTATTATGTCCACTAATAATTGGATAATTCAGATTTTAAATTTAAATTTTAAATTTAAATTTAAATAACAGTTTAACAGTGAGTCGAAGTGTAATTCAGTTTCAGTTACATCCAGATCATAATAGCTAGACTTAATTACTAATGAGTATATAATACAACCATGATCGCATGTAAACATATAGCCACATGGCCCAGCCATGAACGCATTTACCGTAACGATAATAATAATACTAAAGAGTAAGTACAACTAATTATATTTTACTATGTGCGCATTACAAGACAAATAGTATACTGCTAATTTTATTTCATTATGTTTTACCATGTGTTACTATGTTTTACCATGTGCGCAAGTTACGAGATGGAGACCGAGCACCGCCATTATAGCGCTTGAGAATTGTAACAGAAACGTACGTAACCGGATTTTAAACATATCAATCGATGATGATTGCGTAATAACAAATCTTAAGAAAAGAGATAAGCCTCATAGACAAAGGTTGGTTATCCGAAATTTCAGCAAAGCCGGGCTATGGAAGTCAGATTAAACTCTGAATATCATCACAATTGCGGATGATAGTCACGGGTTGATCTTTTGACTTGCGCACATGAATCGATCCTCCTGAGACCCAAACGGACTTATAATTGATTTGGCGGGCTCGAACCTTCGTTTGCAGCAAAAGCCTAAGTAGTTCGCCGGGCAGGAGCTCGTTTATGTAAATTTGGCCACTGGTATTTATCCCGAAAACCTCGCGAATAGTCAGTTCGCGTTTTGCGCACTTAGCCCTCATGATCGCATCCCGGACTGACGATGATGTCACGGCGACTGCCAATGAAAATGCGCGACTAACATTATTTGCAAGTGAAAGTGCCGGATCGTTATTTGTAGGCGCTTTGGGCTTCATGATTCTAGTGGATAGTACATGAGTCGAAAAGTCAGGTAGGCCGAGCGCCGCAAGTATCTTGAGTACTAGTACTTTGGGTTGATCGGCGAGGCTCTGGGGAAGGCCCGACATGACAATCCCATTTGATCCAGAGAAGTGTGAGTGAAGTTGGCCCTTAAGCTCAGAGATCTCATTATGCAGGTTAGTATTATCTCGCTCCAATTTGGCATTCTTAGACTCCAGATTATCAAATTTAGCAGTAAGAGTGGCGACGGATGAAACCAGTTATAGCATGATAGCAATCATAACGAGTGTCACGTTCGATGAAGTAGAGCCAGAAGCGGGGGTCTCATCAGGCATTATCAGAGGCATACCGAATATTACCTTTTTAATATCGTTACGACAACAAAATTTGGCTGTCTGGTAAGTAAGCAAGCTTTTCGCACACCCCGGATGGTAAGGGCAGGAGCACACTCGGCAGGTAATCGAGTTTCGCGTGATCGATTTATAACATTTTGTAATGCCTAGATAGCATATGCTACCACCAACCGTGATTCTCCGCCTCGAATCGCGGTGGTGACGGATGTTGCCGCAAAGCAGCACCTTACCTTCTGCCTTGCGAAGTCTCTATAAAATTGTCCAGGGATTCTTTCGCCTCACATGTGGGTTCGCCTGCCGAAACCCCTTAGTATTAAAGAGCTTGTACTTTTTACCGCACGGCAGCACTTGGCGCTGCCTACTGTCGGGTTCCCCTTCTGGGTTCCCCTACTCTAGACCTCTAGCGATAGGAATTCTATTTAAACCCGCGCTCTGCCTGACGGAGCGTCTTATTCATTCGAAACTTGTATTTGAAAACATATCTACGTATTTTCAATAAAGAGAACCTTTGTTCAGCATAAAAGTAAAGGTAAAAATATGTTTTCACTCTTTACCCCGTGACAAATTTGGCGATCCTGCCAGGATAGTAATTCAACGATTACGATCAAAAGAATACTATCTTGTGACGAATCCGGGAAGTCTACGGACTTCTTTATAAATACACGGCAACAGCAACTGACAAAGAATCATCGGAAAAATTCTAGACGGTGAACTTAGTAACCGTTACTACGGAAGGATTTACATTCCGACCCTGAACGTATCTTCCTACTGAAGAAGAAAGAAACAGACGTCACCAAGCAAAGCTTGCACCGCTGACGTCCCGACTCCAATCGTCGTAGCAGCAGCCGAGACGACTCCGAAGTACTACGGTGCACCAGGACATCGCCCGACCAGCCGCAACGCGTCAGTTTCGCCGTTCACGTAAGAATTCGACCCGTAGGACTGGATCCGCGAATCCATATCATTCGTTAACAAAAATCGACTCTCTACTCTGAATTATTGGGCAAGTTTGTAGCAACTTTCCTCTCAATAACAGAGCTAAACCAAATAAAGGCCGGAGGCAAGGCTATCACCAACCACGGTCCACCATAATAATTCCCACGGTCAACCGCGTCGCGATCATACACCCGTTACACCCGTGAACGATAGTCTAAGAACACTTAAATAACTCGCGAAAATAATTTGAAGAATACGCTGGCATTCCACGAGTATAGAACTCCGAAACAGCATTTTTCTACCGAGGATAGCGACGACAAGACTGACGAAGACGCCACTAACATTAGACGCACTATCGTTAGACAGACTCCTCAGTATTCCGCTCCTAAAATGGCAAATTCAAGAACAGATTCCCCTATCCTAACATCGGAAAATTCTATCGTCGATAAAATTATGGAATCTATTAAGGCTCAAGGAGTTCTGGCAGAAGAAAGATATCAGCAAATCTGTGAAAAATTAACATTGACCGACAAACGTTTCGAAATAGCCAATCAAGAAAATCAAAACCGATTACGCGATATGAGAAGACTCGCGAGGCACATGAAGGTACTCGCCACCGAGGATGAAGAACAAAGCGATGACGAAATTACGTCACAGATGATTCATGCAACTCGAACCACGCGCGCCTCTCGACAAAACTCACACCCCCATACTCCCGAATCTTTATCGCCGGAACGTTCTCACTATGACGGATCACACTCGCAAGCCGCTCGACCTAGACTAGACGGGCAACTCCACCGTATTGTAAACAATAACACGTTCCCAGCCAAGGAACTTATCCGTACCATCGAAACGCTTCGAGGAAAAGATGATGTGGGGACCAAAGATTTTATACGTAGCGTTCGACGAGCGAGAGACCGTTGTTCGCAACCCGAATTATTACTCGACTTCATATTAGCCGAAAAAATCCAAGAGAATGCTAAACGAGCGATACGATATATTCGTATTGAATCCTATGAAGAGTTGTACGATGCTCTCCAAAAAAACGTAGCGATAACAATTTCTGTTGAGACCGCTCGTTCACGTCTCGACAATATCCGCCAACAACAAGCAGAAAACGTGCAAGGCTACACACTACGTTTTCGTCAACTTTTAAACGAATTGAAATACGCCGTGCAGAGTGAGCATTCCAGCACACGACACCGTGCTATCGCAATGCAGATCGAGGAGAAGTCAGCGACCAAACGGTATGTTATGAATCTACGAGAGGAAATCGGATCGCAAGTACGCACGCAGCGACCCGATGACGTCAACGCAGCCTACCAAGAAGCACTCGAAGCTGAATGCTGGCTCAGAGAGAAACAAAGCAAAGGGCGCACCACTCAAGTCTCTGACCAACAACGCACTCCAGCACGCAATCGGAATACCAACACCACTTTCACCGGGTCACGTGCTCCGAATCACTCGGCGCCCCTAGCCGATCGAATGAAGTTGTTTTGTAACAGGTGCAAACGAAACAGACATACAGACGAAAAATGCTATGCAAAGAATCAACAGACTCAAAATTTTCAACAGGCCAACAACCAAAAGCGTCCACCCCAAAACAACCAAGTGCGAATGACGAGCACCGATCCAAGCGAGGAAGAAGTCAAGGAACAGGAGGAAGAACAACCAATCGACCAAGAAGAGACAGAGTATCAGCAGTATCTGGAAGACTGCAATCAGTCGCAATCCGATTATGGGGAACAAGTAGAACAGGAAAGTTGTTAACTGACAGTGGATCTTCCATCAATCTCATTAAGAAAAGTCTCGTTGCTCCAGAACATCGAGTACAACAAAAGGCAGGAACGTTCACCATGGGGAGAGATAAATACGAGACCGAGGAAATGACGAATTTATACTTTCAAGGAAAGCGACACGAATTTCACATAGTTCCCGACGATTTTCCTATGCCTGAGGATGGTTTAATCGGACTACCCTTTTTACATGCATACGATTATTGTTTAACCAAGGATTTACTGCAACTTGACAACAAAAAATACCCTCTGCAGACGAATGAAATTTATATACCAGCTAACAGTGTCGCTAGAATCTCAATACCTGTCGCGCGACAATCGGGTGACCTACTAATCGAAAATATCCAAGGAATACCTGACGCAATATATCACGTACACAAAGGAGAAATAAAAATTCCTATCCACAACGAAGAAGCAACCCCAATCAAAATAACTATTGGTCAAGTACAAGGAACGGCTGCGACCATTCCGCAGAAAAAAATATTCACGATGACACCTAGCGAGTTAAATAAACGGTTGCAACTTTTGAAAGATCATACAAGATTGGAACATATCGACCACGGTCATCGAGAATCGATATCCCGGATTATTCAAGCATATCACGAAATTTTCACGTTCGAAGGAGACCCTCTTCCGTGCACGAGCCTTGCTCATCACCAAATAGTTCTCACCGACAACAAAGCTATCAACAACGCATCCTACCGACCACCAGAATGTCATAAAGCCGAAATCTCTCGCCAAATGACAGAAATGCTTAACAAACGAGTGATCAGGTACTCCAAGTCACCGTACAATTCACCTATTTGGGTGGTCCCCAAAAAGAACGATGCCTCGGGAATAAAAAAATGGAGAATTGTAGTCGATTATCGAAAATTAAATGAAAAAACGGATCAAGACGCTTACCCGTTACCAGTGATCGATGACATCTTGGATCATTTGGGGAAAGCTAAGTTTTTCTCGGCTTTGGATATGAGCTCTGGCTTTCATCAAGTCCCTATGGAAGAATCATCAAAAAAATACACCGCATTTTCCACACCCGAAGGACACTTCGAGTATGAGCGAATGCCTTTTGGACTGAAGAATGCTCCAGCCACATTTCAGCGAATGATGGACACCGCCCTCAGAGGATTGGTCGGAAGGGTTTGCCTCGTTTACCTCGACGATATCGTTGTTTTCGGATCATCATTAAAGGAGCACAACGAAAATTTGGTGATTTTATTCGAACGACTCAAACAAACAGGATTGAAACTCCAGCCGGACAAATGCGAGTTCCTAAAACCTGAACTCGAATATCTTGGACATGTTATCACTAACGAAGGTGTGAAGCCCAATACGAGCAAATTGGAAGCTGTTAGAAACTTCAGAACTCCGTCAACACCAACAGAAGTAAAATCTTTCTTAGGTCTCGCCGGATACTACCGGAAGTTCATGAAGAATTTCTCGACAATTGCAAAACCTCTCACTAACCTAACAAAGAAAGATCATATTTTTGACTGGACTCCAAATTGCCAAAAATCTTTTGACACCTTGAAAGGCATGCTGTGTTCGGCACCAGTCTTGAAATATCCGGACTATACAAAGGAATTCACGCTGACTACCGACGCATCAAATGTAGGACTCGGTGCTGTATTGTCACAGGAAGGACACCCATGTTGCTACATATCCAGAACACTCAACAAACCCGAGGTCAACTATAACACGTCAGAGAAGGAGTTACTTGCAGTGGTTTGGGCCTGTAAAAGACTCCGACAGTATCTTCTGGGACGAAAATTTACGATTCAGACGGACCATAAAGCCCTACAATGGCTTGTTAACGTAAAAGATCAATCGTCGAGATTGTTAAGATGGAGACTACGTTTGGAAGAATACGACTATAAGATCGAATACAAGAAAGGCTCAGAAAATAAAGCGGCCGACGCCCTGTCTAGAGTCTTCGCAACCACCAGAAGTGAAGCTGAGGACGATTCATCCACCGGTTTACTCGAACGTTATAAACAATGGACTTCCAACAATCAATCACCCGCCAAGTATGTGGTCAAGCCAAATGCCATAGGAAAACATTGGATAAAAATAGTTAAGACACCAGAGAGACTAACTAACAGCGAAACGCTACTACCAAACTACGACGAGCAACAATGGTTGAGAATTTTAACGAATCTTGCGATGAACACCCTTTCGCAGAAAATTACTATCATACGATTCCATTTCTGTGACCCACAATTTACGACAACAGACAAACTACGATTACGTCAGATTTGCGATTTTATATCACACGAAGTAATCCCAGATTATAAATTAATGATTTGCCTTACGGACAAAACCGAATTGACACCAGAAGAAAAAAACAAGATTATTAAAGAAGCACACGGTTCTCCGGCTAGCCAACACTTCGGCGAAAATAAAACCCTTGACAGAATCAAGAAGATCGCGCAGTGGAAAGGAATCGAAGAGGATATCATACAGTTTGTTAAAAGTTGTGACATTTGCCAACGACATAAGTTAACACGTATACGACCACGTTCGGAAGCAGTAATCCCTGATACAGCACTCGAACCAAATGACAAAATAGCTATGGACATCTTCGGACCGCTACCCGTCTCTAGCAAAGGCAACAAATACATCTTAAGCATTCAAGACACACTGACAAAGTATCTGGCACTGATACCTCTTGCTAGAACAGATAGCGAAACCATCATCGACCAATTATTCGAACACTTCATTTATATATTCGGCTCGCCTAAAAGTATACTCACAGACCAAGGTACAAATTTTATATCCAACCTAATGCAAGACTTTGAGAACCTTTTCCGAATTAATCACGTGAAAACGACAGCGTTTCATCCGCAAGGCAATGGATCCCTTGAAAGAACACACGCTGTACTAAAAGACCTCATCAAAACAACGATGGATAACAATGCTAGCGATTGGGATGAAAATTTAAAATTTATCACTCTGGCTTAAAATACGTCGAAACATGAGAGTCTCGATCAAACCCCTTTTGAGCTCACCTTTGGACGACAGGCCAATTTGCCTTCTATCCTAGGAACCACTACTCTCCTTACACATCATGAACTCGTCAACGCATGGAGAAAACGGCATAATCATTATTTAGAACGAGCAAGAGACAAATTGCTACAAGCAAAAATTAAGCATAAAGAAATACACGACTCCAAGATAGCTATAGTTATGCCAATCTTCAAACCAGGTGACAAGGTCATGATCCACAACGACCATAAACAAAATAAGCTCTCTCCGGAATGGACTGGACCTTTTGAAATAACGTCAGAATTGTCAAACAACAACTATAAAATAATAGCCAATGATAAGGAAGTAAATGTGCACGTGAATCGACTGAAACCCTACTTTAAACATGTCGTAGGATGCGGGCGAAGGAACTAGTGCTCCTCTTCATTCTCATCACAACCATTGGTGGCGAACTGACAACTACTTCGTTAAAGGGATCAACAATATATTCCGAATATATCGGGACAGCGCAGACCTACCACGACGAATGGAAGTTGGTCGTAGGAATCGACATGAGTCAGATTCAGGAACGCTACATCAAGCTCAATGAAATTTTCACTGACACGGTTGCTGCCTGCGGACATTGTAGCGAGGAGCTCGAGATGAAAATCCTTGAGGGACGACTGGAACGATTGGATACCCTGAGGAACATTCTTGGAAGCGTATTGCGCGAAACAACATTTCGAAGTAAGAGAGGATTAATCAACGCTGTTGGAAGCCTATCTAAAGTATTGTTTGGAACCTTAGACCAGAGCGATTTGGACTACATCAATAGAGAATTCGATAAGCTCTACGAGAACAATAAAATATTGGCAAACAGTATTTCCAACCAAACGAAAATCATCAAAATCATGTTGAATTCGGAAAGTCACGCTATCGCTGCCCTTACTGAGGAAAGCAAGAAGAACCTTGAAAATTACAATTTTCTTATTAATACCTTGAACAATCAGACAAAAGATATTTTCCTGAGTAACCAATTAACTATCTGCGCCTAATCTTGGATGAATTAAATACCGACATAAACATGATACTCGATGCTGTGAGCAGCGGAAAAAATGGAATTATCCACTCCCAACTTCTGACTCCTACCATCCTGAAAAATAGTATAGCAGAATTTGAAAAAACCTATCACACAAGCTACCCAATCGAGAATACTGAAACGAACTATGGACACATAATTGACATTTCTGAAGTGACTGTACAGATACGAAGAATGCAAATAATATACATACTCAGAATTCCGCTTCCAGAAACGGGAGATTGGAAACTTACTAGGTTTATCCCTATACCTTACAAACGAAATGGCAATTTCCAGGGTGTACTACCACAGAATGAATATTTATTGTTAAGCACTCCTATCGTTTCATATATCCCCATAGATAAACCACAAATCGACAAATGTAAGAAAATACTATTACACTACATTTGCAAACGCGAACAACCAACGTATTTGCTCGCTGAAACCTTTAACTGCGAAACGTCCATTCTGAAAAGTCAAAAAAATCCTATTGAGCAATGTAACGTCTTACCATTTTTTATAAAAACGTTAACATACATACCACTAACTGATAGAAAGGGATATATAATAATTCCAAGCGAAACCGTTGAGATCCAGACACTGTGCGACGGAAAGTCTTCTCGGTTTGAAATATGCGATCCCATTCTTGTAACATCCACAAGTGATTGCACCCTCCTTACGAATGGAGCTCTGATGAAGCTGTATCGTTCGAGCGAGGTTCGTCGGGACTTCACGTACAATAAGACTGTCGAATTTCCATTTGATGTCACCGACCTGCATTTGTTGAATAGTCGGTTAGTACCTCTCCAAAATGAAATCCACCCGCAAATAATGAAAGATCTCGGGTTGAGACTCGACGACGTTGAAAGTTCCCTAAATAAAGTCAGACAGAATCGACGTACAAAAACATGGACAGAGACTGCCTCAGGAACACTGACATATTTAGGTTATGTAAGCATGGCCATACTCAGCCTGGGACTAATGTACAAGTGTGGAATACTGGGACTGTTATCTCGATGTATGCCCAGTATCTGTATAAATTTATTTTGCCTACACAATACGATTAATAATAGAAATCCAACCCCTATGGTGCGATATGTGAGGGAAGAAACTACGGAGGTTGAACATGAGCCAGAAATCCGAAGACGACATTCGCGTTCCAGCGAGAGTGTAACTCCCAGCGAAAAAATACGCCTTTCAGGTGTAAGGCGAATCTAGAAGGGGGAATGTAATGCCTAGATAGCATATGCTACCACCAACCGTGATTCTCCGCCTCGAATCGCGGTGGTGACGGATGTTGCCGCAAAGCAGCACCTTACCTTCTGCCTTGCGAAGTCTCTATAAAATTGTCCAGGGATTCTTTCGCCTCACATGTGGGTTCGCCTGCCGAAACCCCTTAGTATTAAAGAGCTTGTACTTTTTACCGCACAGCAGCACTTGGCGCTGCCTACTGTCGGGTTCCCCTTCTGGGTTCCCCTACTCTAGACCTCTAGCGATAGGAATTCTATTTAAACCCGCGCTCTGCCTGACGGAGCGTCTTATTCATTCGAAACTTGTATTTGAAAACATATCTACGTATTTTCAATAAAGAGAACCTTTGTTCAGCATAAAAGTAAAGGTAAAAATACGTTTTCACTCTTTACCCCGTGA
>OX101785.1:40029646-40123646 GCA_944452715.1 Ophion slaviceki | reverse complement strand
CTCCAAATCGACTTCGAAAATGTAGCCCGTTTCGGCGTCGTCGGGAATACTCTCGATACGTTCCCCGAATCTTTCCACCCAAGCGAACGAGCCGAATGGTAGTGACTCACACATAGCTGCACCATACAGGTTATTGACATCGTAATACATCAAGTATGACTCGGGTTCGTTTGGATTGAAGTTATCACGCATGTAGCGATTATTCGCTTTCCCGTACCTATTGCAGCACTGCGCTACACCACCGCGAATACCTTTCTCGATGAACATTAACATGTCAACGTCGAGCAAGAGTTCGAGTTCTACACTGGTACATTTTAACATCGCATCAAACGATAGACCGGGTGCGGTAAAATAGTGCAATGGATCGAGGCCGTACGTGTTGATGCAATTTCGTCGAAAATTCTCACAAATATCTGTCAAAAGGAGTACGTCGGTTTTCAAATACAAGTCGGAATATTCACCCAACGTTTTGAGATTAAAGACAGTCCAAACTTTGCACGCGTGCGCGTAATCGTCTGCCGAAATATCTTCATTACTCAATCGGGAGAAAAATGTATCTTTCGCAGGCAATTGTGTCTCATCGAGTCGCAGCCAAGAGTCCACATAGTCGTAGGGAAAAACACCTTTTCGCGTCAACAATTCAAATTGCGTGGCGTTAGCGCAATGCTTGCGTGTTACTATTTTTTGATCATTTTTCAGGTAAGATGCTAACTTTTCGATGCTACTCGGCATGAACCTCAAAGAGTCGATGAATCGATACTGCACGCGTGTACCTTTGACGCGCTTCGAAAAAGAAATATATTTCTCCTTGTTAATAGGCAAAAGACTCATGGATCCTTCGAAGGTTCGAGCCAATGCTACAATCAAAAAGTGTGCGTCATATCCGGACAAGTTGTGAAAAACTATTGGCACTACGTGGGCAATTTTGTAATTCAAATTACAGTCTTGGTGAGCGGCGCCGCGGAATTTTCCCGTAAAGTGACAATGATCTCGGACTCTTACGTTTGTCGGCGCAAATGGTTTTTCACAAATGTGACAATTTTCAGCCAACTTGAAACTTCGACTATCGTCGCTACTCAAAGGTTTCATTGGTACTATGGTCTGAAAAATGTCGTGCAATGAGCCGGCCAGTCCTTCTAGTTCACGCATGAACCATTCGATACAGTTCTTTCTACGAAACGCATTGTACTCCGAGAGAGCGTCATTGAAACTGCAATGCTTATAGTAGGCAATGCTATGAGGGGTATGCTTCTGATAATTTACAGTGTTAGCCTGCGGTGCTGTGACCGGTTCGAGCAAACATTCCAAATCTGCGTAAATTACAAACGGAACTATCTCCTTGTGCTGATAATTTTTGAATTTCAATTTTGTTTTTGTACCTTCGGGAAAAGTAACACGACAATTATTACGGCAGTCCTCTTTATGTCGTTGCAATATTTCTTCTCTGCTGAAGTAACACAAACACCGGTCGCAAATCCACATGTGATGTCCTTTCCTCGACACCTGCGCACTCAAGAGTCGCGACATGTTCTTAATCCACGCGTAATGATGATACACCTTGGGAACACTTGCGTCCTCCTCATCCTCGTCCTCCTCCTCCTCGTCGATTTCCGCTTTGATCATGAGTAGATGAATGGTTGGTTTATCCGAAATTTGCTTACTCAGATATATCGGAACAATTTTACTAGTGCCGTCTTTTGTCATACCATCAATCCCATACACATGGATCGATAAGCCATTCGATTGCTCAAATTTTGCAATCTTTGACAAACTCATCGGGAAATCCAGACCTTCGTAGTTGAGCATCTCACTATAATGAGGATAAGAACTCGTACGTTGGGGATTCATCCTCGATGGTGGAGAGAGTGCTGCTGTGACGGACCAGAGAAAACAATAGGGGTCATTGTTTTGAATATTGATGACGGCCCCTTTCATCTGTATATCCCTCGGAAGACACGTGTATGTGGATAAGCTCCCGCGCAGTGGTTCGTACTTGTTAATGTTCACAAGTAGATGGGAGATTTCGTGTAACGTCCAACCCGACTCTTTTTCCTGGAAGTCCTCGATTTTGGCGGAGAGTTTTGCTTGGACGCACTCGATGAACCACTCGGCAATATCGCTCGATGGTAGAATGACCGCGTTTGTCGTTTGAAATGTCTTTTCCTCCTCAATGATTTCATTCACCTTCATGAGGTGAAATTTGTACGCCAAGGTCACATTCACCTTCACGTTACCCTCCTCGCGCACGATTTTGTCCAGTTTTGAAACCACCACGCGCATCGCATCTTCGAGGAAACTTTGCACATCTTTGTGCTCGAAGTTCACAATCGAGCCTGTCTTTATTCGATTTTTGAATGCCGACTCGAGATCGACCCACTTTAGTTTTTCGCGAGCTTCACTCACACCAGCACCGCTTACACCTGCGCTGCTTACACTTGCTCCACGCACGATTTTTTCCCTCAACGACAACAATTTCGCTATTGTCGATTGTATTTTCAGTTTTTGACCGACGTTGAGCCCTGGTTTTTTCAACGTTTGCCCCAAAAGTTTGACGTGCACCTCACAGAACTTTTGCCACTTATCCATGTGAGAGAAATTGATCCTCGCACCGCTCAACTTGTCGATAATTTTATCGCAATCGTCCATGGTCCAGACTGTCCAATGAATCGAAATGAAATATCGATGCAGAAGGGCTCGCAAATGTATTTAAGAAGGAAATCTCTATACAACCTCGCACGCGCGTATGTGTGTGTGTGTGTGTTTGTGCCGGCACGCGCTCGAACGTCGAGTTTGTATACACAAGATCGAGTTCCAAACAGTGAGACGGTGGGCGCTCTTTCTCGTGTTTTCAATCTTGAACACAAGATGATTTTTTCTTGAAATGCTTTACTAGTATCCTTCGTTATGCATTATGCATCCATATCTTCAGAGTCTGCGTCCAACGTTTCAATTACTAGATAATTTTTCATATTTAGTATATGAGCTAGCTGTTCTCGATTTTCGTGACCCTTAACGTATGCGATAAACTTTCCGCCGATGTAGGCTATGCAGACATTTCTTTTGTACGCTGCTGCCAACATCAGCTGGAATGTTGCTGAATTCGCGAATTTCAGGCTGTGACATTTTCCGCCGCGATAGACCATGCATAGATCTCCTCTATGCGCTGCTGCCAACATGCTCTCGAATGTTGTCGAATCAGCCTCAAGCGCCTTGATGATCGTTCCGGGTAGAAACACGCTGAATTCGTTGCGAATGTCGACGACGTGTTTTTTGCCAAATTTAGTGTTGACCGCCCGTATGTTGGTGATAATATAATCCGACCCGGGCGACAACTCTCTGAGCTTCCTCGTCGGCAGAAAATCGGCAATTTTACCAATTTTATCGATGAACTCCATTTTTTCACTCGTGTGCACGTAGTTCTTTCTCATGTGTGCGTCCGATCTTGAATCGCACGATTATGTACCCCCCCCCCCGCACGAGGGTCCGAGCGCGGAAAAATGTCGCGCGTCCGATGACTCACCCCCCCCCCCCAAATGTTTAAAAAATATAATTCGTAGAAATCTGACGAAATCTCGCCGCCATTTTGGCGCTATCAATGTCACCGGCCGATGATAAATTCTCGGAAAATAATCATTCAACACCTCAATTCGCCGGTTTCAACACGTCGATAAACAAAACTATCGCATCTCGGCGAGGTGGGGGGGGGGGGGGCTTTGTCAAGCCACGGCAAGCGCCCGATGACACACCACCCACAAATGTTTAAAACAATTTCTGAGAAATCGGACCCTCCACTCTTCCTCCCGCCCCCCCCTCTTCCCGCGGAGGGGAGGGATACTCCCTTTTACTACAAAGCACTTCGACTCTTTGTCAGTCGTTGCGCGGCCTCGCTAGTCATCGGACGTGTGTCCCCGTGTTTACCCCCCCCCCCATTCCGCCGAATTCCATTCGCGGCGAAGAGGGACTCACCACCATCGGTCGGTAAGCAGGTGAGCCCTACCATCGGTCGGTAAGCAGGTGAGCATCACCATCGGTCGGTAAGCAGTGCAGCCCTACCATCGGTCGGTAAGTAGAAAAATCGACAGTCGATCATGAGGCCGAAACGGAACCGAACCCTACCCGACCATCCGCCGATAAGTCGGGAATCAACCTTTTTTGGTTCGTTTCTCAACTAAGTCGGTAAATGTCGGTAGTAGGAATTTTGATTCCGTTTCGGCCTCATTACACTACTATCGGGAATGTCCGATCGAGGCCCCGGACAGCATTCCGAACACCGATTTTATCTTTGTGTAATAAACAAAGCTCCTTCCGTCGTTCTCGCGGCATCGTCAGACTTCTCGATCCAATGTGACCGGAAGTAAGATAAAATCGGAGACGAATTGGGGGCAGAAATATAGGGAATGTCCTATCGAGGCCCCGGGAACCATTCCGAGCACCGATTTTATCTTTGTTAAATAAACAAAACTCCTAGCGTCGTTCTCGCGGCATCGTTAGACTTCTCGACCCAATCTGACCGGAAGTAGTATAAAATCGGAGACGAATTCGGGGCAGTAATGTCGGGAATGTCCGATCAAGGCTCCGAGAACCATTCTGAGCAGCGATTTTATCTTTGTTAAATAAACAAAGCTCCTACCATCGTTCTCGCGGCATCGTCAGACTTCTCGACCCAATCTGACCGGAAGTAGGATAAAATCGCAGACGAATTCGGGGCAGTGGTATCGGGAATGTCCGATCGGTGCTCCGAGAACCGTTGCGAGCACTGATTCTATCTTTGTTAAATAAATAATGCTCCTTCCGTCGTTGTCGCAGCATCGTCAGATTTCTCGACTCAATCTGACCCATTGCGGAGCAAATGCTAACCCGCGATTCGCAAACCTGGGTCGTTTTCATCCCGCCCGAGATCATTTTCTTCACGTTATATTTATTTAAAAAAAATCGAAAATAAGGAAGAAAACTACCTTATCATTCCTGTAGAAGTACGGTCTAAAATCGACCATGATTTTTTTCAGATTTTTTCCACCGGCAATTGTTGGTTTGGCAGTGCAAAAACGAATACGACCCAGTTTCACGGGATTAAAATGCCTGAAATACCTTCATAGATTGAGGTTTAAGATAATCGATTGAACTTGATCTATAGATTGCGAACTTTATCGGAAATAATGTCAATTTCGAAAATTTTTGCGGATTTCATGGTCCGCAAACAATATTCCTCATCATTTGCGATTCGCTAATAACTTTCGCAATAAATAATTCTATCAATACATTTTAAAGTAATTTCGCGTGAAATTATTATTTTTTGCCAAATTATACGAGCATTTTTATTTTTGACTTGTCATAAATTATTCAAAAATTCTGTAACTACAACATGTGAAGATAATTTATGCAACATTAAAAGACAGAAATCTCGTAATATTTGGTAAAAATTAATAATTCCACGTCAAATTACTTTAAAATGTATCGCTAGAATCATTTATTCCAAAAGTTGTTAGCGAATCGCAAATGATTGAAAATCGTATGTGCAGTGCATGGAATCCTCGAACATTTTCTAAATTGACATTATTTTGAATCAAGTTCTCAGATAGGGACACATTCAGGTCCCGTGGCTCGACCGCGTATCATCGGACTCTGAACCAACTTCCTGTGACAGCCGACCATTCGGAAGTTGCAGCTGTGCCGTCAGCAGACTAGCACTTCCTATAGCACTGTCGTGCCTGACTTAGCTCGTTTGTTCCACTGATTAAATTCCGATTTATACACTTTAATCGTATGTTTGATAATTTTTTTCTCCATGACGGGGAGCACAAATATAGTTTTTCGGGAGCGTCCCGTATTCGGAATTTTATAAACTTCATTCTCCTGCACGAAAAATGGATTTTTTATTATTTTCCAGAATACTCTATTTTCTCTGGCAAATGCTATTCATGACAAAAATACGATATATTTTTTTTCAAAGAACGAGTGAAAAACCATTTAAAATCATATTTTTTTCAGTCGCAAAATCACCGCGCATGACCCTCTAAAAACACCTGTCCACCTTATAAAAGTTACCCTGTATATGAAAATAAAAATTTACATGCATAATTGCAGTGCAGATATATCACATCATATGCCTATTGCAATTATGTATAGAAATTTGTATTTTCATGTATATTTAAGAATTACAATTACGTAGTGAAAACATTATATTTCACAGTTTATGTTTTATATTTCATGGAAATATATTTTTATATAATTTCACAATATAATTTAAAAAGTATAAAAGTTTATTATGTGAATCATAGTCAACAATTGTTATTAATGTGTCTACATCTTTATTGTTCGCCTAAGGGTTACAAGGCCTTCCGTTTCTAACAGTAATTCTTATCCTAACTTATCTCTACTTAATCGTATCCGCCACGCTCTTACACACTATTTCGCTCCGCCCCTCCGCCTTATTCTAACTTATCCTTATTCTTATGCTACTTCTCTCTCCTCTCTTTGACTTCCGTTTCCTCCTTTCACCCCATTCTTCTTTCACTCTGCGTTTCTCCTCATTCCTTCTCCTTCCTCCTTTTCTCTAACCTTTTAATCAATTCCTGTCCTCCTCCTTTCTCGTCTAGTATTTCCTTTACGCTTTTCCCTATTCCTCTTTCGTCCCCCCTCCACATCTGTCTATTACATGCTCCCACGTCAACCTTTCTTCCCCGCAACATCTGCATCCTCTCTCGTCCTCCGTCTCCCAGTACCTCCCTTCCCTCATTTCGTTTCCCATCCTATATCTAGCTATCCTTACCTACCTTTCTTCGCTCCGCCCCCCTTTTAAGTACTCTGGCACCCTCTCTACCCTTATTTCTCTGTACCATCTGTTGTAGTTCGATCTTTCTATCCTCTCCCTTCTTTCCCTTTCTTGCTTCTTCCTTTCCTCTTTTTCCTTCCCTTCTTACCCCTCCATCTCCCGTTCCTGCTCTGCCCCCTCTCTTTGTTCTTCCTCCCTTCTAAACTCGTCTCTCCCAATTCCCATTTTGCCTGCGTGCTCAGCCCCTTCTCTTCCTCTCGTTTATCTCTTCCCAACACAGCCTTGCTACCTCGCTCCCCCCTCCTTTGCTCAGCTTTTCCTTGTACTTCTATGCTTTCCTACCTGCTCGCGTCTTTATCTTATCCCTTTTAATTTTTTCCCTTACCATATATCCTGGCGTGCTCCAATCCAGTCCCAACACCCACCTGATATACTTCTCCTGCACCGCCTCCATCCTCTCTCTTTCCTCCCACCCCCATATTTCCGCTCGGTGTTCCATTACCGTCCACACCATCGTGTTAAATAACCACATCCTCCTTTCTACATCCTTACCGAATTTCCTTTTCCCTATTCCCCATACCTGTCTCATCGCCGTGCCTGCCTTTCTTACTCTGTCCCTTATCTGTACCTCCTGTCCGCCGTTTCTCTTGAATACGTATCCTAGATATTTAAACTCCTTCACATTTTCCATTCTCTCTCCCTTCCATTTCCATTCCTTCTCCTTCTGCCTCCCTCCTCTTTTCCTGTTCAAAGTATCTCTCCATCCTCTTTATCATATTTTCCACGTCCTCTTCTCTCTCCGCCATCGCCACTATGTCATCCGCGTATGCTAACGTGTATATCTTCTTTCGCTCCTATTTCACTCCCCCCCATTCTCCTTTCCTCATCTCTTCCTCCAGGTCCGCCATCAATATATTAAATAATGTTGGGCTTAGCGGGCACCCCTGTCTAACTCCTTTCTCCGTCCAGAAAGTTTCTCCTGGCTCCCCCACTACCAGCACCCTGTTTTTTGTTTCCCCGTATATTTCTTTTATTCTTTCTCTTAGACCCTTCCTTATCCCTCTTCTCTCCATCGCCTCCCACAACACGCTTCTATCCACCGAGTCAAACGCTGCCTTCAGGTCTACGAAGATCGTGATCAGCTTGCCCTTCTTCTTCGCCGCCTGTCTTCCTATCACATAATTTAACAAGTAAATATTGTCTATGGTCCTCATCCCTTTCCTGAAGCCGGTTTGATTCTGCGGCACCTTTCTTCCTCTCTTTACCTCCTTTTCTAACCTCTTTGCCAATATCGTTGCATATATCTTGTATAGGGAAGGCATCAGCGTGACTCCTCTATACTCCTCTACCCTCGTCCCTTCCTCTTTCTTCCTTATCGGCACAATGAGCCTCTCCTTCTACTCTTCTGGTCATCCCTCCCCTCTCCATACTCTTCTGCATATCTCTCCAGCCCATTCTATCGCCTTCTCTCCCCGCCATTTCCACGCCTCATTTGGTATTTCTTCCGCACCCATCGCCTTCCTCTCTCTGCTTTTTTCTACCGCCCTTATTACTTCCTCCTCCCTTATTTCTTCTTCTTCGTCTCCTCCCCTTCTACTTCCTGTTCCGCTTTCCTCCCTTTCGTGCTTCCCTCCTAACAGGTCCACGAAATATTTTTTCCACTCCTCCCCTTTTATATTCTCGTTTACTCTTTCCCGCACCCTCCTGCCCCGATTCACTATTTCTCATGCCTTGTTCTCTGTCCTCGCTTCTACTACTTCCCTTATCGTTGTGTCTCTCTCCTCCTCCTTCTTCCTTTCGCACATCTCCTTGTACTTCCTCTTCCTCTCTCTGTATCCTTCCCCCGTGCTTTCCCCTTTCCACCATCTTCTTAGGTCTTTTCTTACCTCCTCTTTTTTCCCTTTACATTCCGTATCCCACCATCCTTCTCTTGCTATCCTCCTCTCTCTACCCTCTTCCTCTTCGCTCTCCTTCATCGCCTCTTTCATTTTCTCCATTATTTCTTTTTCCCTTTCCTGCCTCTCTTCTCCGACCACCTCCCTCCTCCTGCCCTTTTCTTCTCTTTCTGTGTCCTCCTCTCCTTTCTTCCCTTTTTTATCTCCACTATGAGCGGGTGGTGGTCTGACTCCACCCTATCTCCGACTCGCACACTCTCTACCCCTTCCCTTGTCCTCCTATCCCCTATTATGTAGTCAATCACTGTCTCCCCTCTTCACCCTGTGTACGTGAATTCTCCCTCTTCATCTCCCTTTATGTTTCCGTTGAGAATCTCCCACCCTACCTCCTCTATAATTTTTATTAGTTTTCTCCCTTCCGTGTTTATTTTCCTGTCCTTCGATTTCCTTTCCTCCACTTTGTCCTCTTCGTCCCCCTTTCCACACCTCCTTCTCTTCCCGTCCTTGCAGTGAAGTCCCCCCCCCCCCCCCACCACGAGCACCCTTCCTTCTACGTTTTCCGTTTCTATTACTTCCCTTAAAATTGCTATCTTTCTTTCTATGTCCCCATTCACGTATACCGCTATTATTGTCCATGTCCTATTTTCATCGTCATTACCCCTTCTTCTTCCCTCCTTCCTTTCCTTTTTTCCGGTACCATTTTCTCTCACTCTTATTAACATCCCCCCTCTGGCTCACCCCTTCCTATTCCTCTTCTCCGCCCATTGCGCCCTCTACACGTATCCTTTCGGTAATCTTTCTTTTATCCTCTCCCATTCTTTCTCCTCTATGCATGTTTCCATCAACACCATTACCTCCCATTTCTCTAATTCTTTCCAAAACTCCTCATCCTTATTGGCGAGACCCGCCACATTCCAAAATACCACCCTCCAGCTCTTCTCTTTTTCCCCCTTGTTCTCTGTCTTCTCCTTCTCTTCTTCCCCCTTCTCTAACCGTTTTTTACTTCCCCTCTTCTGTCCGTCTTGTCCCTTTTTTCTTCCCTCGTCCCCTCCTCTGGCTGCCTCTACCTTTCTTTTCTTCTCCAGTCCCTTAGTTTCTCTTCCATTATGCTCTTCCCATACTGTACCCTCACTCCCCTATTCTTTTCAGTCTCCATTGCATCCTTCTCTCTCTCCATGTCAAGTCATCCTCTATTCTCTCCTTCCTATTAATTCCTTTTTCCTATTCATCATCTCCTTTTTCTTCTCATTGCTTTCCATCCTTACTACTATCATAGTTTCTGTCCCCTGTTCCGCTCCTCTCCCTATTTCTCTCGCTTTCTCTATCCTCCCCTGTACCCCTATTCTTTCCATCACTTTCTCCGCCGTCTCCTTTGCACACCCTTCCTTCTTTACTCCCCTTATTATTAGATTTCTCCTTCTCTCCTCCCTCTTCTTCATTTCCAATTTTCTTTCTATCTCCTTTGTCCTTCTCCCTATCTGGCTCTCCTCCCCTCCTCTTCTTTCCCCCATCTTCTTCCCTCGCCCTATCTTCCTCCGTTGTTTCTATTACTGCCAGCCTCTCACCTATCTTTGCTATCTCCTGCTCCTGTCTTTCCACCTTTTCCATCCTTCTTTCCATTTCCCACATTCTCTCCTCCATCGTCTCTCTTTCCTCCCTCCATCTTTCCTCCGCCTACCGTAACTATTGTTACATCCTAGCGAATGTGCCTTCTCTCGGTTATCCCCAATATCCTCATTCGCCGTTAAAAGCTTATTATTAAATGAATAAATCTAAGAATAAGACGCGTAACAGCGTAAAAAGGAACGTGCGTACGTTTCGCACGCATATTCAACCTACAGCGATATATATATACGATAGCAGCACCACCACAGTCATCGACTTTTCCTATCCCATTGGCTGTCAACAAGAACACGATCTCAGGCGCATATTCCAAGAAGAGCTGTCGAACGAAAAACCAACCATCAACTCGATCAACAGACTCCAAAAACTCTACGCCGGCCCATCCGCATGGTGACCAAGAGAAGCCGCGACCCTAGATTACTTCATCATAACATAGCCTAGACGGCTCCGACGAATTTATAACACTGACTGAAAAATAAGACATCCGGTCTCGCAGCGTAGTCCGATATATGTACAAACTTCTCGATATGAGAAGTCACCATAGCCATAAATTGACATAACACAAACCATGCGAATGCTTAGGTCTCTGATATCGAACTCTATACCTCATGCGCTGTAAAGTATTCGCACACCATACCGCGACCAATGACGCTAATCAACCGATATCTTCACGACCAATGGACCAATCCCCGAAGAACTAGATGACCAAGACCACACTCTCACTGAGCTTCCTTCTCCCACTACTGAACCTCTCCTAATTTTCATATCAAGAAAGACTTCCTTCCTGAAGTCAGTCTCCCGTCAACTACCATCGACCCAAGTTCTTCTATCCAGTCTCAATCCCAATAGTCTTCAATCCAATCAAGTCTTAATTCAGAAGCGCAACGAATATCTCCAATTAACCTTCATACGAACAGCCTTTATTTTTCCCTAAATATCAGTGTCAATTCATCGACCTCGCGCGCCGTTCATATTCATATCCAAGCGTTGTGCCCGTCGTAGTAAGCACGTCGATTATACACACGACCAGCGTAAAATCCTGCGAGCGCCTTACCAGCAATTGTACCAGCGAGCGCACCAGGCCAAGAGCGAAGGCCCTTGTAACGCGAGCGTCAACAAACATCTACGCGACCGAGCGAGCGAGCGACCGACCGAGTGTCAAACACAACCGTTGTAAGCTAACTTTACCTTTCCTTTTTGTATCATTCATCGTAGACCTGATCGCTTCAAACCGTCTAGAAATCTTATAGTGAATAACATAGTGTCAATCTTACATCAAGTCTGTCGAATTATCCCTCAATACCGAAATATCGTGTCGATTCCTTAATTCTACTCTTTCCCACGCACTACCCCTTTTTACCCTCATCCCGTGCTATTGCGCTAGGCGTAGGCAACAAAGAGGGAAACAAAAATACTATGTTCGCGTCCCTTCCGGATGTGACACTATTGTAATTAATTATAATAGTCGATTACATAATATTGTTATGAAAAAATACATTTTCCTGCAATATAATCGTATACGTAAAATAAATATAATTTTTGATAATACATTATGATTACCTACTTTTAAAAATATATCTTGTTCCGTGTGGGTACTTTACGTATTTTTCTAGCCACATTTTCACCGTGAATATTCGGTAGAAAAATGTACGTGCAAAACATGTTTTCTTGACGGTAAAGGCTTAATTTCGGAATTACCATATAATAGAACTTAATTTTGAATAATGATTGTAGCTGGTTATTTTTTCTAAAAAAAATCACGTGTATTTGAAGAAATATTTTAGTTACGAAAATAACACGAATACGACTACTTTAGAAATGGGACAATCACACGCCAGATCGGAGAAGGAAAGAGCTTAAAAAAAGAAGAGGAGGAAAGGAGGGAGAAAAAAAAGAAACGAAGAAGAAAGAGAAGAGGCAAAAAAGGGAAGAAGAGGAAATAAAAGCGAAAGAAGAAGAAATGGCAACCATGAGAGCCCAGGTGTTGCAATTACAGCTGCAATTACGATAACTGGCTGCTAACAATGGGGCGGCCAGACGCGATAGACCTCGGTGTATCGACATCATTTATATTGAGAGTCCGGCTCCGAGGTCTAGTAAGTTATTATCCCTCATTACTGTATAGTAAAAAGCGCGTAATTCTAAAAGTTTGCAATCTTTTTAAATTACTTGGCGTCGAGATCCTATTCCGCCCTTAGATTTACTAAAAAAATTATTTGGTAAACAATCTGCATGTGCATTATCCAAGTGACGTCAATTTACTGCAATTCATTTTTTATCTAGATCGTTGGAGAGTATCGGCTGGACGGAGCCTCCGCCAGTGGTATGCCCAGCGTAGAGGTTCCTGGGCGCGAGGGCGAGGACGAGGACGATCGGGGCCCTACGATTTTTAAAACAAAATTTGACAAAATATTGAGTTAATAAAAATTTTGTTTAAAAAAAGGTGATTTATCACTCATTTTTCGTTTGCATCCCCTCTACTCTCTTTCATTCTCACTCATCCTCACACATTCGCTATCATTCTACCCCATTTTCACTTATTCTTCCTAAATCTCTGTCAATCTTTATTCTTTTCCATTCTACCTCATTCTCTGTCATACAATCCCATTCTCCTTTATGCTCTCTCAATCACCCTAATTTTTTTTATTCACACTTATTCACTCCCTTTTTCTCTCATTCTCCCTTATTCTCTCTCATCCACTCCCATTCTCCCTTATTCCCTCTCATTTACTCTTATTCTTTCTTATTCTTTCTCATTTTTTTGTCATTCTCTCCTATTCTCTCTCCTTCACTCTCATTCCCTTTTATTCTCCCGTATTCATTCTCATTCTTCCCCTTTTCCTCTTATTCTCCCTCATTGTTCCTCATTCTCTCGATACCTGTGTATCGAGTATCGAGAAAATTTTCGTTACTCGTTACAAAAGTATCGAGTATCGACAAAATTTTCGTTACTCGTTACAAAAGTATCGAGGATCGAAAAAAATTTCGTTTCTCGTTACAAAAGTATCGAGTATCGAGTAACGAAAATGCAAGTCACTTCGAGAGTGAGTTTAACCCCTTAAAGCTGTTTTGCCGCCGATGAAAAAAATACATATCTCTCTGATTTCGATGAAGAATAACATATTCAAAAATGTACGAAATCGGAGGAGAACACCGGAAACGTTATTGTACAGGGGTGGTCACCCCCGAAGGGGTTTCTTTTAAACGCAGAATCCTATGTCATCTACTTTTTAGCTCTCTCGAATGTAATTGGTTTCATCGGGATGAAAAAAAAGTGTTCGAGTTATACAAATTTCTTTACTTTCAACCCCTATAAATTTACCCCTGTTTACCCCCGGGAACTATGCAAAATTGCAAAAGTCACTCAGAGGGTGCCCAACTTTGAGGGTAAGTTTCATCCCCTAGAACTGTTTTTCCGCCGATCAAAAAAAATACGTGTCTCTTAGATTTCGATGAAGAATAACATATTCAAAAATGAACGAAATCGGAGGGGGACTCCGGAAACGGTTTCCTTGTGAGTTACCACAGGGAATATTCTGTAGGAACGACAGAGTTTCAGTCCAATTTAGAACGATACGTGATGTTGAGACGGAGGCAAAACGTTGGTTTATAAATCGGCTGAGAAAAAATTGAGTGGAGAATTTGATGTTGATTTTACTTACCCCAGTCTTTTTAATTCCTTCCAAAGAGCAGCAGGATTATTTATTGCGTGAGTTTGTCGCTGCACACTCTGTATACTGCGTAGCCAAGTAAACTGATGGCCCGCTTAACAGACCGATAGAGACAATCTCCGAGCTTCGTGCGCTCTCGGAGTTCATCGGTGAGCCAGAGAGAGAGGGAGAAAATGTTGTCCAAGGAGCATGAATATCCATAGCTAAAACTAAGGCCTGGCAGAAACTATTAACCTCGCTTTCGATGTCGGATTCAGAGTGAATCCGACTGAATAGTTTGACCGCTATCACTAAGTAGCGACGGGACTGAAAGCACAAACGACTGAGCGTCGAATGATGCCATATTTCGGCGTTCGAAAGAACTAAGGTTGGACTCGATAAAACCGGAGGGAGACGAAACTTCAAACAAATCGTGACCGTTGATGAAAGGGTAGAAGACTTGGAGTGCATCAGTATTTTGTGAGGATCGTCTACGATGATACCATCAAGCCATGAATTGCATGAGTCCGTATGAAACTGAGCTCCCGAATCCACGAAGCGCACGACCGACGTAAAGACGAACGCCCTGAGATACTCGGACTCACGACACCCTCATAGGAGATTGCAGTTTGAGTCTCCAGCGATGATAATGTTCCTATAGGCGAGCGAAAAACCATGAAAGATATCTTAAAAATCGTCTAAGAGTAGACCTCGCGGTTTCCTATACATTGATGGAAACAGAACCGAGTCAACCCCATTCTAAAAAAATATTTAGTAAGATAAATTCAGGTGATTTTGAAAAGAGGCTCGGATACATGGTTAAGACGTTGGCTTTTAGGGAATTGTGAATGTGTACTGTGACACCACCTCAGCCCTTACCCTCTCTGTCATTGCGATTAATAAAGAACCCATCGATCTGGATAAGTGAGTCGTCGATATGTAAGTGCAACCAGGTATCTGAAATAGAAATGATAAGATTATGAATTGCGCAACTTTTAGTGCGGGACAAGAGAACGAGTTCTTTTTAGACCTCGTCGAATGTTGACTCATTTCTAGCTCAAACACTTGTAACCCGCGGCTAAAGCTTTGGCTTTGACTCGACGCAATAATTTGTACGTATTGGACAGAAGCAGCTCATTTGTAAGAATAATAAAATTCTTCGTCGTGACTGAGCAACCTTCGAACACTTCCGACCATTTCGGATCGCGCTTTTCTTTTTGCTGAGCAGAATGTTCGTGACGGAGTTTGAGGTTACGGTGATGATAAAACATACTTTTTTATTAAATTTGGGGTCACCAACTGCACCGATCGATCTGGTGGGAAGTTTCCGTACCGCGCGTATATGAGGCGAGAGTTCAGGTATACCTAATGCATCGAACATTTTTTAACAAAATCCATCGGATTTGGATCGTTCCAGGATGGCATCCCGGCTACAACGACCTCACCACCGGCGACCCGCGGTGGGGCGTTGACCTCGGATGAGCTATTGTGATGCAACTCAACAACATCAGCTCTCATAGCCTGATTGGCCTTTCCGAGCTCAGACAGGCGACGAGATGCTCAGAAACAGCCGCGTCGATAGACGATGTTTGTCAACGAACTAAATCGATCGTTCATTTGATCGTGGTGCTGTCACATCCGGAAGGGACGCGAACATAATATTTTTGTTTCCCTCTTTTTGCCTACGCCTAGCGCAATAGCACGGGATGAGGGTAAAAGGGGGGTAGTGCGTGGGAGATAATACAGTCAAGGGATAGAGGTAATAATTTCGGTAACGAGGAATAATTCGACAAGCTCGTATGAATTTAACCGACGTTTATTAGATATAGAAAGTCGGATTTGGATATGAATAAAAATGACAGAAGACGAAAAAGAAAATGATACACAAGGTCGATAGAATAATGTGGTTCGCTTACATTTGTTGGTGTCGGTCGTCGTATGTGTGTTCGCTCGTACGGTCCTACGCGAGTGTTTGCTCGTATGGTTGTGTGCGTGTATTCGCTCGTAGGGTTGTATGCGCTCGCTCGTCAAAGATATCGTTGACGCTCTCAAGACGAATGGCCCTCGCTGGTACCCTGGTACGCTCGCTGTTCGAATAACTCGTAACACTTGCACAAGATTTCGGTCGTGCGGAGATATATGTTTAAGTGTACACGGCGAGAAACACTGAAGACTCTATATGAATGCACCGAGTGAGACTAGGATTCCTGACCTTCCTGTTCGAACTGAAGGCCGAAATTATGTGTGTATGGGACTTGAAAGAAAAGACTCGGAATAAGATTGTCGATACGTAGGTCAGAATTAAACGTGGTAAAAGGGAACTTGGTTCAAATTTCGCTAAAGAAAGATTGAGCTCTGAACTCGATGGAGATTGTCGGAAGACTGGCTTCAGGAAGGAAGTCTTTCTTGATGTGAAAATTAGGAGGGGTTCAATAGCGGGAGACGGAACTTTAGGAAGAGCATGGTCTCGGTCATCTAATTCTTCGGAGATTGGTCCATTGGTCGCGGATAATTTTCGTGATTGGTTGCGGTATAGTGTGTGAATCATTTACGGGTTCGCTAGCACGCGCGTGGCCTTATTCCAAAGCATCGGTTCTACGTATTACGCGTATAAAGGGGGATCTTTGTCCCGTATTTCGGCGAAAAAGTGCACGGGGCAGTGTTCGATATTTGAGATGTAAGCATGCGCATGGTTTGTGTTATGTGAATTTATAGCTATGGCGACTCTTCGTATCGAGAAGTTTATATATCGGGCTACGCTGTGACACCGAGGGTCTCATTTTCTTCCAAGTGAGGGTTCAGCGGAGCCGCCTAGTCTGTGTTATGGTTAGAGAGTTCGTTCTAAAGATTTACCGTGGTAGGGCTCTGCATAGCGTTGAAGTGCTCTCGTACTGTTTTTCGAATGTTAAATATTTGGCTCCATATCTTCAAATTTATGAGGTTCTGATACAAGACGGTATTGACTAAGTTGAAAAAGGAAGAAAAATTTTGTGGTTTGAAATTCGTCGCAAGACGTGACAGTGCTGAGTAAAAGCGGTAATCTTGGCGTCGGTTTGTTCGCGCAAATCGACTAGTCTGGCGAGTATACTTTCAAGAATATTATTATTACGCGCCGGTCATGATGGTACTGATAAAAAGCGATCATTGCTTTTGGACGATGTACTTGCATTTAATCTGCTGCGTGACGTAGACAGTTGACACGACATAGAAAAGTCAGGCGAGGACACCAGATTGAGTGGACATCACTCACGGGCGGATTTGGAAAGCAGATGGTTGCGCGCACATCCAGGGTGGACAATCGATTCACAACCAATACATTTGCTAGATGTACCTGCGATAATATTCCCACACTTTTAGCAGGCCTTGTCCGTGTCAGGCAAGTTGGTTCCGACAGGTTGGTATTTACAGTCGATAAGTTACCAAGGTAGCGGGTAAGGTAGAGAGAGATCTAGCCACTCGCGATCGACAGCAAAGGCCGTTCGATGCCCATACGAAGGCAAGGATACAAAATTAGGCAAAGTACATCGACAAAATGGGGGTTGTGGGAGGAATTTTATGAAATGAATTTCCATCAAATAATAAATGGAGTAAAGGAGGGAATACGACAATGGGGCAGTTGGTGACGAAGTGTCTGCCTATTTCGTTTATTCTCACATTTCTCGGACTCGACAGGTATACGGATTTTTGTTTGTTTTCTTGTTCCATTCGATTTCATTTACGTATGTATATATTAATACGCGCTTTATATGACCATTATTTTCCAACTCTTTTGTCTGAATCAAACATAAGGCAAGAAATCCCTTTAGACTTTTTAAAAAATCGATTTTTTTTTCGTATTTCGAAAGTATGATACCCAAAGAATATACTGACCAAAGGATAACTCGAAATATTGAATATTTGCGGAGTTATCGCATATAGTCTAGAGCGCGGGGACAGCATGCGGTTAGGTAGCGAGTAAACTTTAAACACGATTATCTCGAAACTACTTTTTTTTAACTGCTCGTGTTGTAGCTCAAAAAGTTATCGACCGATTTAAATGAAATTTTGGGAGGTTACTCTCAGTAATATTATCGGAAGGATATACCTAAAGTTTAAAAGGTAGCGTGTAAATAAATATTTTTTTTTGGGGTCAAATGTGTCGAAAAAATGGTCGAAAATTCGAACTTTGGAGTTAAAAGGCTCCCAAATTTGCATCATTTTCTAGCCATATCCTTCCCCTGAATATGTCAGTAAACGAATGACACTTATAAAATCTTCTTCAGCACTTTTCGATGTCAGTAGTATAACAGGACTGATTCTAACCCCGGGATCTCAGGGGGGAGCGGGGCGGGGGGCTCCAGCGCGGCGGACCGAGGGCAGACGTCACGCAGCAGGGAGGGGGAAGGCGCTGCAGAGGGGGAAGGCGCTGCAGAGGGGGAAGGCAGTACAGTGGGGGTCTAGCACGTGGTAGTCGGGAGTGGGGGTGTGACGTCACACGGCGAGGGGGAGGACAGCGATGCCAACCGTGCGGGGGAGGGCGGCGGTGAATAGAACGAGACAACAACCATAATTAGCAAGTACTTATTTTTTTCTCATATAAATTGCATATAGAATGGTTGCAATAGAACATTTTCATCAATAATGGAAGAATTTTAAATACAAATGATCAGAGTGTGTTATACATAATACCGCGCGCGCGCGCGCGCGCGCGCGTGTGTGTGTGTGTGTGTGTGTGTGTGTGTGTGTGTGTGTTTGTGTATGTATGCGCGTGTGTGGGTTAAAAAATGAAAAAGAAAATAAAAAATCGACGTCGATGCAATCGTTCTGAAACAAACAAAACATGCATTTTTGTCTCATTAATCTATGTGACGCATTGACATTATTTACAATGATACCAAAGTTGAATGGGAATACTTACAACTAGCTCGATATACATTTATGCAGGTGGTACACATGTCAGGTGGAATTATTTGGTGCAGTGGATCTCGACAGTCGTTGCAGAAAATTCCCCTCATCTCAGCATAGCGTTCGCGATAGTGACCGCACACTCTTATTGCTTCTCCAAACGCGTCCCGTGCGTGGAAATAGCACGAAGTGCAATACTTCGCTTGACCATTTGTTGTGAAGTAAAAATAATTCACACAATATTTGACGTTCTGGTCGAGAAGATAAATTTGAAGCATGTCCATTCTATTTTCCCGCACATCGTGGTTTTCACCATCAGATCCACTTTCATACGCGAAATCTACCGATTCGATATCACTTTCCAGATCGTCTACATCCATAACGTCTATTTCATTGTCGTCGTCGTCGGCGATATCAATCGCATCAACTTCGCGGATTTGATCAGCCATTATTGCATTTTTCTTTTTTTCTACGGCTCTTTCATTGTTAAACGCGCCTCGGAGGATGGAGACTGGAATGGGGAAAAATCCTGTCCCGATTTTTTCTGAGATTTCGATTTTTGGATCTCTATTGGGATGCAGAATGGTGGGGATGGTATTGCTCGAATTTTTCCATACTTCAACACTAAGATATGCAAACGGTTTTTCTCCTCAGCCTGTAGGAAATAGGAGGATGGGTAGGAAAAAAAATGGCCTTCTACGATGTCGAAAGATTTTTCTCAATGTTTTTTTCTTTCTTGACTGTCGGCAAGGGTGTTGATGATCTGTTAAAAAGTGACCCTACATCGTGGAGGCGGAGGCTGACCAGCTAGGACTCATCTCAAGTGTTGAATTTTACGATCTCCACAAAACCACGTTTGAAAACAACGTATGGAGACCCATAAAAGTGGTTTCTCATAGCGAACATCCCAGTATTTTGGGATTACGGATTGCTATGCATGCACGGCTTGAGCACAGACGTCCTATCGGTTTGCATATATATATATATATATATATATATATATATATATATATATATAGTATGTCTCTCTCACTCACGCCTCTGACACCATGTTGAATATTCGGTCTAGATATCGAATAGCGTTTAATGTCAGTCAGCAACACGTCACGTCCTTAAAAACTCGTAAAATCCTGCACAGACCCTACATTAATCGCTCTATTTTTTTTTCTGCTCTCCGACTCTATACGAATGGTGGTATAAAAAAGCCTGAGAGGAGAGGCTGTTAGACTTCTAATATAATAATAAAGAGGGAAATTTTTTTTTCTTTAAATTGTGGAACGTTGTGATTGCTGCTGCTCGGAAGTTTTAACACTTTGAATGGAGCAGTCAACAAACCAACATCGTTTCTTACTTCAACATTTTTTTTCTAACTTATAAATATGTGTAGCATCGTGTTAGAACAAAGACTACGAGAACAAGCTATACTCATAAATTCGGTGGAAGAGTACAATGTGTCGGAGCAACAATACAGCGAATTAATTGAATCGTTTTAGAACCAAAGTCGAAATAAACGTCCGCGATTGACAATTGGCAATCGCCAATCATTAATCGCTCGGATAGCGCGACTTGAAAGTTTGAAAAATTCGATACGTCAATGTTTTGTTCATGAGGGGGCTGGATGTAGTGCGCGAGGAAATGGTTTGATTTGGCGGAACATTGAGACGGCATTCAAAAGTCGCATACTGACTGGTTCAGTAATTAACCGCAACCATATTGAACCACGTCAATTTCTCGAAGATGCCCGAGACATAGTGCTTTTACATGTGAAAAACATCATTGAACAACATTTTAGTGTAAAGGTTAATACCACGTTCAATGGTGAGTTTGTGGCAGGTGATAAGCACGCAAACAAAAGTGTCAATACAAAAAACTTTGAACTTTTTCAAACATCTGATTTAGATGAGTGGTATGAACAACGCGTTGTCGAACCCACTCTAGCATCCCTTGACGAATTTCAAGAACGCGATAGTGGCTGGACCTTGTTAAAAATTCTAAATTTAACCATAAGTGTGAATAAATATAATCCAATGCGTGCCGGTTGCCACCTTAAATTGCCACAGGAAGTAATGACAAAGCGTGCAGTAGTAAATATAAAGTCCAATGATAATGCGTGCTTTGCGTGGTCCGTGATCGCGGCTCTATACCCTGCCGAACGTAAAAGTGATCGTGAATCTTCATATCCACATTTTTCGACGGTTTTAAATCTGCAGAGTATTGCCTTCCCCGTGACTCTAGAAAAAAATTGAAAAATTCGAAAAACAAAATAATTTATCAATCAATGTGTATACCATCGAGAAGAACAAAACCCTTCCAATTCGCATTAGTGAGCACAAAAGGGATAAGCATTTAAATTTGCTGTACCTTCAAGATCCATCAGACACCAATGTTGGACATTTTGCGTGGATTAAAAATTTATCCAGGCTGGTGAGCTCGCAACTTAACAAACTGGGCGATCGAAAATATATCTGCGATCGGTATGTAAATCTAAAATACAATCAAATATGCGACATACTTATATATTTGAAAAAATCGGTCGAATAAAAACAATTAAATCTCTTTGTACAGGTGCTTGCATTACTTCAGTTCGAATGTGAAACTAGAGTCACACACAACGGATTGTGGAAAGCTGAACGACTATGACATTCAGTTGCCACACGAAGAGGACAAGTGGCTCACTTTCAGCAACTTGGATCGGAAGCAGCGTCTCCCCTTCGTTGTATACGCAGACCTCGAGTGTGTCTTGTCGAAAACCGACGATTCAAATAGGTATCAACATCACCAAGTATTCCGTGCTGCGTATTACATGCATTGTTCATATAACAATTCCCTATCCACATATCAGTCGGCTCGCAGTGATAATTGCATTTCCTGGTTCGTTCAAGAACTGAAAAGTTTAGCTATTCGCGTGAAAACCATTTTATGTACTAATGTCCCCATGATACATTTGACACGCGAGGCTACGAGGCTAGCGAGGCACGCCGCGCTACGCACTGCCACATATGTGAGAAAACATTTACGCAAGGCGATACACGTGTTAGAGATCATTGTCATTTGACTGGACGTTATCGAGGCCCCGCGGATTCGAACTGCAATTTGAACTTTCAGCAATCCTTTTTCATCCCCATCGTATTTCACAATTTATCCGGATATGATGCGCATTTCATTATTAAGGAAGTGGCTACAGCTTTCGAAGGGAGTGTCGAAGTACTTCCCATAACAAAAGAAAAGTATATTTAATTTACGAAAAATGTGAAACTCACGAACGATACGCGAAATGACATCAAATTGCGATTTATCGATTCATATAGATTTCCCAATACTTCTCTCGATAAATTGGCATCGTTTCTTACCAAGGATAAAATAAAAATTTTGAAATCTTCAATTCCTAACAATCAACAATTCGATTTATTGACACGCAAAGGTGTTTTCCATATGAATATGTGGATGACGTCAGTAGGCTGCAAGAAACGTGTCTACCGCCAATTGACTCATTTTACAGTTCATTGAGTGGTGGCACTGTAAGCGAGAGCGACTATACACATGCGGAAAATGCCTGGAAGGAATTCTCTATTCAAAGGTTAGGCGAATATAGCGATCTATATTTGAAAACGGATGTCCTGTTATTAGCTGACATATTTGAAAATTTCCGAGATAGCTGTATTGAGAGCTATGGACTTGACCCGACATATTACTATTCACTCCCCGGGTATACATGAGATGCAATGTTGAAGCATACGAGTATTAGATTCGAATTGCTCACTGACATTGACATGGTCATGTTTATCGAACGTGGTATACGTGGCGGACTAAGTCAATGTTCGAACAGATATGCCAATGCGAATAACAAATATATAGACTCACACGATCCATCTAAAGCTTCATCGTATCTTATGTATTTCGATGTAAATAATTTGTACGGCTGGGCAATGTGTCAATTTTTGCCTTATGCAAATTTTAAATGGGTCAACGACCTGTCAAATTGTGATGTATCATCGATCTCAAACGATTCGCCTACGGGCTACATTCTCGAGGTAGACTTGGATTATCCACAAAATTTACACGATGCACATAGCGATCTTCCGTTTTGCCCAACGCGTGGAAAACCACCCGGTAAGCGGCAGGACAAGTTGCTCGCAACTTTGTATAATAAAGAGCGCTATATTGTACATTACCGGAATGTTCAGCAGTGTCTACGCCATGGGCTCCGTATAACAAAAATCCATCGAATATTGCAATTCCAACAATCTCCATGGTTACGGTCTTACATCGAGCAAACCACGCAATTCAGAACCATGGCGAAAAATGATTTTGAAAAAAATTTATATAAGCTGATGAATAATGCGGTATTTGGCAAAGCAATGGAAAACGTTCGAAATCACGTTGACGTGAAACTGTTGACAAAATGGGAGGGGAGATATGGTGCCGAGGCGATGATTACGAAGCCCAACTTTCACAGTAGGAGCATCTTTTCCGAAAACTTGATTGCCGTTGAATTGCGTAAACTTGAAGTGAAATTCTACAAACCAATATATGTCGGTATGTGCATACTCGATATATCGAAAACGTGTTTGTACGAGTTCCACTATGATCATATGGCTCCGCTGTATCGTGAAAATGTAAGATAATGTACACCGATACCGATAGCCTTATCTACCACATTCAGTGCGAAGATGTATATGAAGGTATGAAGCAAACTATTGTCCGGTTCGACACGAGTGATTATCCTATCGATAATGTTTTCGATATTCCATTAGTAAAGAAGAAAGTACCAGGTCTTATGAAGAATGAAAACAACGGTGCTATGACTGAATTTGTTGGACTTCGGTCAAAAATGTATGCGTTAAGAGTAGATGGTAAAACGGAGACCAAAAAAGTTAAAGGTGTGAAGAGTGGCGTTGTCGCAAGAACAATAACTTTTCATGATTATATGGAGTGTTTAAAAGAGGAGATTGAAGTGTGTCGGAGCCAAACGTGTATAAGATCCACACTGCACGATGTATATACTATTCGCGAAAGAAAAATTGCTCTTAGCCCACACGATGATAAGCGATATATCATACCCAATAGCACAAACACTTTACCATGGGGACATTACAGAATACCATTTTAACACCGATATATTCTATAACATTGCAATCTTTTTTGTATATTTTTCAACTGGTAGAAAATAAAGAAGAAAAAAAACATTACTTTCGGCAGAGAGGAAGGAGTCATAAATTTAAAAAAAAGATTTTTTATTGTTCACTACAAATCAGATGTATTTATCCAACTATTGTGGGTATTGTCGAAACCCAACCATTTTACATACATTCGATTGCCACGTTTCTTCAGTACTTTTGCCACGAGATAGATATCGGGATATTTAACTTTTAGAAGCTCTTGCTCGTAGAAACCACCTGCAATAGGTTTATCCGTATGGTCTTTCAGGCTATACATTACAGGGCTTGTGTTTTTCACGCTATATATTGTAAATATTTCCGTTGTCCAGTTTGGTGTGTAACCCTTTTCAAATACACTCTTAAATTTGCTGATTCTCACGTTATCGCCAATTTTGAATTTTGGTGGCTTATTCATTGGCGGTTGAGTCTTGTTAAAAACTTGTCGCAATATTTTCTTCTCGTTACCGACATTGACATTCCTTGGCTTCATTCTAATTGTACGGTGTACAGAGTCATTATACTCAACAATTAAATTATCAAGAATATCGAGCCACTTAAAATTACCACGAAGGCTAAATTACTTCCACATTTTGTTTTTCAGTGTACGATTAAAACGCTCGCAAATGGATGCTTTTAAATTACTATACGTTGAATACATGTTAATATTGTGCTTTTCCATTAGAGACTTGGAAGTGGAATTATAAAATTCTTTTCCATGATCGACATGCAAGTTCTGTGGTGTCCGTCCTCCCTTATCGATTATCGACTTCATTGCGTCTGCTGTATCTCTGCCATTCTTACTCAACATTGGTGCGGCCCAGGCGAATTTTGAGAAAGTATCGATGACGGTGAGGGGAAATTTATGTTTGGAGTTTTCACGCGCGTATGACATGACATGTACGATGACATATCGACGAGATCAGCTTGCTAGGTTTCGTCCAAACCACGGATGTCCACATGTCGACGAGGATAATTTCGTCGAGCAGGCCTATGTAGCTCCAGCACGAGAGCGCTCTTTTTCTCGTTCATTTTCTAGTCCACTCAGTCGCGCATCCAGTGCAGCAATGGTGCGTGAATTACGAATCACCAAATCTTGTAGAGTTTTGACATCGGCCTCGAGTGTTTTTGCAATGTCTCTCATCGTAGCTTCAAGTCCATTAACCAACAACTGATTACTCTCATTCATTTCTTTGCGTATGTTCTTAATGATATTTCGAGATTTTTTATGTAACGCACTTAGAGTGATGGCGCCGTCTTGTCCTTCCGGATTAGCGACGTTACACAATCGTTTCTGCCCCAAGTCATAATGGCCATCTGCGGTCGTTCTAAACCCAATCCCAGGTCGGCCCGGAGGACCTTGCTTACTGAGGAGCACACTCTTATTTAATTTGCGTCCAAACACATCGACACTCATGTTGAGAATGCGTGAATTCTCCGATGCTGAGTTAATAAATGATTTCAGCTTCTGGCAATTCCTCGATAATCGATATGATTTCATTCGAATGCGCAGAATTTCCGGCTGCTTGCGATGCCAAAAGTAAGCGAAAACGATCTACTAGCTCATTTGGATTATCCCAATAAATATAGTCCAATTGGGTGTTCTTTCTGGCTAGCTTATACTATGACATACCCTTTCCCACATGATGATCGACTATATTTGCGATATAAGTGTTGAATTTATGGCAGGTATTACGTCGTATAGCCTCATTAGGCTATACAATTTTTTGTGCGCATTTGTCGAGATGACAATCTTTTCATAGTTTTTCAAATCGTCCGGTGTGAGAGTTTCAACATTGGGCACTTTTTTAAACAACAGCTCCGTTAATCCAATAGTTTTCGGATGATTCACATCACCCACACGAATATGTTGAGACTCGAAAATTATCGGAGAATCGCCAATCATTAATTTCTTTTTTGCGAGATTCCGTATACCATATAATACATCCAAGCCTGCCTTTCTATTTCTTCGTAATAATAGGAGATATTCACCGATTAAATCATCAACATTCTGCGAGTCATCATCATCCTCATATATCAATTTGAAAGAATCTTGTGTGTTCACTCTTGAAGAAATCTTGTGTCTCATTCTTCAATTGATTTTTCACACTATTTATCGCATCTCCTTCTTCAGCATTATCACTCACTTTTTCATCCTTAATTTCCTCCTTCGCTACCTCGCCGTTTTTATATGACACCAATTTCTCCAGTGGTCTCACTATATGCTTAAAGACGTCTTGCATTGTCTGCTCATCGCTATCTTTTCCCATTTTCATCATTCGATGCTTTCGACTGATTGCAATGCTCGCCTTAGTAATTTAAATCAGCTCTAAAGGGTGCTCGTGCAGCTGTAAAGACACAAGGTGGCAAAGTGTGCACACCTCGCGTTCTACCTGTACCCCATAAAATTGGTGGTTTATTACCGTTCCTCGTGCCCATTTTTGTGGGTCTTAGCGCTGCTCGTACTTTATCAGGTGGTGCCGCTAGTATAGCTAAAGCTGTAAATGCTGCTCAAGCAGCTAAACGTGAATTGGATGAAAGTAAGCGTCATAATCGAACAATTGAAGCAATTGCATTGGGCAAGGGCTTACATCTGAAACCATATAAGCAGGGATTGGGTCTTAATATCAAGCCAAAAAACTCGAAGTAACGCTACCTCACCGACCCCTCACCGACATCGACCTTCTTAAATATGCAAAAATCCTCAAGATTCCATATTTCCGTGGAGTTTACATGCGCGATACATTACCAGCGAGCAGACCCCTGAAATGTGAAGCAGCAATTGTAAATTTGGATGAAAATGTCGGTCCTGGAACACACTGGGTCGCTTACAAAAAGACTGGATGGAAAGTCGTGTACTTTGATAGTTTCGGCAATCTTCCACCACCATCCGAACTCATGAGGTATTTTCGTGTTGGTAGCGTTAATTATAATTATAAGGGATATCAGGAATATGATACGATTGAATGTGGACATTTGTGTCTGACGTTTCTTTCTCGACAATTGCAGCACAGAGACAAATATATACTATATATAGGTAGGAAATAACGTGGAGAATTCAGTTGTCAATTTACCAGCACCATGGATGATAGCTTAACCTTGACCATATCTGGCTCATCGTCCATACTCGAGGCGCAGTACTTTCCCCCCATCGAACTCTCGCCACACAAAAGTTATACCCGCGGTCTCGTTCAATTGTTAACCTTCAACTCTATTCCAAATATCGACGTTGACCATGATAAACTTTACGTGGGAGATGAGGTGTTGACGATACCTACGGGTAGCTATGAAATAGAGGATATTGAGGCGTTTGTACAAGCAGAGCTCACGCGTAAAAACATCAAAATCAGCATTAAACCGAATAATAATACGCTACGCAGTGAGATCGACTGTGATCATGATGTCAATTTTGAGCCGAAAGATTCTATTGGCCATCTTCTAGGCTTCACCGCACGCAAATTGGAAGCCAATAAAAGACACGAATCTGACCTTCCTGTAGCCATTCTCAAAGTGAACGCCCTACGCGTTGAGTGCAATATTACCGCTGGAGCCTATATTAACGGACAAAAAGTACACACAATTCACGAATTTTTTCCATCTGTGCCACCGGGCTATAAGATCATTGAAGTTCCTCCACACGTTATTTACCTGCCAATCACGAGCCGAACGATTGACGTAATACAGCTTCGCATAGTGGATCAGGACGGTGATTTGATACATTTCCGCGGTGAAGAAATCATCATACGCCTGAATATAAAGTCGTGATGGGTATAGTTTTCAATAGATCTTCCAATAACAATAAACGGTCATGGATAAAAACAATCAGTCGTCGGTCAGTGCCCAAAGTGCTAACACCTCAAAACGTGCTACTCTTGAAGAATTTGGATCTCACAGTGCGTGGCGAAAGCGTGTAAAAAATTATTTAGTCTGTGCTTTGAGGATCTGTTGCGTGAAATGGAAGAAGAAATTGTAAACATTCAAACGCCCGTGGTCTTTGATGAATCCATCATCCATTGTGAGATTCACGCTCATCAGCCATACGCATCTTCAACCTTCAATAACAGCGATGAAATCCGTATTGCCATCCAACATCAAGACCTCTCTATCCTGCCAAGCAAGAGTTCCCTACACATATGTGGGAAATTATCCAAGCGTGATGGGGCGCCAACCACTGCTACAAGTCTCGTCAATGATGCCATTTGTCATTTGTTTGAGGAAGTACGATATGAATTGAATGCCATAGAAATTGATCGTAATAAGAATGTCGGTATTACGAGTGTAATAAAGGATGTTCATCTCTCTCACCGTCCAAAAGTTCTATGCTCGAGAACACTGGATGGCTCGATGTCGAAGAGACCAAGCAGATTGTGGATGTATCGGGAAACTTTGATGTGTGTATACCGCTCAGCATGCTCCTCGGATTTGCTGAAGATTATCGGAAAATTGTCATAAATGCCAAGCACGAATTGATTCTCACAAGATCAAAGACCGATGACAATGCCATTGTACAAACAGCGCCCGAAGACTACAAACTCGCATTGCATAAAATAGAATGGCTCGTACTGTATGTCACAGTCTCAGATCAGCGAAAAATTCAACTGTTAAAATTTCTCGCCAAAGACGCACCCATTTCTATGAGTTTTCGTACATGGGAACTGTATGAATATCCATTGCTGCCTGCTACCTCCAAGCACGTGTGGTCTGTGAAAACCTCGAATCAGCTGGAGAAGCCACGATATGTAATACTCGCGCTGCAGACCGAACGGAAAAATAAGAAACAACACAATGCGAGCCACTTTGATCATTGTAACCTGAGCGATGTCAAACTATACCTCAACGCGCAATGTTATCCATATGGAAATTTGAATTTGAACATTGATCAAAATCAATATGCTCTACTCTACGAGATGTATGCTCACTTTCAGCCGACCTATTACAACAAAGAGGCTGAACCATGGCTGAGTAGGATGGAATTTTTAGAAAAAGCTCCCGTCGTTGTCATTGACTGCTCAAAGCAAAACGATTCTCTCAAGTCCGGTCCTGTGGACGTGCGTCTTGAGTTCGAATTGAAAAACAATATTCCACCGCAAACCTCAGCATACTGCATGATCCTCCATGATCGTATTGTCGAGTATAATCCAATTAGTGGTGGGGTGAAAAAATTGGTATAAAATCATGCCGATGATTCGCGTCAACGTCAGTCAACATGGAGCTTATCATCGATGTGCAGCGCTTCAAGAGACCGATCAACAAATTTGTCCTCAAGGAGATGTCCATCGTCAAACTCCACGACAAGAATGCTGAACCGCTGATGCTCGCCTTCGACGCACCATTTACATGGGACTCTTTACCGGCCAAGTACAAAATGACAAACAAGTGGCTGGAACGCAATTTCCATGGAATACGACGGGATCACAGCGGCATACCATACGAGGCAGCTAGAAAGACAATTCAAGAAATCTTGCAAGGAGCTCCAACCATCTATGCGAAGGGTTTCGAGAAATGCTCATGGTTATTAAGATTCACGGATCCCGCAACAAAGGTCATCGACTTGGAGACTTTGGACTGTCCATCGCTGCAGAAGTTGCCGAAAATCACAAACTCCAAATGCCCGCATCATTCCGTCAACACGAAATACAACTGCGCCCATGTGAATGTAAAATCGCTATAAAGCTGGTTGAGTGTATACGAAGCGTTGTGTAAGCGAGGGATTTTTTTTTAATGAATAAAAATCATTTCGATGAAAATATATATCATTTGTGTTCTTCATTTATTCTACGACGAAAATAGTTTGAATTTCTTTTTCTCATACATTTCAATAATACAGTTTTTTGTTAAATACATTTTTACATATTCATCACTAAAAACGTCGAAAACGATGGCGAGGCGACTGTGATGCGAACGGCTGTTGCACTCAACGATGCTGCCCCAACGAATTTTGTCTTTTCCACCATGCTCAGAGACGCTGGAAGTTGACGCTATTGTATTTTCCGCAACTGCATGTAGAGTTGACCATGGCGCGCCAGTTACAGCATACTCTCCATGATGCGGACAGCCGTTCGACGATGGTGTTCCAACGAATTTTGTCTTTTCCACCATGGTGTGCTCACAGTTGATAGAACTCGACGCTGTTGTATTTTCCTCCCATGTACCTCATGAAGAGATGATGATCGCGTGCCTCTTGCCGCGTACGCTCGAACGTTTCCAAATCTTCGTCGAAGGCCTTCACAAGTCGCGCTGGTAAGAAGACAGTGAACGCATTCGCGATGTCAGCGATGTAGCGTTTCCCAAACTTGGTTTGTACGGCCCTCATGTCAGAGATTGGATGCTCCGAGTAAACGATGAGTTCTGACAACTTCTTCGTTGGAAGGAATTCCGCCATTCGGCTGACTTTGTTGATACTCGTGAAATCCATTTTCCACACTTGTCACTTTTCAAAAAATTTTCAAAATTATTTTTGAAGATGTTGATGTGGCGGTGGGATAGTGCAGTCTGAGCTTAGTCCATGAAATTATAAGCTCCCTCGTTTTGTAACGCCACCACTGAAATTTTCAAACTTCTCCCCACTTTTCCAATAATGAAAAACGGAGTCAAACACGTTCGTGGAACCCGGTCCTCCTCCCACGTAGAAAGTTTCCCACCTCATGACATTTTTCACAGTCTCGACGTTGAGGTGGGGCGCCATCAATGTGATCTTTCATTTGTGGCGTATTATAATGCTCCGTTCATGGAAGATATGATATCACTTCACTGTCGTTGCGATGATGTTCTGGCAAACGATCCCACAGTAAACCAATATAATGACCCCAATATTTTAAGAGCAAGACCTTTGGAACTTGTTCGAGCTCGTATTTGGTCAAGTCCAGGGGGTGTTTGGCCGGATGCACTGCATACATACTCGCACATGTGAACATCTTGACGTTTTATTTCGGAATGAAAGCAAAATCTCGATGGGATTAAAATTAGTTTTTTTTTGGAACAATGACTACTCTCATAGCCGCAGCTGCATATAAGAAATAAGGCTTTTTATAGCTCTTTGAAAGGCCGCCCTTCATATGGCAGCTGCAGTTTTTTATATTATCGAAAAAAATTCTAGCCACTCATAGTTGTTTCTCTCTCTCTCTCTCTCTCTCTCTCTCTCTCTCTCACACACACACACACACACACACACACACACACACACACGCGCGCGCGCGCGCGCGCGCGCGCACGCACGCAAGCACGCACGCACGCACGCACGCACACACACACGTGCACACACGTGCACACGCATATCTAAATTGTTCTTTGTACGGACTTCCAGTGACGTAATAAAAACGCTCCGCCTGCATCGATAATATGCAAATAATTTTAATGACTATAATAAATCACACGATTTTATGAGTTTTCAACATTTACCCACCGCCCTATGGTGTCAACGGCCCCGCGCCAAACCCCCCCTTATCGCTCAGCGTCGCGTATCATTACGCCCCCACTCTCGGCTAGCTCGCGCTAGACCCCCTCTCTGCGTCGCCTTCCCCCACCCCGCCGCGTGACGTCTGCCCTCGGTCCCCCGCGCTGGAGCCCCCCCCCGCTCCCCCCTGAGATCCCGGGGTTAGAGTCCTGTTATACTACTGATGTCGCGGAAAACTGGCGTCCGAAGACCCTTAATAACGCCGCCATTTTGTTGGTCATCCCAAAAAAAGAAAAAAAATAACTTGACAGTTATTATAAACTCATGTCCAAATTTGAAAACGATCAGATTATTTTATCCCCTCTAAAAAAATTCCCGAAAAATACCTATTTTTCACGCTCCTAAAGGGATTTCTCGCCTTAATAGATTTACTGTTCCATGATGACAACTATAAAGAGAGTGAGTGGTGGAAAGCTCGTACGCTGTAACGACCCGAGAAGGCTCTTAACTCACATGCCAAGGGGCTGATTAACTCATAAGAGTATTTCGTATCTACAACCGCACCATTAATATGGGAATATATCAATTAGGCTTTGCGCCCTTACTTCATCACAACCCTCACTCGAGGTTTGCAAAGTACGCATACTTTGTCTTTGTATTCGCGCATTGCTATGTTTTATCGTATCATCATTTTGCGCTTTATCATTCGCAGACATTGTCGTATCGCAGATACGACAATGTCTGCGAACATTTCTGGGAGGCTGAGAACAATTAATACAACGGCATTTTACTCATCGTGGAGGGAGACGAGAGTAGTTTTATTTGAGACATTCAATTTGCGCATGATCCGAAACGAGAACCATTTTCCCAAATCGGGTAGCTTAACAGTCGATACGTACTATTTTTCATTGTACGTAACAGCTTTCGGAAATTAAAAAAAAATCGACCCCCTATGAATGATTAAATAGTCTCGTTCTAAGTTCACACGTTATAGGCCGTCATCCAATAGTATGAAACCGTATGCGCAGGACGCGCTGTTGAAGAGAAACCGCGAGAAATTCGCAACTCCCTTAGGGTTCATTGGGATGATAGTGCCTTATACCGCAATGACGCCAAACCTGGCCGCATTAAAGCTGCTACGAACAAAACATTTGTTGGCGGGCGTCTACCGGGTCTACCGGGCCAGCCTCCCAAGAGCTTAAGTAGCTCTCTGCGGGGATCCACTCTGTTCAGTTGATTTCCTCATTCTCGCTTTTACCACCAGGCACCATAGCTGTGTTTTTTCCCTGTCGACTTCCTTTACCAAAATGCGCTCTGTGAAAGCCGTGGAAATATCCACAATGAGGATGCACAAGGTACCTTTTAACATGAACGGTCGAACGGGAAGGTTCTGTTGCACTACCCTACTATGAGTAAACGACGATGCACTTGCGCGCCTCCTGTATAGAAGACCAAGAAGGCACCAAGTTTGTATGGCGTTCGGCTTGTATGACTCCAAGTCGAAGAATTGGAAGGCGATTGGTGCACGTTTCAGCACGGCTCATTCATCCTTAATGAAGATCATGCATTCCTTTCTTCATGAAATGATTGGTGTTCCCTTTCAAAGCCCTTTCCATTGAGTCTCAGCCGCGCACTACGATGCGCTAGTAAGTGGTACATGATTTCTCAATATCCATCCTACACTCAGAGAGTGTTTGAATCGTGTAAGTACGTGGGCAACAATCTTCTAACCAATGTCCCAAGAACTGATTCTTGAATAACCGGAGACCATCCATGATCGGAAAAAAGTACTTCAACATCAGATGGGAGGCGAATGTACCGCGCATATGATCTTACTTACTGTAAGAGACAATTCTTTTAGTGACAAAAAAGTAGCGAATGCATGACTGGAAGGGTCGGGAACGACGGAGGGGTTGCCGATCTTGAAAAAGAACAGACGTCCATAAAAATGCTACGTATGTATCCACTATCGATTTGTTACTCCTTCCAAATCTAGCACTAACCTACACCACTTGTACTGACTCGCGGTAATGCAGCTTTCCTATTTATGTTCGACGGTCTGCATGACGGGGAGAACGTGTTTATGAACCCTCTTCCCAACATCAACAACAGGCGCTTACATACACTTTCTGTATGGACATTGCATTACCCGTCACTAGTATCAAACTCCACAAAATTCGTTTACGAAGTATCTACTCCTATTTCAAATGCGTGATAAGACTTTAAACTCCGCTCGAAGTTCTATTCCTGACGGGAATCTCTTTCGCTTTCAGTCCTGCCGTTCTTTGACCCGGAGAACTTGTATTCGAACGAGTTTCGACGATTGTAGGTAACCCGGTCCCATTAGGTTTACCCATCTCTGGCATCGTCATTCATACTTTCATTGCCAGAAGTTTTCAACCATCCTTTGCTTTTCGAACGTGGTCAAGTTCGGCCAGAACTTCCTTTGAGGTAAACTTCTTTTCCCCGATTGCGACGAATACTCGGCGATGAATGAGATCCTTCTGACTTTCAAATCGCCGGTGCAACGGTTTTTTTTAATGGCATCCGTCGAGTCGACCCGTCGTATCGATTTTCCTGCTTCAACCATAATTATATGAGGAGCCATGATGGAATCGGAATGAATAATAGACTGACGGAGAGTGCTATCCAATTGCAGAATCTCAACAATGCTTACACCGGATTAATGCCACATATCCCAACGTTCACATGGTGCCGTTTTGGCATATATAATTTGAACGTGAATGACCGAATGAATTTTTTATTGGCTCATGCACGAGCGCTGACATCGCTTGCCTGATTTTTGTTACAAGACGAAAACTATTTTATCGTTCCTCGGGTCTTGTTGTCACCGTATTTCCTGGTGCGATGGGATTCCTCCAATACCGAGGTAAATGCAATACAACGCGTCAGTTATCACGACAGATGCAATCAAACCCGATCAAGCCGAGCGCAGTATCCTTTCACACAGGACCAAAGAAATGATGCCAGCCTTGTGAGGAAAACGTGATTTTATGACAGGTGGGAATTCCGAAACACTGGGGCTACGGCAAAGGAAAATAGCAGCGGCATTTCGCGGATTAATTGGGACTCCACACGATGCCAACTCGAAAACGACACCGAAGAAGATTGGAATTATGATGTGCCACATGTTGCTGGCAATATTCTCGGCCAACTCATATTCTAGAGGAAACCACTTTTTATACCCCGACTCATCCTTATTCTACTCACCAGAATCGAGAGACCTTTCAGGATTACATTTTTTTCTTTCTCTTGGGGACAATCGACAGACCGGGCTACGAAAGTAGCAGCCTCCTGTCTCTTTTCTTTCTTTCTTTCTCGAAGTTATCAAAACGTCGAGACTTAATGACATTATAGTGAGGTGAGGGACGATGGTAGGAGGCAAACTTTAAGTCACCATATTGATTAAACTAAGATATCATAAATATATTTTTACTTATTTCTTTATCTTTCATGTTAATGCATTCCGAAATAAAAATGCGATTGATTCTCCATTATATCTCTTTATTTAATTTATTTGTGAGTTTGTATTTGTTTACAGAAATTAGTCACCAATAATAAAAGTGTTAATGGATTCGGTGTACATTTCGAAGTTTCTTCAGATGATATATTCAAGTCGGTTTATCCCGAGGATTTTGATGCGAAACTTGCCGACCGTTCATCGGAACGAAGACCGCAACCCGCAAGCAGACTAGTTGACTGTACCAACGTGGTTGCGGTGGACATGGCCAAGTCTGGATGGTCAGTCGATTTGCCGTAAATTTCTGGCAACGTTGTATACTGGGATACACTGTTCTGTAAAAGACCTTTAGCACACCTTACACATAATCTGTGAACGCTACCCTGTGTTGGCAGAGAATAGATTCATTATGGCCGTGGCCAATCTCTATTGAGTGGAAAAGAGATACCCGAAAAAAATTAAATATTCGAAGCTGACCACTTTCTTAGTGACTACAGGGACTTTATCATCGTGTTTGTTTCACCGCCTAATAACTGAAGTATTTGTTTGGCCCAGGGATATTTCAGGATGGACAAGATTGTTTTTAAATATTTAGTTACGACATTGTGCTCAGTAATACAAAAAGTGCTGTCGAGTACGGGAGACTAGTCATTCGTACTCCAGCATGCAATTTTCGCTATTTTTTAAGTGCGCTTAAAAAATTGTACACGTTCTCGTAATTTGTGCTTCTTTTTTAAAATGAGGTTGGCGCGTTAGCCACAATCCATGATAACATTTTTTTTAAATGTGTTTGCTATTGTCTATACTATACTGAGTCTACAAATTTGTTTAAATTCTTTCACCACAAACACTAAAGATAAAAAATAGTTTAATGTATGTAATTTTACCTGCGACTAGATGGGCAAAACGTTCACACTGCGGGTGACGTAATTTTTTTTGGCTATTTCGCGCCAAGGTTCGCATCAAGACATTTCTAACAACGGATTAACGCAAACTGAACCTTTGTAAACATTCATTAAAAAAACCCCATCTTGCCTATCGTAAATAATATATATTCAATATTGACCCATCAAGGTTTGATGAAAGATTACGAAGCTTGGCTGGCGAATAAAGATCATTGCTGCCTAATGGTAAAAATAAATAATCTCGTGACATAAATATAAATAGGCATAATTATAAATTACTCAAAATTTCATCCTGAGTTGTAAATAAAAAACATTCGCTCACGCAGTTTTATCATAATAATCATCGATAATGTTATACTTTTTTCACTCTGTAGTAACACATAAGTTTTTCTTATTTACGTGATAAAAATATAAAAATTTATAATTCTGCCCTTTAATTATATACACTACTCCAAAAGATTGAAGGAACAGAAAATTTATGCAATTTTTTCGTGTTTTTTGAAGCGCTGTATCTTTATGAAAAATGGTCGTATCGACATGAAAAAACAAGCATTTTCAAGCTTCAAGTTTCTAGTTTCGAGATTTTTCGGCAACAAATTCTTGTAAGTCACGGTTATCGCGAAATTATAAGAAATAGCGCGAGAAAAAAAATATAATTCTTTTTTTCAAGGATCCACGGGCCCGCCATTTTTTTTCCAGTTACATCAATGTAGAAGTCAGCTCGTAAACAAGTTTGCTTGTTTATTCAGCTTCAATTAGGTTTTTTTGTCTCTCTACGTCACTTTTTGCTGAGATATCCAACTTTGAATAAAAATGGATCCTTTTAAATTAAATCGTCGATATATCAGCAACCAATGATCGCATAAGTAATTATTGTAGTTCTGTACTTTTGGTCAAATCTTAGTTTGGCTGAAATCTAAGTATGGTGTAGATATGACCTTCATGAACTGACGCCCAAAAATTTAATTCGATTCACCATTTAGTTCCGGAAATAATTGCAATTGAATATGGGTATTTTTGTACGCGTCCCTATACCTAACACGTAAACCGATAGGAGTTTGCTCGCATTTCTCGATGTAGGTTCTAAACGGATCTTAGGATTTCAAAATAAAAATACATGTGTACGCAGTACTATTGTGGGATTGTTTTGTTTTTAAATGGCAAACTTTGACCGTTTCGTTTCGGAGATATCGACTCATGAAAAGTGGTAATTTTATTCGACACCAAACTCGGGCCCAGAGATGGGCAACAATGTAATCGAATAAAATCCAATTATAGATTATCTCAGTAATGTGTAATTGAACCTCACATTAATTACTCATTGAACGGGTAATGGATAATTGAAACACGATTAACATCTGTAATTTAATTACAATTGTAGTTTAATTACAATGTAATTTAAATACAAATGTAATTGAATTGCATTTGTAATTTAATTAAATTTGTAATTAAATTACAAATGTAATTAAAGTACAATTGTAATTCAATTACATTTGTAATCTAATTACAGATGTTAATTGATTACAATTTTAATTTAATTCCAGATTCTATTTAATTATATTTGCAATTTAGATACATACATATGATTCGGATGGGAGTAAATGTTAACGAGACTATGTGAGTGTTATTGAACGCTGATACACTTCAAAACAAAACTATCGAATTTATAGAAATGGTAAAAGTCATCATAGCCATCGTTGGGGTTGAAAACACATTTAATTCTGATCAGAATGGATTCAATTTAGAGCTACATACAGGCCGCACATTGGCGAAAGAAGGGCAGAAATCCGTTGAGACAGTCGTCGAAAACATCAACAATACACAGTTATACTATACATCCTTTGGTTTCTGCAAGTGGCAAGCTTTTGGCACCTATGTTAATCGTTTTAAACGAACCTACTGGCAAATTTGTTCCTCGAGTGGATTAAACTATGTTCACAGCCGAAAATGTATTTCTATTGGCTTCGAAATCTGGAAAATTGACGACTAATCATTTCAAGTGATGGTTCGAAGAAGTATATATTACCAATACGGGTCCAAAATCGGTAATACTTCTGGATTCTTGGAGCGGTCAATGTCCAACTGCATTTAAAAAAATGGATATGCAAGGGAAAGATATTAAAGTTTTAACCATTCCAGCAGGTAAATATATTGCACGAGTTTCATTAGTTCTGTAGACAATTAGTCCATATGATAATAAGTAATTCCTGCAGGTACGACTGGAATAATACAGCCCCTTGATGTTTATGGCTTCCGTGTATGGAAAAACTTCGTCAAACACTTTTTTGACGCAGTAATATTATACAATTACGACGTCAATCTGCATTTGAGAGACAATATTGTTAAATTACAATCTCTTACACACAACCAGTTTTCTTCTCCACGGTTTTCAAACCTTTTCAAATATGCGTGGTACAAAAGCGGGTACGAAGAAGAAAGACCACCAAACTTCGAAAATCCAGTAGAATTTTGCCTTTCACAAAATGTACCGACATATATGCGGCGAAGCAGCTATTATCACTTGTGCGTGGTGTAAAAAAACTCTTTGTATCAAACACTTTTATCATGACTATCATTATTGTAATAAGTATAATCCATAAAAAACATAGAGTTGAAACGTTTCCTAAATGAGTATGCGCGAGAATACTTTTCCGATTGTGTTGTAAGCTTCAAAGGCAGTACGTGGCGGGGGAGAATTTATTCGTAAATATACAATTTTAATCCAATTGCTTCCCGAAGCACGAAGTCAGTCCGTGATTGCGATCCTTGCCTCTGCCCATATTAGTAGAAAACTGAAGAGTGATTTTTCTCAAGTAATTCACGAATTATTGCAATAAACAACACGCTATTTATTGCTGTACTCATCATTATCATCATGAACGTCTAGTAGTCGAAGAATACAACATTTTTTCCTTTCGAACTTTATTTTTATTTCGGCCCGTTCACGAGCTATAGAAAGAAGTTTTTGAGGGTGCGTTGACCCCTTAAAAGTGTCGTTTCGCCAAAACGAGAAAATGCATATCGACTTTTTTGACTGATTGGACTTTCTTTGTAACCCATTTTTATTTCTACAAATTTTCGTCCATGCCGCTCGGTAAGAACTTTGAACGTGTGCCTTTCAAGAGGGCGGCCGTTGGGGGGGGGGGGCTGGAATGTTACAAATATGCAATTGCCTCATAACATGAACATATATTGACATGAATTTACATCGAAATGCCAAAAGGCTAGCTAATTATACGATGCTCTCGGCAAAAAAATCGACGGGCAGTTTCAACCCCTTGATTGTGAGATATCGGAAAAAGAAAAAATCTGTATCTTTTCCATTCTCCACATGTATGCAAATTTACATCCTAAGCGATCAAAAATTCTCGGAGATACGGTTGAAAAAATTGCATTTTTGCAATAAACAATATGAAATTGGTTGCTATCTGCATCGTTCTCATTTCCAATGTATAGTACATGAAAAAATAAACATTGTTGCAATTTGAAGTTTTTTCATATCTCGTACCGTTAAAACGTTATCGACGAAAAACGAAAAACACCCCAATGTTCGGGGGTGCTTTTCAACCCTTAAACTTCGGGTTCCGCCGATATAAAAAAATACGTGTCGCCTATTTTTACCCATTCTACAAGCATGCCAAATATCATCGAAATAGGAGACATTGACCTCGCAACGTTTTCTTGTCAGTCGTGCATCCAGTTAAGCAATGACGTGTAAATTACAAATCACCAAATCTTGAAGAGTTTTGATATCGGCGTTGAGTGTCAATTTCTCGCCCCATAGCTTCAAGTCCATTGACCAATAACTGATCACTCTCATTTATTCATTTGCGCATGTTCTTAATGATAGTTCGGGATCATTTACAACGAACAGCACTTAAATGTCCGCCTTCGAGTTTGTTTAAACTCATATACAGGGTGGGGAGAAAGTATGGAAACCCCTGGACATTTCGGAGGGTTGGTCAAAAAAATAAAAATTCAACGTCAGATCTTAGGTAATTTTCAACGAGGAATCCAATGGTGACCTTGTACACACACACGTACCGGTCTGTATGCGTGACATCCGTGTAGATTTGGAGCTACGTCACGTCCGTATTTATTTTTCTCCGAGATTATGAGAGTGGGATTCGAACCCGCGACCTCCCGATGTTCTGGTTCAGAGGCAAGCACGCTAACCACTAGACTAGCACACCGGTTGACATAGAAAACTTTTAGACGCGTATTCTTTTATAGGCGAAAAATCGTTTTTAAAATGGGAAACCAACCTTCAAAGAACGGCGTGTCGAGAGGTGATTTTAAAGTTTCACCCACAAGCAGTCCACCCATCTGAATGAAACAAAAACCAATTTTTTTCTAATTTGACGCGGTGGAAAATTCACTATAGAAGTATTGACAAAAAATTAAGGGGTGACCCGCCTTTCTTGGAGGGGTGGTTTCCCCACCTGAAACCGTTTGTCGTCCGATAAAAAAATACGTGTCTAATAGTTTTCAATGCTTTACATATATGAGTTTCACCGAAATCGAAGGCAGACACTTAAGTGATGTTCCTTGTTATAGTGCTGGCATCGTCTCGTCGTTCCAAATTGTCGGTGTTATACAATCGTTTCTTCCGCAAATGACCATCTGTGATAGTTCTATACCCAATCCCCGGTCATCCTGAAGGACCTTGCTCAGTGAGGAGTACACTCTTATTCAATTGGCACGCCAACACATCTACACTCATGTTGACAATGCGTAAAATTTCTGATGGCGAGTTGAGGATGTTATGAGGCCTAGCCATCGGGGGAGAAGTACGATCAACGGGCTCTATGCTTATGCATGGGGCCGATTGACTGTTACCAACTGTTAGCTGACACATAATCGTCATATTACACACGTTTTCGAACTATTTTTCTGCATCTATTTATAAAAATACGCGTTTTTGTACATTCGATATCTACATTAAATGTTTGCATTAATTTGCATACTTATTTTTATCACTTTATCTCGATCGATTGATGCGAAATGAATTGGCAACGTCATACATCGTGATGAATGATAATGTCCAGGCTGTCGCTAAATAAGAGATATACGCGCCCCGTCCATAACTTCAATATCGGCCGAATCAGCTGTCAACAATGAATATCGGTCCGAAAAAAAATAATCCCTGGAAAGAAAAATCATGTGCAAAAGCTGTGAAATCTGGAAGAATCTGGAAGAAATTTAAAAAAATGTAATCATTTTCCGATAATCTAAAAAAAAGGTATTTATGAAAAAAAAATCCGTTTTATTATATCTTGGCCTAGAAATTTCAAGAAAATGATCGTTTCTTAACATAAATATGAAATCAAAATTCAGTTATTATTACTAATTAAGAGAATAAGTAAAAATAATATTCGTTGTTAATTATCCCGACCATGTAGTTTGAGGTTCCCGGGCATAATTACCGAATATGCATAACATGGGTAGCATTTGTGCTGTCTATGACGTTACCATGATTGCACAGTCTAATATTTTGTATGCTTGATTTTCGCACAAATTTGCTATTAAAAACGTTAATAATTTTATAACGGTACTGTGAATCCTCATTTGGACGGTACCAAGGGTCCAATAATTAGTCGAATAACCGAATAGGGTTCAATAACAGCTTCACGCAATTCCCCGATAATCCATATAATTTCGTTCGAATGCCCCGGGAAAAAAAGTTCATGTCTGAGTGGATATGTTCATATATGTTTCAGATATTGTCATATATGTTTCAGATATATTCATATCTGACATTTTACAGTATCATATATGATTAGGTCTGATCATATTCCACATCATATATGCATATATAAGATCACATCTGATCAAATACGGTATCTGGCCTGACCATATATGAATTCATATCTGTTTATATCTGGCTAAGTACCAAGGCGAGTTGGTACCGTAAATTCGTATCTGAACATAAATGATGTGATATGTGAACGTATCTGTTCGTATAAGATAATATCCGGTCAAATACCGTACCAGACTCTGCTATATAGATCTCATATATGTTTTTATCCGGTCAGGTACCAAGGTGAGTTGGCAGCGTGAAACCATATCTGAACATATATGATGTGATATATGAGCAGGTACGTTCATATAAAATTTTATCCCATCAGATACGATACCAAACCTAGAAAATATACGAAGTCTTATATACTCATACCTTATCGTATATGCAGTTCAGTTGTTCACACATGAAAACGTCTAACAAGGAGACGGCACGATCGTGGGGTCGGGGATTTGGCCGAATTTTTTGTGGTGAACGAGGCCTCCTAGCACCTCACGTGGCTAAATTAGTAGGACGCACTACTCGGAAAATTCTGAGAAAAATGGATTCAAACGTTTTTAGGCGCCTTACGAGTTAAAAATGTCAGGCACTTGTCGAGCCGCCGTCTAGTCTAGACGGTTAGGGCTCGGTCTTTTGCGCCGGAGGTCTCGAGTTCGATTCCTCCTTCGGATCTGATTTTTTTTGTTATCCCAACATTTATTCAAAACGTTTCTCATCCCTTCATTATTTTTTAAAATTTATGTACATTATTTTTTAAAATTATTTTCATTAAAAATAAATTATTTTCTTTTTTTTCAATAAAACAATTCATAATGGTGGGTTTTTTATTTTTCATTGTTAAAGTATAATTGATGGTGAATTATTGAATGGATTTTTATACAATCTTCCCGGAAATTAATTTTACGATTCTGCTCTAACAATTCGCTGCAATTTACTAGAAACATTTTCATGAATGTTAATGGAACATGTTTTTGTATGGATGTATTGCAAACTCCCTGCGATCGTAAAAAATCCGCTTTTATATGTTGCGCAAGATGTCGCAAAAATTATTGCTTTGTTTGTTTCTACGATAATTACCACTGCGTTTTTTGTATATAATTATTTTATGAATCAAAATTGAATTTTTCCTAATCGACTTTGTTATTCTCATTAAAATACCAATGTTCCTCCTCATATACTTTACAATGATAAATTAAAAAACCCACCGTTATGAATTGTTTTATGGGAAAAAAAAGAAAATAATTTTTAAAAAAATGTAAATAAATTTTTAAAAATAATGTAGGAACGATAAACGTTTTGAATAATTGTTGGGATAACAAAAAAAAAAAAGAAAAAAATAAGATCCGAAGGAGGAATCGAAATCCAGACCTCCGGCGCAAAAGACCGAGCCCTAACCGTTTAGACTAGACGGCGGCTCGACAAATGCCTGACATTTTTAACTCATAAGGCGCCTAAGAAACTTTGAATCGATTTTTCTCGGAATTTTCCGACTAGTGTGTCCTACTACTTTAACCACGTGAGGTGCTAGGGGTCCTCTTTCACCATAAAAAAATCGGCCAAATCCCCCACCCACGGTCGTGCCGTCTCCTTGTAAATATATGAAACGATATATGAGGATATGAGACGATATCTGATCAGATACGGCACCTCACCTGACTGTATTATATGGGATCATGTGAGTTACTATAATATCGTTAATTATTAACACGTCAAGTGATGACGTGTTAACAATTATAGTGATGATGACCCCGCTCTATATATGTAAACATTTTATTAGGAGTACAACTTTGCAGTGACCGTTTTACTTAGAGAGCCACTGCGGCCGAAGTAGTGGCCCTAGCTCAATAAAAAAAGTGGCATTTTAAACTAGAGGCTCTGCCAATGTAAACAATTTAAAAAAGCTAACGGATACGTGTATGCATTATAAAGTTATAGGCACTCAAACATGGCAACCTACGAACCGAATTCTCAGCATTTGCGGGAGGTTATGATTTACTTCTTCAACATCAAGAAATCTGCGGCTGAGGCCCACCGTTTGCTTGTAGATGCTTACGGGGAGGATTCTATTAGTGAGAAAACGTGTCGGCGGTGGTTTCAACGCTACAAAAGTGGAGATTCTGAGGTCGAGAACAAGCATGGTGGCGGAAGGCAGAAAGTTTTTGAAGACGGGCTGACAGCTGGGCGTTGTGTACTATGAGCTGCTCAAACCATCCGAAACCATCACAGGGGAACTCTACCGACGTCAGTTGATGCGCTTGAGTAAGGCACTCAAAGAGAAACGGCCACAATTCAACGAAAGACATGACAAGGTGATACTGCAGCATGACAATGCCCGACCCCATGTTGCAAATGTCGTGAAAAAGTACTTGGAAACGCTGAAATGGGAGGTTTTATCCCACCCGCCGTACTCTCCAGACATTGCCCCTTCCGACTATCACTTGTTCCGGTCAATGGCACACGATTTGGCTGACCAGCACTTCGGTACTTACGAAGAAGTCAAAAATTGGGTCGATTCCTGGATTCCCTCCAAGGACCAAGACTTTTATCGACGCGGGATTCGAATGCTACCTGAAAGATGGGCCGAGGTCGTACCTAGCGACGGGCAGTACTTTGATTAAAAAATATGTAGCCACTTTTTTATAATAAAGCCTTAAACTTAAAAAAAAAAACGGTCACTGCAAAGTTGTACTCCTTATAATATCTTCAGGACTGCTCTAATAAGGTTTGCTCTGATTCAGCAGAGTAAGATTTGCTCTGATATAGTCGGAATCATACCTGGTCTGATAGTTCAGATAAACTATGATGCTATCATATGGACAAGTCTATTGTTCATAGATGTCCAGGTCTACTGGGATCCACGGTATTTTATTCTTCTACATTCAGATCTGGTCCGGTAGGATCAGATCTGTCTGACATGATCAGATATGGCCATTTTTCTTGTCTGATCATATCTGATTCTACAGATATGATTCAGATACATTTAGATATATTCAGATATGAACTTTTTTTCCCGGGGCGCAGAAGTTCCGGCCGCTGGTGATGCCAGAAGTAAGCAAAGATGATACACTAGTTCCTTGGGATTGTTCCAATAAATAATGTCCATTCGGGTGTTTTTGCTAGCTTGCTAGTCACGGAAGTCGTCGTGCCGGACAAAAGCCTTTAGACCCTTCCTTTTATGGCCGCCAGGTCAGACAAGGATCCATCGATGTGGTAAAGCGCCGAGGAATAGAAGGCTTACAAGCATGCATCGTTCAGAAACCCAATATCTTAACGTGATGATTAATAAAAAATGTTGAACGCTTAATTGAACATACATTGCGTGATGCAACACGCAACGGCATTTGCGAGAACTATTGCGTTTGAAACGAATCTCCCTCCATTAATGCTTCTAATTCCGCATCTTCGTACACTTCGTTCCCGCAAATAACGTTTACTCGGCTTAAAACTTGACATTTTCGCACAAAGAAAATTATGTGATGCTGATACAAAATCGATAATATTTCAAATTTATGGTCTTGCCAGATGTCCAACCTTACGATATGATGTTTTACATCTGACAATTTCAACCATAACCTCCTGGTGGGGATATCTTTTGTCAAACGGCGGAGACTTGTACTCCCAATAATTGATTCCATTTATTAATTTACGATGATACTATATAGCTCTATATAATGAATTATATTATTTCAACATAATTTCGCAATTATCCAAAGTAATGGAAAGTTGTGCAATTATCTGAAGTGTCCGGACAGTTTTGACTGGTATGTGGTTCGTGTATGTGGGAGACTATCTATGTGTGATGGATTCTCAAACACTGCAACAAGTCTCGTCAACAATGCCATTTGTAATTTTTTGCGAAAGTGCGATATGAATTGAATGCCATCGAATTCTACTGTAATGAGAATATTGGTATTACGAGTGTAATTTAGGGAAATTCATCTCTCAGTCCGGCCAAGAGCTTTATGCTCGAAAACCCGGGATGGCTCGATATCGGAGAGGCGAAGCAAATTGTAGATGCATCGAGGAACTTTGATGTGTGTATACCGTTCAGCATGCTGCTTGGATTTGCGGAAGATTACCGTAAAATTGTCGTAAATGCCAGGCACGAGTTGATTTTCGAGAGAACAAAGACCGACGACAATGCCATTGTACAAACAGCTCCCGAAGTATACAAACTCGTATTGCATAAAATAGAATGGCTGGTACCGTATGTAACAGTCCTGGAACAGCAAAAAATTGAGCTGTCAAAGTTTTTCGCCAAAGACGCATCAATTTCCATGAGTTTTCGAACATGCGAATTGTGTGGATGTCCATTGCTGTCCGGCACCTTTGAGCACGTGTGGCCATTCAAAATCTCCAATCAGCTGGTGAAGACACGACATGTCATGGAAAATTGAATTTGAACATTAATCAAAATCAATAGTCGCTACTGTACGAGATGTAGACAAACTTTTCACCGACCAGCTACAACGAAGAGGCCAAATCCCGGCTAAGCGGGATGGAATTTTCAGATAGCCCCCCCCCCCCCCCCTGTTCTCATTGGCTGCTCAAAGCAAAACGATGCTCTCAAGTCTGGCCCTGTGGGCGAGCATCTTGAATTTGAATTGAGAAACAATATTCCACCACAAACCTCAGCATTCTGCATGATCGTCCACGGCCGTATTGTCCAGTACCATTTATTCAGTGGTGGGGTTAAAGAATTGGTATATAATCATGCCAATGACTTGCGCCCACTACAGTCAACGTGGAGTTTATCGTCGATGTGCAGAGCTTCAAGAGATCCATACATGAGTTTACCCTAAAAGAGATATCCATAGTAAAACTCCAGGACAAGAATGCTGAACCGCTCACACTTTTCTTCGACGCACCGTTTTAATGGGACTCTTCATCGACCAAGTACAAAATGACAAACAAATGGCTGAAACGCAATGTCCGTTGAACAATACGATGGGGTAACATACGAGGCAGCTAGAACGATAATTTGAGAAATCTTGCAAGGAGCTCGTACCATTTAGGCGAACGGATTCAAGAAGTGCTCATGGCTGGCAGGATTCACGGATCCAGCATCAAAAGTCATCGAATTGGAGACTCTGGACTGTCCATCGCTACAGAATTTGCCGAAAATTACAAACTCTAAAGGTCCCCACCATCCCTTCAACACGAAATACAATTACGCTAATTCGAATGTAAAACCATTGAGAAGCTGGTTGAGTTTATACGAAGCGTTGTGTGAGTGACGGATTTTTTTACTAAATAAAAAACATTTCGAGAAAATATATTGAGACGTACAGATCCGTCTCATGCGAGATACCCCCAGAGATTAGTGGGGAGATGCACAACGCGGCCCTTTTCGGCGTGCCTCGGAAATGGCGCTAAATCGCGGCGGCGAGTTCGGGAGTATGATTTCGTGATCATCGCCTCTGTCGAGGTTGCAGATTCCCTTGTAGCCGCGCGAGTCCGTGATCACCGCTCAAGTTGGTATCGCAGCAGCGTGAACACGAATGGGTAGCTCGGTGGGGGAAAAGTCTCTGCCCCTCGCTCGCTCGACAGGCGAACGGAGCGAGGTTTTCCGTCGGATCGAGCTCGACATATATGTGTGGCCGTACTGCGGATTGGAATATGCATTATGCAAACATGTATCGAGATCATTGTTTTCTCTCGGTTGCCCGTTTATGCCGAAAATGCGGGTTAAAAAAATTAACGACGAACCGCGTTGAAAAATAAATCGCCGAAACGACCGTCAAAGGTTCAAAAAGAAATCTTGAGCCTTTGCCGCGATCGTTTCGGCATTTTTTTTCAACAGTAAACATTATGGAAAAGGATGTATCATAAATGTTTCTTTATCTGCAATGAGCGTCGTGGCTGAGTTGGTAGCGTGACGGATTACGATGCTGAAGGTCCGGGTTCAATCCTCGGTGAATCAACTTTTTTTTCTTCATTTTATATTCAGAAAATTTCAAACTTACTCTCGCTTTAGCTATTCTCGCCTGTTCAGGCATTATTTATGATATTTAATTCGTATATGCTTAATAAAAAAAACAAGACATTGGCTACCGGGGATCGAACCCGCGTCGTCTACACTCAGAGCCCGCACGCTCATATCTCAACCGCGAGGCTCTTGTGACTGCAAACCTGCCTTACGTATACAGTAGAATCTCGATTTTCCGAACCAATTGGGACCGAGACTAGTTCGGACAATCAAAAGTTCGGATAATCGAAACGGGGGTTTTTTGGGACGAGATCATCAACAACACCTTTTTACATTAAAAAAATACATAAATATATATTAAAATTTGACATACATATTAACGTTAAAAAAAATATATATATACATACACGGTGGCCGGAACATTGACGTCTAACAATAAAATTTAGGTCCCTTGTATCGTGGGGTATCCGAATAACCCCCATGTATGTCGCGTGACTTTTCATAGTTTTCGAGTTATGAATTTTTTACTGCATTTTTGAGAATTTTCGACCTGACCAATTGAAAAAAAATCTTTAAAAAAAGTAGAAGACTATCGAGATTTTTTTTTGCAACTGAATCTTTATGAGTAGTACTTTTATGCATAAAATAATCAGCTTCGTAACTGTGATGAAAGTTATGAAAATGTTGGTCTAAAGTGAAAAATTTACGTTCGGTAAATTATGACTTAAATTTTCAGCTTTAAATTAAAAATTTAAACAGGTGACTTCATGGTTCCTAATTAGGCCCTAAGAATGCGCCAGACTGTTAGCTTTCATAATCATTAAAAAGAGTAGCACTTGATAGGGCTACTTTGGCTACAATTGACCTTCAATGACAGCGAGGTGGAAAATTCTCATAATTAGTCATCTGATTAAAAAAAAATTTGCCCATTTTATCATTCCTAAGGCTATTTAGTTTGTTAACTAACCAAAAATGACTGCAGGTGAAGCTAAGATTGAAACATTTGGAGGTTTATTTTTTTTTAGTTTAATTTAAGTTTAATGAATTTTGCGCGATCCGTTCTCATGGGGCAGGTAAAAGCTCGTTTACGTGATCCGTTCTCGTTACAAGAACGGATGGCGCAAAATTCATTAAACTTGAATTGAACTAAAAAAAATAAACCTCTAAATGTTTAAATCTTAGCTTTCCTGCAGTCATTTTTGGTTAGTTAACAAACTAAATAACCTTAGGAATGATAAAATGGGCAATTTTTTTTAATCAGATGGCTAATTTTAAGAATTTTCCACCTCGCTGTCTTTGAAGGTCAATTGTAGCCAAAGTACCCCTATTAAGTACTGCTTTTTTTTAAATGATTATGAAAGCTGAGAGTCTGGCGCATTCTTGAGGCCTAATTAGGAACTATGAAGTCACCTGTTTAGATGTTTAATTTAAAGTTGAAAATTTAAGTCATAATTTACCGAACATAAATTTTTCACTTTAGACCAACATTTTAATAACTTTCATCACAGTTACGAAGCTGATTATTTTATGCATAAAAGTACTACTCATGAAGATTTAGTTGCAAAAAAAAATCCAAAAAAATTTTATTTTTGGACGTCAATGTTCCGCCCACCCTGTATATTTATATATATGTGTGTGTGTGTGTGTGTGTTTTAAAAACCTGAAAAAAGTCGAATGCCTTTTAAAATATTTTTTTAAATAAAATCGTCCATTTTTAATTGACGAACGGCTGCAACGCGTTTTTGAGCGTCTAAGTCTCGCAGCTGTTTGAGAAGGAGAGGTTGCGTTGGGTTGCTCATTGTTGCTCACGGCAGTGGCAGCGAGCAACCATGTATCTTTCGCGCCAACGTTCGGATAATTGAGCTTCCGGATAAACTAAGTCATCGTTCGGATAATTGAGGGTTCGGATGATCGAGGTTCGGATAATCGAGGTTCTACTGTACACACTTATCCAACCTTAAAAAAAATCACTGCAGGACCAACTGCATATTGTTTTTATGACCCCAAAGTATTTTTGAAGCCAAAAGAAAACGATTTTTCCAAATTCCTAGAATGGTGTTATCCCTTAAAGAAAAGAAATTGATTTTTTGATCATTGTAAATGTATATCCCCTCTTAAAGACTTTAAAAGAATCTCGTACGTGTTAGCGAAAATCGGCAGAAAATTATGAAGCAACTCGTCCACTTCTTTGATGTTCGCTATTTCGGTGTTCGCTATTATGGACCATCGCTCGTTTGCCTATCTGAGATCAAAACTTTCGAAGTTTGTATCCTCGATATCTAGCTTTTTGCTATAGATGGTATTACCAATATTAGATACTCACGTCTTTCTATTTCGGAAATCTGAATGTTCTAGATTGTTTAAATCTGTGTTTGTATGACTCAAACTCCAAACAAACAAACTCAATAGGAAAAAGAAAAAGTTCCGGAAAAAAAATAATATCAAGTTTTTTTTTACGAAAATCTCATTTTTTTCATCTTTAAATTTTCTCCGAATATCTTCGCAGTCGTTCACTCAGGTAATAGGAAAAAAAGAAATTTCCGGAAAAAATAATAATAATAAAAAGTTTTTTAACGAAAATCTAATTTCTTTTCATCTTTAACTTTTCTCCGAATATCTCCGCAGCCGTTCACTCAGGTCATAGGAAAAGGAGAAATTTCCAGGAAAAAAATAAGAAATCAGAAAGCCAGGAACGCTACCAACGGGACCATCTCATCGCTTGTAGAATATGTGCACTTTCTGGTACTTACAATTCGCGGCCGGATGGATGATTGGCTTGTTTTTGGGGATAATGCTTTATCGCTTGATGAAAGTATGAGAATTAATATAATAATACGAATATAAATATATTTCCGCTTACTTTTATGAATTATAATTTATTTGGCATAAGGACGGGCGTGAGTAAAGCTTAAACAATTTTATATACGATAAATAAGTTGTAATTTAGATATATCATTATGTTTAAATTAACGTATAAACTAAAAAAATAAGTGACCTGAGTGCGCAATATATTTTTTTGTATACATTAATAACGCAGAGAATCAAGAACTAAATTAGCATTGAAATCATCTAAAAGCCTCGCGCGTGCCGTCGGGTGACGTCACGCGCGAGTCGTGCTCAGATTGCTTTTTCCCTCGAAGCCTTCGTTTCGGCTTGGCCGCACATGAACGTGCTCAGCGTCCATGTATTGGTGTAGCAGCCGAAGGCGCGGTCGGGACGCTTCGCCTTGCTCGGCTCTTTCCGAAGCATGTCCGAGCATCGCTCGCTCACGGACACGCTACTACGATGGTGTGATCGGCGCGTAAGAGACTAGAGAGGGGGTAACTTTTACGCGCGATCTGGCTGCACTGCGTCCGAGCTCTGAGTACGGACGGCGCGGCTTCGATGCCCGTAGAAACATTTTTTTTGTTAAACATATATGAATTAAATATAAAAAATAATGCCTGGACAGGCGAGAATAGATAAAGTGAGAGTAAGTTAGAAATTTTCTGAATATAAAATGAAGAAAAAAAAGTTGATTCACCGGGGATTGAACCCGGACCTTCAGCATCGTAATCCGTCACGCTACCAACTCAGCCACGACGCTCATTGCAGATAGAGAAACATTTATGATACACCTTTTTCCATAATGTTTACTGTTGAAAAAAAATGCCGAAACGATCGCGGCAAAGGCTCAAGATTTCTTTTTGAACCTTTCATGGTCGTTTCGGCGTTTTATTTTTCAACGCGGTTCGTCGTTAATTTTTTTAACCCGTATTTTCGGTATAAACGGGTAACCGAGAGAAAACAATGATCTCGATACATGTTTGCATGATGCATATTCCAATCCGCAGTACGGCCACACATATATGTCGAGCTCGATCGGGCGGAAAACCTCGCTCCGTTCGCCTGTCGAGCGAGCGAGGGGCAGAGACTTTTCCCCCACCGAGCTACCCATTCGTGTTCACGCTGCTGCGATACCAACTTGAGCGGTGATCACGGACTCGCGCGGCTACAAGGGAATCTGCAACCTCGACAGAGGCGATGATCACGAAATCATACTCCCGAACTCGCCGCCGCGATTTAGCGCCATTTCCGAGGCACGCCGAAAAGGGCCGCGTTGTGCATCTCCCCACTAATCTCTGATACCCCCACCACAAAACCTGTAAAAAGATAAATAATCTCGCGATAGGAGTAGAGGAGGGGGAAGTAACAAAAAGGAGGACTTCTGAAAAACACAAGTAAATACAAAAACTCAAGGTCACAAAACAATAAGTGAAAGGAAAGACGAGTGAGAGAAGGAAAAACAGAAAAGAATAAAGACAGTCGAAGGTATAAAAAGTTAGAGAGAAAAAAAAACAGAAAACAAACTCTCTTATCAGTAAGAGAGTCGATAGAGTGGGGGACGGCGTGTAACACGAGAGCGCGCTCGGCACCGCGCGCCACGAGCAACGTTACGAAAAAAGGGGAAAGCGCGCCGTGAAGCTCAATGAACTAAGCCGCCGACTTTGAAAATATCGAATTCTTTTCCATGCCAATCGGTTGTTAGTCGTTTGTTAGTGTTTGTTAGACAAAATCAAGCGTTTGTTAGATTTATTTAATAATACGAAAAACAAATTTCATGTCAAAGTTAGCCGCAGGAAAATGCTTTTCTATTGATTTCGAACTTTTTTTCGTAACCAATCGTTTGTTAGTCGTTTGTTAGTGATTGTTAGTCGATTTTTATCGTTTGTTAGAGCTTAATTTTGACTTTATCGTTAAAAAACTTTTTACTCCCATAGCACGCTGCAAGCCATGTGAAGTTGGCTGCAAGCCACGTGAAGTTGGCTGCAAGCTACGTGAAGTTGGCCGCATTGCCACGACAGCTGAGCAGGGCTTTGTACATGAAACTCCTCAATTTCAGCAAAATGCTGATTATTTCAATTCTACTTGATTGTTAGTCGTTTGTTAGTGTTTGGTAGACAAAATCCAGCGTTTGTTAGACGTTATTTATTTAATAATACGAAAAAGAAATTTCATGTCAAAGTTAGCCGCAGGAAAATGCTTTTCTATTGATTTCGAACTTTTTTTCGTAACCAATCGTTTGTTTGTGATTGTTAGTCGACTTTTATCGATTGTGAGAGCTTAATTTTGACTTTATCGTTAAAAAACTTTTCACGCCCATGGCACGCTGCAAGCCACGTGAATTGGCGGCAAGCCACTTGAAGTTGGCAGCATTACCACGACGGCTGAGCAGGACTTTGTACATGTAACTCCTCAATTTCAACAAAATGCTGATTATTTAAATCCTACTCGATTGTTAGTCGTTTGTTAGTGTTTGTTAGACAAAATCCAGCGTTTGTTAGATTTTATTTATTAAATATTACGAAAAACAAATTTCACGTCAAAGTTAGCCGCAGGAAATTGCTTTTCTAATGATTTCGAACTTTTCTTCGTAACCAATCGTTTGTTAGTCGTTTGTTAGTGATTGTTAGTCGATTTCTATCGTTTGTTAGAGCTTAATTTTAACTTTATCGTTAAAAAACTTTTTACTCCCATGGCACGCTGCAAGCCACGTGAAGTTGGCCGCATTGCCACGACGGCTGAGCAGGGCTTTGTACATGTAACTCCTCAATTTCAGCAAAATGCTGATTATTTCAATCCTACCCAATTGTTGGCCACGTGAGAATGGCTTGCAGCCATCTTCACGTGGCTTGCGGCGTGCTATGGGAGTGAAAAGTTTTTTTAACGATAAAGTCACAATTCAGCTCTAACAAACGATAAAAATCGACTAACAATCACTAACAAACGACTAACAAACGATTGGTTAGGAAATAAAGTTCGAAATAATTAGAAAAGCATTTTCCTGCGGCTAACTTTGACATGAAGTTTGTTTTTCGTATTTTCAAATAAGTAAAGTCTAACAAACGCTGGATTTTGTCTAACAAACGATTAACAATCGAGTAGGCTTGAAATAATGAGCATTTTGCTGAAATTGAGGAGTGTCAAGTACAAAGCCCAGCTCAGCCGTCGTGGCAATGCGGCCAACTTCACGTGGCTTGCAGCGTGCCATGGGAGTGAAAAGTTTTTTAACGATAAAGTCAAAATTAAGCTATAACAAACGATAAAAATCGACTAACAATCACTAACAAACGATTGGTTACGAAAAAACGTTCGAAATCATTAGAAAAGCATTTTCCTGCAGCTAACTTTGATATGAAATTGTTTTTCGTATTTTTAAATAAATAAAATCTAACAAACGCTGGATTTTGTCTAACAAACACTAACAATCGAGTAGGATTGAAATAATCAGCATTTTGCTGAAATTGCGGAGTTTCATGTACAAAGCCCTGCTCAGCCGTCGTGGCAATGCTGTCAACTTCACGTGGCTTGCAGCGTGCTATGGGAGTGAAAAGTTTTTTAACGATAAAGTCAAAATTAAGCTCTAACAAACGATAAAAATCGACTAACAATCACTAACAAACGACTAACAAACGATTGGTTACAAAAAAAAGCTCGAAATCATTAGAAAAGCATTTTCCTGCGGCTAACTTTGACATAAAATTTGTTTTTCGTATTATTAAATAAATAACTCTAACAAACGCTGGATTTTGTCTAACAAACACTAACAAACGATTGGCATGGAAAAGAATTCGATATTTTTATAGTCGGCGGCGAAGTTTATTGAGCTGCGCCGTGATCCGCAGCGCCGTACCGGGATCGAGCGCGCCACGATCGATCTCCCTAGGAAAGAGAGTGAATCGCGCAGCGAACACGAGAGCGCGCCACCATCGAGAGCGCTACGATCGAGCATAAGAGAAACGCGTAGCGAATTCCGAGCACCACAGGCGAGAGCGCGTCGCAACACATCACGCTGCGAGCATTAGTGCGAAAAGGCGAGGGGGAAGAATAATATCGACCCACGATACATTGATCGTCCTCGAGACCGTTTATCATCCGAGCTAGTCTGCAATTCGAGTATTGTACGGACCGAGACGCGAAACATTAAAACACACAAAATACACTATAGCGACACAAACAACATACCACAATTGTACACAGGGATCTTTTAATATTATATCGAGCCAGAAATCTTGAATAAATACCATTTTATTACCAAATACCTCCAAAACAAAGCGTTTAAACTAATTTTTTTCCCTGATCGAGTCCCGAACAAATAAAATTAATTGTGACAAATTTCGACCCGTTTCAATATATTATTTGTTGTCATCATGTATTCCTTGCGTTTAACGGCGAAAACAGTTAAGGCGTTACCTCCACTTGCAGAGCAAAAAAAGGCCTTTTGTCATGAATTTTTTTAAAGAAAACTACAAAACTTTTTTAATCGATCAATATACTATCTTAAAGAACACATCTTGAAGAACTTTCAGTAATTTTTTTATTGAAAAATATTACATTGTTTAGTGGCAAATGGCCGTCAATGAAATAATGTTTTTATATACACGGTTTGCGGTGACCAACATTGCGGCGAAGTGGATCATCTGAAAAAAAAAATGCGGATGGATTTAGTCAAATATAAGTATAAACTAGTCTTTAATCGAAGGATTTTAAAAAATATTCATTTTTCACAAAATGGCGGACAGTCAAAGTTAATGGTTCGATTTTAACGAAAAAAAACGGCCGTTTTTTGGATATAAAACTGCTATTTTTTTCGAAAAAAAAAATCGAACGATTAAAGACTACATTTTTATGTATTAAATAAGCCTGCAAAATTTCAAGAAGATCGGTTCATTAGTGTTCGAGTAATCTTGGTCACCGACTTCAGAAATGCCATTTTGAGAAAAACGCGATTAGTTTCAATTTCAGTTTACACGAAGAAAATATTTTTTTTTGTAAACTTACACAGAGTCATCTATTCCGGGCATCAAAAAAAAACTGCACTTCAAATTGCACTTCAAAAAAATGCAATAAAAAAATCGATTTTTTCAAAATCGCAAGTGGGGTAACCCCTTAAAGAAGAATTTCTCTTTCATTTACAATATATTAGATGAAACGTTTTTTCTATACTTTTTTTTACATACTCAGCACTAATCGTCGGAAACTCTCCGATCGCGACGACTGAGATGGTGATGCGGGACAGCCATTGCACTCTACGATGGTGATGACTGTACAATGATTCCATTGAACTTGTATTTTCTAGCATGGTATGCTCAGAGGCGGCGCTGTTGTATTTTCCGCCAATGTACTTCATGCAGAGTTGACCTCTGTATGTAGTTGCGGTATACTCCGAAACATTTTCAGATTTGGATCGAAGGCCTTCACAAGCCTCTCTGGTAGACAGATGTCGAGCTAATTCACGATGTCCACGATGTAGCGTTTTCCAAATTTGATTTGTACAGCCATCATGTCGGCGACTGGATGGTCCGATTCGATGAGGAGTTCGGACAAACTTCCGTTGAGAGAAATTCCGCCATCAGGCTGATTTTGTTGACACTCGTAGGATCCATATTTCCCCCAAAGTTTACAACTTCGTATCTTTTTTAAGTTTTCAAAGTTATTTTTCGAAATGTTGGGGTTGCGGTGTAATAGCGCAGCCTGACCTTGGTCCACAAAATTATAAGCTCCCTCGTTGCATAGCCCCTCCACTCAGATTTTCAAATTTCTCTCCGATGTTCCAATTATATTCATGAACATAGGGTTCAAACACGTCCGAAAAACCCTTTCCATTCAGGTAGAGAACGCCCCCCCCCCCCCCCCCGCGACATTTTTCACAGTCCCGACGTTGAGCGCTATTATAATGCTCCATACACGCAAAATATGATATCACTTCACCGTCGTTCAGATGATATTCCGGCAAATGATTCCACAATAAACCAAAATACTTACCCTAATATTTTTGCAGCGAGACCTTTGAAACCTGTTTGAGCTCGTTTTTAGTCTAGTCCGGGGGGGGGGGGGGGTGCTTGGCCGGATGCACTGCATACACACTCGCACATGTGAACATCTTGGCGTTATCTTTCGGAATCAAACCAAGACCACGACATTTGGAAAAATAACTCGTAGCTGCAGCTGCATATCATAAATAAACCATTTTATGGGCTTTACGAGACAGCGCTTTATTTGGCACCTAGTGTTCTCTTATTGCTTAAAATTTTCCTAGCCATATAGCGTAGTGTCTCACAAACGCACACACTCGTGTCTAAGATTTATTTTCATATAGACTTCTCGCAATAATGTAGAAATAAAAACACTCGGCCTGCATCGATAATGGGTGGATCATTTTTTATGTGTATAATAAATTACAACATTTATGGGTTTTCAACGTTGACCCGGCACTCTATGATGCCCTTCTCCCCCACAAAACGTTCGTCGACCAACCGCCGCGCCGGTCTATGGTAAGCACCCGGACTCCCTCCCCAGACACATTCTCGCCTACAAATAACCTTCGCACGCCCTGACATCCCGCTACTTTTTCGTGACGTCACTGTCCCGCGCTGGACCGTCCGCCGTCGTGAAATCACACCGCCGCACTTAGCTTTCCCGTGCTGGACCCCCCCCCCCCCCCCGCCCGATCACCAATCGGAGGATCGTGGGTTCAGAAGGGTGTAGCTCTACTACTCACCCAGAGGAACGTATCGATAAATCAGTCAGGTTTCAACCAAATTACACATATGGATAAAACGAATACAAGGCAGGTAAATGGAGGATCCATATTAGAATTGAATGGCACGATGCGCATTCACCCGGGTATGGGACGATAGAATGTCCTCGGCGTTCCTTTTTCGCGATTTTTAATAATTTCTTTTTGTCAACGTAAATGTTCAGTTAGTCGTTGAGGGGATATGAGGCAAAGAGGAAGTAGATAAGCTAATAATTGCCATATCAATTGGAATTTTTGAGAAACAGTTTTGCCATATCTAGTGGAATTTTTGAGAAACAGTTTTGCCATATCTATTGGAGTTTTTGAGAAACAGTTTTGCCATGTCCATTGAAATTTTTGAGTAACCATTCAGCTATTGGTTGAACAATTTTTTTCTTCGTTGTCGTTTGTCGCCGCTCCCCAAGCCAAAGGAATGTGTTTATGATACTCATAGCCGCATTAGTAATTCTTGGAATATCCAAAACATATTTGAAAACGGAATATTTATTACGAAAACTATAAACTTCAGGGATCTATTTCTGAAGGCTTGAGCGCAGATGCAATCCAGGCCTGGAATACCTATAAAATACATTTTTGGCTGTCATGCATTACAGCTGGCTCGCTGCGTTTTTTATTTTTTATTTTCTTGCTTTCCCCCGAAATTTATACCAATGCGATATTGGAAAACTATGGAGAGGGGGGAGGGGTGACCCAGTTACATATTTTACGAAGGAAGGGAAAGACAAGAATTATTTTTCTGAAGGAGAACCATTCTTAATCATCTGCTGCCTCTAAAATTGTTCCGATTTTTTATCGAGCAGTCTGTTGGTTATCATTGTTACATCCGTATCTTATATTGCAAAACCATGCACTCTCCGAACATACGACACCTCGCATTGAGAAACCAAACTTTTTCCGTTCAGTTTCAACTCCGATTTCTTCACAATGTCTTGATCAGCAATTTGTGAAGCGAATGAACTTCAATGAGGACTCGGAAAAAAATACAGCCGCTCAGCCTACACGTATTTCGAAATTCGTCGCTTAGCGACAAATAAAATTGATGATTTACACAAAAATCGAGGAGCAACCCGCCATCGAGTTGTAATCAAATTCATTAGTCTCTCGCCAATCTTAGGACTGAGCGGAGCTCAATAGCGGCCGAGGCACTCTGTACGCTTAGTCTTTTTCCGTGCCCTTAGAAGTTAGTTCCGAGTGCGCATCTTCTATTCTTAGCGATCAAGCATCACTGCCCGAGGGCTAAGTGAGGCACTGAGGTGCAGCGCCTCATCACGTTTCGCAGACTAAAAAGAACTCATTATTATTGTGTAGAAATAAATATTCGTTCAACAAATCTCTCAACAACAAAATCTAACTCGCAATTTGCGTAAGTGAGTGTCAAACTATTGCGCTGTCTTCAAGGAGACCCAAACGTTCAGCGTCAGCACGGTATCAATTTACGAGCTCATCGAATCGTAAGTTCAATCAACCCGTATTTAATGTAATAATTTCCAACTTTGTCAAACCGATTTAAGCAATGAAAGGAAACTGCGATAATAAACTAAATTGTCAATAATTAATATCTGTCTCAAAATTGTAACCTCCATTTCCAATTTCTCAAACGTTGATAACAAAATATGTACATTGTGACGTTGCGTCACAAGGAGATCGAGAAAAAGCCCGCGTGACCACGCTCGGGCTTCATCTCCGCCACGCACCTTCACTTGACATTTAATTATTAATTTTAAGCTAGCTTTAAGTTTATTTTACTGTATAAAATCTGCGACACCCCCCCCCCCGTTCCTTCCCGTACCGCTCTCATGATGAGCGCGAAAGGACCACGTGTACCGTCGACTGGGGCCACGTCGGCCCGGCCGTCAACTCGAGAAACCACCAGCGCCATCCCTCGTCGACGCGGAAGGCGGGCTCGCCGTCCGAGGGCATCCTGCTGCCGTCTCCTGAGTCTCCGACCCACCGCGCGTCACGAAAGTCTGCAGCTCTCGCGCGACAGGGCGGGCGAGCGCCGTACCGATCGGGGCGCTCAACGACTCGGGAGAGAGAGAAAATCGATCGAGGATAACGTCCGGAAGAGCGAGCCACAACAATCGACGAAAAGATCGATGCGAGGTCCGTCGTCTATCAAGGAATTGGGCAAGACGAGGAAGCCGGCCGGCGTGGTCCGGCATTAAGTCCTGCAGCGTGGTAGAGCGAGGTAGTACCGTCCAAAACAGTCAATCGTATAAAGGAAGTCGAGAGAAAGAGAGGAATAGAGAATAATCGACACGAGGAAAAGTACTCACTGTCGAATCCATTGAGAAAGAATTTTCAGCGCAAACTGTAAGTTCTTCTTTTTTCTTAATTTGCGAGAGCGGCTAGCGAAAAGCCGATAGAGTCTGTTCGGAAATTTGTCGCTCGGGTGACCGTTAAATCGTTCCCTTCACCCCTCCCCGTGTTACGTCCCAGCCTTCACTTTTTTCTCTATTTTTTTTTTGAAACCGTGATGGTAAATACGCACGATAGCAGCACCCTCACTCATCGACCAAAAACCTACATTTCTTTAACGCTAAGCGAGCGATAGCCGAAATGTACCACAAGACCAAAAGCGAAACCGTCGCACGTAGGTCCTCACGCATAAACATAGCCAACGACAGACTAATTTACGAGAGGAGCGTACTCGCAGCCTCGGAAGAGAAACCCTACGCCTAGAGCACTCGAACAAAATGCAGGGACCGAACTACGGCACAATCCTACCTTGTCCTAAAACCCAAACAATCCCACGAGGAAAACTCGCTTGCGTCAGAACACGTCACCCGGTCATATCGCAAGACCCACGAAACCTCGGTCGCTGAACCCGATCCTCGGACATAGAACAATGGCCGCATTTACCATAGCGGTGACCTAATAAGTAGACGTACACGATTGATTAACCAATCACTAACAAGGAACATTCCCCAGGTGTCCGCCTCCGATTTTGTTGAAACTCATATATGTGATAGAGCATGGAAAACTTTGAGACACGCATTTTTTTATCGGCGGAAAAACGGATTTAAGGGGGGAAACCGCCCCTCAAAAAAAGGCGTCTCGAGCGGTGATTTTGCAGTTTCACCCAGAAGCAATCCACCGATCTGAATAAAACAAAAACGAAAATTCTTCTAATGAAAAGCGATGAAAAATCCACCCCTCAATTTGCCTTTTTTCACCCCACACTTAAGAGGGTTGTATGCAAATTAATAAAACAGGTATCATTTTGAAGGGCAATTAAAATTAAAGTTGACGGGTTTTTGCGTTTTGGCGGCATAGCAAATTTAAGGGGGTAAACCACCCATAACATAAATTTATTTATCATGGTCGTTTTTTCTGTGTTTAAAGTATATCCGCTGATTTTAAATATTTCTATAAGCTACAATTTAATGTTTTATCATATTTAAAAATTATTACATTCGTCTTAAGGGGTAACTACCCCTCTGACGAGAAACATCATTGAAGTATCCGCTTTCGATTTCGTTGAAACTCATATATGTGGTAAAGCATTGCAAACTATTAAACATGTTTTTTTGTGTATCGGCAGAAAACGGTGTTAGGGGATGAAACCACCCCTCAAAGTTTCTCCCACAAGCAGCCCACCCATCTGAATGAAAAAAAATCGAAAATTCCTCTAATATTAAGCGATGAAAAATCCACCACAAGAGTGTTGATTAGAAATATAATTAAGGGGTAAACCACCCCTCCATTTGCCGTTTTTCACCCCACGCTTAAGAAGGTTGTATGAAAATTAATAAAACAGGTATCATTTTGAAGGGGAATCAAAATTCAAGTTCACGCGTTTTTGCGTTTCAGCGGGACAGCAAATTTAAGGGGGTAAACCACCCCTAACATAAATTTGTTCATCACCGTCGTGTTTTCTGTGTTCAACATGTATCCGCAGATTCAAAATATTCTCCCGCGTTTTTAAATTATTACGTTTTTAAATTTTTACATTTTAAGGGTAAACTACCCCCTCTAATTGCTTTTCGTTTGAAGTTTCGCGAAAGGTTTCACGAATTTCGTTAAAACTGTTTTCATTTCATCGGTAATATCAATTTTATGTTTGTGTGTGCAGGCATATTCGTTTTGAGTTTTAGGAGCGGTACTTTGGGAGTGGGGACCTGGGGCTACCCCTTACTCATAAGACTCATATTTTCATATTGTCATAATTATATTTTCGTACCGAAATGTTTCTTCCTCTAATTCAAAAATTTTTATGAAAGCATCTCCCATGCAAAGATGCAATGCGGTAAAAAAAATATATTTCATTTCAACTCCATTTGCACTTGAGGCATAATATAATTAAACTGTAATCGCTTACACACATTCAACTCTCATCACCGCGGTATTCTAATCTTTTTAAATATTCATGGTATAAAAGTAGTTATATATCTAAAAAAACAGAAGATTTTGAAAATCCTGTTACCTTTGGTTTTGGCGAATCGAACGCACATTGTGAAATACCCGGTTGCAATAATTTGGCCATTATCAGATGTGCATGGTGCAAAAAGTCGTTGTGTTTAAAGCATTTTTTGACGACTATCATTGTTGCAGGAATTATGAGCCATGATTGTTGATAGTTATCATATGAAAAAAAAGTATATATCACGAGAAAATGATTTGACGGCATATGACTGCGATACTTTTCACAAGTACTATTAATTAAATCAGCTGATATGATTCCCAAATGAAATATGTCAAAATATATTAAAAGCACGTTCGTTAACCTACTGTAAAACCCTCAGCTTCATTAATATATTTAATTAAATAAACGGTGAAATAATAAAAATATACATTCCTCCACAAAACTACGTCGCTGGCTATATTTTCGCTTGATCCAGGCGCATCATCGTTCCGAAATATACGAAGTGAGCCTTATAACTTATTCTGGAAATTATTGTAATTAATGATATAGTAGAAGTGTATGTTTATTCCTATAGAGATGCTTAATGGACGTGCATATTACAATCGGAAGCGTTTCGACACGAAAATATGAGTCTTATGAGTAAGGGGTAGCCCCAGGTCCTCACTCCCAAAGTACCGATCCTAAAACTCAAAACGAATATGCCTGCACACACAAACATAAAATTGATATTACCGATGATATGAAAACAGTTTTAACGAAATTCGTGAAACCTTTCACGAAACTTCAAACGAAAAGCAATTAGAAGGGGTAGTTTACCCTTAAAATGTAAAAATTTAAAAACGTAATAATTTAAAAACGCGGGAGAATATTTTGAATCCGCGGATACATGTTAAATACAGAAAACACGACGGTGATGAACAAATTTATGTTAGGGGTGGTTTAGTCCCTTAAATTTGCTGTCCCGCTGAAACGCAAAACGCGTCAACTTGAATTTTGATTCCCCCTCAAAATGATACCTGTTTTATTAATTTTCATACAGCCCTCTTAAGTGTGGGGTGAAAAACGGCAAATGGAGGGGTGGTTTACCCCGTAATTATATTTCTAATTAACACTCTTGTAGTGGATTTTTATCGCTTAATATTAGAGGAATTTTCGATTTTGTTTCATTCAGATCGGTGGACTGCTTGTGGGAGAAACTTTCAGGGGTGGTTCCATCCCCTAATACCGTTTTTTTGCCGATACAAAAAAAACATGTTTAATAGTTTGCAATGCTTTACCACATATATGAGTTTCAACGAAATAGAAAGCGGATACTTCAAGGATGTTTCTCGTCAGAGGGGTAGTTACCCCTTAAGACGAATGTAATAATTTTTAAATATGATAAAACATTAAATTGTAGCTTATAGAAATATTTAAAATCCGCGGATATACTATAAACACAGAAAAAAACGACCATGATAAATAAATTTATGTTAGGGGTGGTTTACCCCCTTAAATTTGCTATGCCGCCAAAACGCAAAAACCCTTCAACTTTAATTTTAATTACCCTTCAAAATGATACCTGTTTTATTAATTTGCATACAACCCTCTTAAGTGCGGGGTGAAAAAAGGCAAATTGAGGGGTGGTTTACCCCCTAATTTAATTTTTTCTTAACATTTTCATAGTGGATTTTCGTCGCTTTTCATTAGAAGAATTTTCGTTTTTGTTTCATTCAGATCGGTGGATTGCTTCTGGGTGAAACTGCAAAATCACCCCTCGACACGCCTTTCTTTGAGGGGCGGTTTCCCCCCTTAAATCCGTTTTTCCGCCGATAAAAAAAATACGTGTCTCAAAGTTTTCGATGCTCTATCACATATATGAGTTTCAACAAAATCGAAGGCGGACACCTGAGGGATGTTCCTTGTAAGAAGCTCTGATCCAAAAATGCATTCCCCCAAAAAAGCTCCTTCCCCTACAACGAGCCTTTCATAATTTTTATATCACAAAGGAGCAGACACTCTGTATTTGAACTCCGAACTGAACAATCGACTTACAAGACTAAACCCTTTCGCTCTGCGTTTCCGTGTAATCATTGTACGCGTAACTATCTTTGTACCGAAATTATAAGTTCGTAAGAATTAAACGTAATAAACGTAAACTTCGTGAATTAAGACAAAATCTACACGTCTGAACATTTATTTGATCAACGATCAATCTATCGGGTGGATCCAACTCTCTTACCAGAATCACGCACCTCAGATTCGTCTCAATCAAAATTGTTATTAAACTGTGTTCGGAACTTACGCGGAAGCCAAACAAAGACTCACTGCGCAATCTAATTCAATTCGAACTTTCGCGCTCTAAATCGGCAACCCCGCAAGTCCCACCTAAATCTCCCTCCGGGACGTAACACCCGGTTAATCCTGAAATCGACGTCCCTTTTCCTTGCGCGCCGCTATAAGAAAAACCGTGTAATTTAGAGTAAATAATCGTAAATTCAGTGCGAGTCGATCCGAGCAATTGGCTCGAATAAAATACACAAAAACTGTCGCGAATAAATTGTGAGAAGGTGTCGTGGCGGATTCCCGCTGTCCCGCGAGAAAATTTTTCTCCCACGCGCGCAGCCGCGGCCCGGCGTCGCGTAGCCATGGCCGTCGGCTGAATCGGATGACATTTCCCGTGGAAATAGCCCGCGGCGCGATAGATCGAGTCAGTAATATTTTCATATTTTCCCGTTTTCGTGCATTATTGATTCGGTATTATAAAATAAAGATTAAAATAGTCGTGGTCCATTTGATAAGAGGCCATCGCGTTCGAGAACCCCGTCTGTCCCCGATACCCAGAGATACCCCTTGACTTTCCTAGCGAGCCTCACGCGAACAAATAGAGCTAGCGTTTGTTTACTTTTTTTGTGTTTGCGTTGTGTTCGTTTTTGTGTTTTTGTGTACTTTTTTTACGTACGTTTTTTATGTACGTTTTTTTGTGTTTGTTTTTCTGTTTTTTTGTGTACTTCGCGTACGCGGTCGGCCGCGTTGCCCGAGAACGGCTGGCGCCCAACTTATTGAGATTATAACATAGATAGAATAATTTAAAACGGGTCGAGAAATCGAGTAGGGACTTCGCGTGTCCGGTAACCCGTCAAATTCGAGTCAAAATTAAATCATTAATATTTCGGAATTTCTTTAATTATATCAAGTCTAACTTTATTCTTTTTTTCTTTGTAATTTTCCCATTAACTTTTTTGTATCGAGCTTCGACTATTTTGGTGTAAATTAAATTATATTTGAATTTTATCAATTGTTGAACCATCATTAATTATTCCTTCCCCTCCACCGCCTACGTAAACGCGCGATACCCGTCACAACATATATTTCTAAAGAGCATACTTTGTCTCTTTATTCAATTGGTCCAAGACCATTATATCAACCGACTCGATAGGTGCGCCGAGCGCTTTAATAGCTAACCCGAAAAATATATTCAAAGATAGATCGGAAGACTTCAAACTCTAGAGTGATTCCAAAATCAATCTAAGCCCGCTCAGTAACACGAGCGGGCATAACAACATCAGCTCTCTTTGAAATATTTCCAGCTCGTTGATATGGAGAAGAACATAGAGAAATGAAAACAAATCTTGGACGAACAAGCAGCGCTCTTTAGTTCGTTCGAAGATTTTGCAGCGTAGGAGCAACGGTGCGTCGAGTTCATAGAAGTATTGGGAATGCAAAGCCGAATAAAGCGCTCGCGATTTATAAGGTAGCTGTTGCTATGGAACCGGCTTCGATTCGGCCAACGAAAGTTTCCAAGGTCGCGATGGAAATAAACGTTTTTCTGTTTTACGTTTCGATCCTTGATTCGGATCCTCTTCAGAATTTTATTTATTCTATAAATTATAAATTACAAATTAAATGGATAGAGTTTACAAGATTTTGTATAATTGTTCGTTGTGTTACAAACGAGTTGTAAACGTGTGTTAATGATTTGTGTAAATGATATGTTAGTTTTGTTCTAGTTTGAATAATGGTGGTATTGTATGCGCAATCTATTGTAACATGTTAGTTTATTCTTTTTATTGCGTGGAAGAGTGGTGTGTGAAAGTGTGATATTATCGATTATAGATTTTGAGGTTAAGAAATATGTCAAATGACTAACCCGAATATTGTTGATATTTCCAGTTTTTTGTCTGTACTTGGAAGACGATTAAATTAGACAGAATTGATGCTGGTGCAATCCTGTCTTATGGAGGTGAATCGGAGGATTGATTCGGACTATTAATTCCAATCGATTTGAAGTTTTATCGTTTTTTGGCGATTTCTATCATCTGTGAAGGTTTAATATTGTAAGAGAATTTTTAGTTCGATCTATGAAAAAAAAAAAGAAAAATTATTTAAATAATGAAATGTCCTGTGAATGTGATATTTACCAATTGAAATTTTAAATTTTTATATGATTAAATAAAAATAACTAAATCTTCCCAAGCACAAAGAAGAAAACCAGAAAATGTTTACTGTTCTACATGGCCAGTAGTGAAGTCTCTGAGAGTTCGAGAGAAACTAAGTGGCGAACTTAATTTTTCCAGAGCGAGGGAGAATGATCCTTTTGGCAATGCCGTGTCAAGAGTTTCAAAGTTCCTGTGTCATGTGAAGAATTTTTTAAATTTATGTGTCGTGTCAAGAGTTTCGGAGTTTAAAACTTCTTGTGTCATGTTAAGAATTCTTTTTTATAAAATAATTAATGTGTCGTGTCAGAAATTTTGGAGTTGATGCGTTGTGCCAAGAGTTTAAAAATTGATGCGTATAATTATGGTTATAAAATATTGTTATAATTATATTTTTGAGTTATATATCGAGCTTAGTTTATTTATGTCTGTTCTGAAATTAATGGCATTAGGATGCGCTTTAATTTGAATCATTTCTAGGATCAATCTTTTTTGAGCCATTTTTCATTGTTTAAAATTTTTACTTTAACAAATTTGAAATCGTGTTTTTGTTCTATTGCGTGCTGTGCTAGGGCTGTGTGTATTGTGGTGATATGTTTTAGGCTATTTTTGTATTCATTGATTCTATTTTTTAGGTATCTTTTTGTTTGGCCTATATATGTAGAATTGCAATCATTACAGTCGATTTTGTAAACTATGTTGGATTTTTGTTGTTATCTATTGTGTCTTTTGTAGAGCCTATAATCGATAAAATGTTGTGTTTATTGTTTGTAATTAGTGTTATATTATATTGTTGAAAAAGACGAATTAGTTGGTGATGGATGGTTTTAGTGTATGGTAGATTTATTAGTCTAGAGGAATCAAAGTTATTATTTTTCTTTTTTTCATTGTTGATTGTAGAAAGTCTTTGTTTTATTCTTTTTTCAGTGAAAGAGATCGGATAGCAATCTTGTGTCATCGTATTTTCTAGTTTTCTTCTTTGTGCTTGGGAAGATATAGTTTTTTTTTCATTTAATTAAATAAAAAATTTTAATTTCAATTGGTAAATATCACATTCACAGGACACTGCATTAATTAATTATTATTTTTTTTTTTCATAGATCGAACTAAAAATTCTCTCACAATATTAAACCTTCGCAGATGATAGAAATCGCCAAAAAACGATAAATCTGCAAATCGATTGGAATTAATAGTCCGAATCAATCCTCTGATTAACCTCCATAAGACAGGATTGCACCAGTATCAATTCTGTCTAATTTAATCGTCTTTCAAGCACAGACAAAAAACTGGAAATATCGACAATATTCTGGTTACTCATTTGACATAATTCTTAACCTCAAAATCTATAATAGATAATATCACACTTTCACACACCACTCTTCCACGCAATGAAAAGAATAAACTAACATGTTGCAATAGATTGCGCATACAATACCATCATTATTCAAACCAGAACAAAACTAACATATAATTTACACAAATCATTAACACACGTTTATAACTCGTTTGTAACACAATGTACAATTATACAAAATCTAGTAAACACTATCCATATAATTTGTAATTCATAATTTATAGAATAAATAAAATTCTGAAGAGGATCCGAATCAAGGATCGAAACGTAAAACAGAAAAACGTTTATTTCCATCGCGACATTGGAAACTTTCGTTGGCGGAATCGAAGCCGATTCCATAACAACAGTTATTCATCAACACGGCCGCACACAACTCGTACTGAATTTATAAGGTAGTACTAGCGGATTGACTAGTCAACAGAAAATCTGTCAATTTTCGAATCTGTTAAACGAAAAATATAATACATTTAGGTACAATGATAGTCATGATACGGAAAGGAATTATTTGAGAAGTGTATGTGATAGTTGTGTGTATTATATTATGAAAAGTGAAGTATTAAGGGGCCTTTTCACTTTAGACGCTAAAAAAGGCTATTTTCATGAATTTTTTTGGGAGGTTTATATTGTAGATATTGATATAAAAGTTGTTAACTTAATAAATACACTTTCGAAATATATTAATTTTTTTTAATTTAATTTACTATTTATAGACGAAAATGGTAGTTACAAAAATATCCTAAAAATGGTAGGTCTGCGCTGTTGATGAAATCGCGAAGTCGGATCATCCGAAACAAAAAAATCAAACGGTTTTAAATTCAGTATATTAATGGCTATAGTGCATATCACACGATTTTTTTATATATGCAAAATTAACAAAATGACGGACATTTTTCGAAAAAAAAACAACAAAACGTGTTTTTCAACCGTTTTTGGCAAAAAATAGTGAATATCAAAATTTAATAAAATTCTCGACATGATCTATAGCTATATTTGTGGCACGTCGGGAGGCACATTGAACTCCGAGGTGACCAAGGACTCCCACGGTCCCCTACGAAATCACGTGCATCAAAATAAGTACGATAAGAATATTCTCATTCCTCAACATATTTACAAAGGCACTTTACAGTTAAGATGCCGCTCATTAATAGAACCTGAGCGTCGCGCACTCTCTCCATGCGGCCTCCCCTTTTGTCTATTCGACGACCGTATTGGACACCGGGCGCAACTTCTCGGAAAAGCCATAAAACAAAACACGTAACGCGCCTTCAGCGCAACATCAGTCAGGCCCGGGAAGGTTTCCATCAATCCGGTCGTAAAATTAAGAAGTATCAAAAAGGGAGATGCATATCGAAAGGATCACGTAGCACCTAACCACTACGCTTTCCCCGATAGAAACCAGGTCACAAAAATAGACTCGTGTGACTGCTGCATAAGAATCCATAAATGGGTCCCCACGTTCTCTATGATTACATACATACAACATACAAATGAATCTCAGTAGGGCCCCGAAAAACTCCCAACGGCCCGATCGTAAAATTAAGTAGCACAGGAAAAGAATTCGTATGCGGAGAATGCAGATGCGCCCTCCTCCATGAAAACCTCTCACCAGAACCAGGTTCATGCATTCGTTACGTATGATACTTCTATTTCTAAATTAAATGAGGTCAATACTCTATCTCTCCCACTCTATGAATTCGGGAGACCAAGAAATCACATATAAAGGGAGCAACCCAGCACTTTGGGTGGTTAGTCGTAGTCTTCATAGTCAGTAGCCTTCAAGCACTTCAAGCATCAGAGCAGTTCGTTCATTCCAAAAGTCTACCGCGCAGTCTATCGTTATCGTCTATCAAAAACAATCTATTGAAGTCACTCTATAAGTCTATTAGTCCACGACGGTCTTCTGATTTTCTGTCTAGGTTCAAAGTCTTTAATCGAATTAGTCGCGTCCATACCGTCGAACTTAGAAAAGAATTAGTGTACTTGAAAATTGTACGCGTGCCACCGATACCATCTGCGACCGCCTCTGGCCCACTAGCGATGGCCCTAAACTTTACGACCGACACCCGCTACCTGAACGACAGGGTCGACACCGAACGAAACCATCAATGTAAGCGAACCACATTTTTACACTCTTTGTACTCGAGCGTTAATAGAGTTAGCCAAATTGGCTGATTCCAATAAATCAACAGCTAAATAGAAACGAGTCATTTCCAAATAATCGGATTATTTCCATAAATTCCTTAAAAATCCTTCCTTCCTCCAGCACATCCTCTTTTTACCCTCATCCCGTGCTATTGCGCTAGGCGTAGGCAAGAAAGAGGGAACCACACGTTATATGCCCACGTCCCCTCCGGACGTGACATATTAATTTTTGGGGGCTCGTCCGGGATTTTAAAAATGGAATGTGCTAATTATTCCAACGTCCATAAGTGATTCGAAAATTTATACATCGAATTTGTTATCTGGTTTGGAACCTTCTAAGCGATCGATTAACTAATTACAAAAATTCTTAAAAATCGAAATCAAACCCATAAAAAAATGACGACGTTAGAAACAAACCAGTTAATATCCCTAAAAGATGCCATTAGCTGCGTCCCGGAATTCGACAAAAAAAATATCGTTTTATCAAAATTCATACCGGTATGCGAAGACGCAATAGAATATGCGATAAAAATCGAACACGAAGTTAAAGCGTGCAAAGAATTGCAGTCCACCCCCACCAACCACGAAAGGTTCGTCCTGTCTAAAGCAGTAAAATTTTGTAATGTATGCAAAAGGGACAATCACACTACAGAAATTGTCGATTCGCGACCCTCACCTGTCAAAATTATAAAAATCAAGAACACAATGCCAACGAGTACGAGAGGGTTCTAAATGAACAAAACTCAGTTGTTTGTCAAATATGCAAAAAAATTGGTCATTCAGCAGATAGATGTTGTCAGTTAAAGAATAAAACGCCTAAATCCAAGCGACCCATTTGTCGGTATTGTAAAAGGATAGGACACACTATCGAAAACTGCCGTACCCGCGAATATAATAACTTGCGAAATGGTCCGAATACCCCTCGGGCAGCCGCGCTGCGAGAACTTACGATCTCAACGCGTCCAGTCTCCATAATCATTCCGCCCGAACCTATCTTACCTACACTATAAACGCGGAAGATTCCGTTAACCTACCCTCGGTGTGTATCGGAGCGCACCGACAAAAAAAATATCGATGTTGTTAGACAGTGGCGCTATCACAAACCTAATTAAAAAAAAAACAAAACAATACAATTTCGAAACTTTATTCTACATCATACCTGACGAGGTTCGAATCCCTCACCCCGGTTCATTAAGGTCCTATTTGTTTATTTTTTTGCGCCAACATCCAAAATAAATTTCAAGACGGAATGCCTTGAATGTGAAGACAAGGCATGGCCGTTCAAACGAACAAACGAACCCGACGAGGTAATGGAAATCCCCGCGCGTTCGAAAACTTCTTTCCACATGAAAGTCGAAAACCGTACGTTAAAGTAAGGGTATATCCCGCCTTTAAAAATCCGTAAGGATGTTTACGCCGGCGACTGCCTGGTAACAAACATCGACGGAAAGGCCCATTTGAAGGTTTTAATCCCACAAATGACGCCGTAAGACTGATCGTGCCAGTCATATAACTACAGGAATTCGACATCGTGGAAAACCAAATCAAACAAAAACACAAAATCAGATTGAAACGACAATTTGCGAATCCAATCCAATTTCTCGCGATGCTATTCCATTTTCTCAAGACTCTGATCCTAATTCGGACGTAGATTGCATGACAACTACGCCGGTCCAGAGCCCAGTAGTGGCCAATAAAAAAAAATCGACAAAGACGTCGAAATAAAACTTTGTCAACGCTCCAGTGAGAGCAATGATGAAGAAAAACCAAACAAAAATAAAAAACAAAACAAAAAACAAAACAAACCCAGATTGCATGACAATCTCCAATTCTAATCTCAATTTCGCGCGATGCTAATCTCAATTTCTCGCGATGCTAATCCAATTTCTCGCGATGCTAATCTCATTTTCTCGCGATGCTAATCTCAATTTCTCTCGATGCTAATCCAATTTCTCGCGATGCTAATCCCATTTTCTCGCGATGCTGATCTAATTTCTCGCGATGCTAATCCATTTTCTCAAGACTCTGATCCTAATTCGGACGTAGATTGCATGACAATTACGCCGGTCCAGAGCCCAGTAGTGGCCGATAAAAAGAAATCGACAAAAACGTCGAAATAAAACTTTGTCGACGCTCCAGTGAGAGAAATGATGAAGAAAAACCAAACAAAATAAAAAACAAAACAAACCCAGATTGCATGACAATCTCCAATTCTAATCTCAATTTCTCGCGATGCTAATCCAATTTCTCGCCATGCTAAACCCAATTTCTCGCGATCATCCTAATCCAAAATCATATTGCATGTCAATTTCAAATTCCATGCAAATTCCTCGTGATCCTTTTATTTCAGTCGTAGATTGCAAGACAACTACGCTATTCCAGGGCCCAAAAGTGGCCAATCCAAAAAATTCGACAGAAATAGTCGAATCAAAACCCCGGTGCAGCTCCGATGAGGGCAATGATCAGGGAAAAATAAATAAAAATTCTAGTAGCGAGGAAACATCAAAAACAAAAAGGAAAATGAAAACAATAAAAAATCGAAAAAATATTCAAAATCTAAATCAAAATAAAAATCAACACCAAAAACAAAGTCCAAATCAAAATGGAAATCAAAACCAAAATTTGAATGTAAAAACAATTTTTGGAAAAAGCCTTCCGACCTTATATTTATGGCAGAAGGTTCACTCTCGTTACAGATCACAAGCCCTTAGTTTGGTTTAGAACCGCTAAAGACGCTAACGCACGTGTGCTCAAATGGCGACTCAAGCTTTCCGAATACGATTATGAAGTCATCTACAAACCCGGTACACTTAATTCGAATGCCGATGCACTATCGCGAAACCCGATAGAGAAATTAGAAGACGTAAAAACGATAATCAATAGTCAACAAGGTCAAGCTGAAAAATCAAAAGTCACGATACAGGATTCCCTATATGAAGTAGAAGAGATTGACAATAATAATAAAAAAACCTGAAAACCCTACAACCTTCATGACCAAAGCCGAAATCCATCATATACCTTATGAAAAAAAATTAACGTTGTTACTCGCTCGCAAGCAAAAAACAATATACCTCCGGAATTAGGGAAATCAACGCAACAGGAAAATAAAACATCAAGTGAAGAGACCATGACCAGGGTCAATGCACCTAGCCCTAAACAGTCAGACTCGCGTCCGATACCTCGACACCAGGCCCGCCGCGCACGTAAACGCATAAACTACGAGGAGAGTAGTGACGAGGAAACAGAAGCCGAGGTACTTCAGCCGGCACGCGCCAGAAGGCCCGTGAAGGCCGTTGATCCGAAAACAGCTGAGGGCCCTAGCCAGCGCAAGGCACAGCCTTTTCCCTTTTCCCGAAAACACACTGACCCAAATTCCGATACCTCCACAGACTCAGATGCCAGTTCCAATAATGCATTGACCTCCGAAGACGAGGATCTTCCTGCAAGGGACCCGACGGCGTCCCAATTTAAAATCGCTAATTGTATTGAGACAAAAGAGTTATTTCATTTCAGTAACGACAATCTGGTTTATTTTATCGATTCTCAAGGAAATCCTTGTGATCCTGGATCACAAAAATTGCAAGAATTAAATAAGCTACCTTCTTGGAAAAATCTAACAGAGGGTCAAGCCTACAGTATCAAAGTTGGAAAAAAATATCACTTTGCTCGAGCTATTAAAGGCGAGTATTCCGGACCATTATCTTTCATATCGGAAAACGTTAAAGAAAGCGTAAAAGACTTAAAGAATCTTTGCGTAAACTTCAAAATTCAATCGCTAAGTATTTGCCACAGTAATCACATCGAGCACATGATATGGGCCGACGTCTTGAACATCATAAAGGAATCATTCAAAGCCAGTGAAACAAAAATAATAACCTGCTTAGGAACACTCCACTATGTGCCAATTGAAAAACGAGATTCTATTTTTTACGAAATGCACAAATCTCCAATTGGAGGTCACAAAGGGGTTTCAAAAACATATAATAGAATTAAACGAGAATATTTTTGGGAAGATCTAAAGTCCGATATTCAAAGAAGAATTCAACAATGTCTCGAATGTCAACAAAAAAAATTAGTCCGGGTAAAAACGAAACAACCGATGATAATTACTGATACCCCAGGTACGGTCTTTGAAAAAATTTCAATGGATATAGTGGGTCCAATGCAACGGACCTCCTATCAGAATGAATATATTCTCACAATTCAAGACCACTTATCAAAATACTGTGTCGCAATTCCGCTACCAAACGCTCTGGCCACAACCGTTGCTGACGCGTTCATAAAACGTTTCATATGGATTTTTGGTGCACCCAAGGCATTATTGACGGACCAGGGAAGTAACTTCCTTAGCGGTCTAATGAAAAGAATCGCCAAACGCTTTCGCATAAAGCGATACCGAACCACGGCATTTCATCCTCAATCCAATGGATCCCTTGAACGGTCGCATCACGTACTTGCTGAATTCTTGAAACAATATACCGATAAAGATAATGAATGGGACCAATGTTTGGAGTTAGCCATGCTTTCGTACATCACCAGTGTCCATGAAAGCACAAAACATACACCTTACGAAGTCGTCTTTGGGAAATTGGCAAGAGTTCCGTCAAGTGAACCTCTTCGAGAGTCAGATCAATTACCCACCTACCGCGGGTATTTACTTGAATTGATTACAAGAATAAACGGAATTCGAAATCTCGCTTACGAAAATCTAGTTTCCTCCAAGCATCGATCAAAAAAATATTACGATAAAAACGCCAACCCTAAAAATTTTAAAGTAGGAGACTATGTCTATCTCCAAAAAGGACCGAAACCTTGTAAACTTGGAGATCATTACTCAGGACCACATAAGGTCTTAGAAAAATTAAGTAAAGGTAATGTAAAAATAGAATACAACAAAAAGACACGAATAGTTCACGAAAATAGATTACGGTATTCACATATAAATCTCGAAACCATAAAAAGAAAGACGAAACGCAAAAAAATAGCAAGTGATGAGTCCGACTTCCATCCCAATAAATAAACCACCTTCCCAATCTATTTAACGATTCTCAGACCACCAATCGATCAACAATCACAGTAATGCTTAACTTTTTCAGATGTCTCTCTTGCTGGTAATAATAATGTTGCGCCTTATCCTGCCCGCAATTACCATGGTGGGATATGACTGTGGATCGAGCTCATCGAACATTACCACCTTATCATTGCTGGAAGTCCCTGATTAATAAATAATAATAATAATTACCCTGTTTTTCAGATGGTCGTAATCAACCTTTTCAGTAACATGTAACGATATCACTCTTGCACTCGCAATGAGAAAAGCAGATCAAATTTTTAGCTACAGTATCTTTAGTACAGAACATTCGAACTTGTGTCTATCCAAAACTCGCCGAATTAACTGTTTCACAATTCGACAAAAAATTCCAGTCGCGAACCTAGATATAATCGCTTATGTCAATTCAAAATTCATATACGTAATCATTATATTATATTAGAAAATCATTTTATCACGATATGCCTATGCAATAATGTCAAAAGGAGCGCCGAATGCTTCAAATAGTTTATTATTAGCGATCCAAGCCTCGGACAAATTGTATGCATTTTAGTAAAGAAGCCGAGTTAAATAGCGGTACTTGCTGGCGAAAGAGTACACATTATTCAATGTATAAGGATACAAGAAAATCTAATACGATTAAAAGAATTTTACGATCAAATGCCTGTCACTCGTGGGAACGAAATATATCTCCTTATTCCTCAAACGCATATATGACAAAAAAAACTCAAACAACCTGCAATCCCTTACTCCCCCCCTCTAACCTCTTCGGAGACATCTGGTACAAGCTCATCCCTGTTCCGGTCGAAGCCACGTACACTACCTGCAATCGCGAAATCGACGACGGAGTCTACTCGGCGATATACCAACCCAGGATCACCAGCATCATGTGGGGTCTATTTGACAGAAGATATCGACAACGTACAAGAACGCATAATGTTTCCCGTAGAGAAACCCGCTTTGATCAGTGGTCAAAACACTGTCAATCAAGAGGAGAAGTTGTTAAATCTCCTGGATAACAACAATCTATAACACCAAGCGGACTCCATCTGGAATCGCACCTGAAAAAAGAAAATTCATTCAATTCGGTACAGCAAGCGCTGGTTCCACCCGAACCTCACTCGTCGTGCGAGCGATCAAGGTCCTCATAGATACGGTGCTCCATGCAAACAGCCGACACCCTGTGTACGGCTGGTCGATCTACCTCATCGTTACAGTACAAGGATCGGCTACGTATCTCCTGATGCACCTGGCTAGACGTTCCAAAAAGGACACGTCAACGGATGCAGTGACTGGTCAAGAACTTCATCAACTCGTGTTGGTCCCTCCAGCTGAACTAGCGGGCCAGGACCAACGCTGCAATACATGATCTGTACCCTGAAATCTCCGATCACCCACAAAGCAACCAATCCTCCAAACCGCGTTCCTTCCCTTAAGTTCGCACGAGGAGACTTACGATAACTCTGATCATGCTAATAATTTCTTTTTTTTGTCATCGTTCTTTTAGCCTTGTCTAGTAAGAGATAGGGTAAAATAAGTAAATAAGCACCTATGCACAAGGAAAAGGAAAGAGGAGAAAGAGCATACATTTGCATCTTAGAGTAAAAGTCAAGGTATATATAGATTTATATTTAAAAAAAACTCGCACGAAAACCTATAGAAAACACACACTTTCTTGTAAGATGATAATCAAATTCGTACGTATCTCGTAAGAGTAGAATAACCATAAGTTACGCCACCATATTAAACATGAGCTAAAACACATTGTAAGTCGACGGATGACAATATCAGTCCACTCAAGCATGCTCCTATAATTTCGATCATCACCCTCGATTACAGATCAAGCGAGACGCTTGATCCTAAAGGGGGGAGGTGTCACGTCGGGAGGCACATTGAACTCCGAGGTGACCAAGGACTCCCACAGTCCCCTACGAAATCACGTGCACCAAAATAAGCACGATAAGAATATTCTCATTCCTCGACATATTTACAAAGGCACTTTACAGTTAAGATGCCGCTCATTAATAGAACCTGAGCGTCGCGCACTCTCTTCATGCGGCCTCTCCTTTTGTCTATTCGACGACCGTATTGGACACCGGGCGCAACTTCTCGGAAAAGCCATAAAACAAAACACGTAACGCGCCTTCAGCGCAACGTCAGTCAGGCCCGGGAAGGTTTCCATCAATCCGGTCGTAAAATTAAGAAGTATCAAAAAGGGAGATGCATATCGAAAGGATCACGTAGCACCTAACCACTACGCTTTCCCCGATAGAAACCAGGTCACAAAAATAGACTCGTGTGACTGCTGCATAAGAATCCATAAATGCGTCCCCACGTTCTCTCTGATTACATACATACAACATACAAATGAATCTCAGTAGGGCCCCGAAAAACTCCCAACGGCCCGATCGTAAAATTAAGTAGCACAGGAAAAGAATTCGTATGCGGAGAATGCAGATGCGCCCTCCTCCATGAAAACCTCCCACCAGAACCAGGTTCATGCGTTCGTTACGTATGATACTTCTATTTCTAAATTAAATGAGGTCAATACTCTATCTCTCCCACTCTATGAATTCGAGAGACCAAGAAATCAAATAAAAAGGGAGCAACCCAGCACTTTGGGTGGTTAGTCGTAGTCTTCATAGTCAGTAGCCTTCAAGCACTTCAAGCATCAGAGCAGTTCGTTCATTCCAAAAGTCTACCGCGCAGTCTATCGTTATCGTCTATCAAAAATAATCTATTGAAGTCACTCTATAAGTCTATTAGTCCACGACGGTCTTCTGATTTTCTATCTACGTTCAAAGTCCTTAATCGAATTAGTCACGTCCATACCGTCGAACTTAGAAAAGAATTAGTGTACTCGAAAATTGTACGCGTGCCACCGATACCATCTGCGACCGCCTCTGGCCCATTAGCGAAGGCCCTAAATTTTACGACCGACACCCGCTACCTGAACGACAGGGTCGACACCGAACGAAACCATCAATGTAAGCGAACCACATTTTTACACTCTTTGTACTCGAGCGTTAATAGAATTAGCCAAATTGGCTGATTCCAATAAATCAACAGTTAAATAGAAACGAGTCATTTCCAAATAATCGGATTATTTCCATAAATTCCTTAAAAATCCTTCCTTCCTCCAGCACATCCTGTTTTTACCCTCATCCCGTGCTATTGCGCTAGGCGTAGGCAAGAAAGAGGGAACCACACGTTATATGCCCACGTCCCCTCCGGACGTGACAATTTGTCAAAAATATGTGGTTAAAATTTCACAATTGAATGTTCAATTCAGTAGTTTCGAAGATTTTATCAACAAGCCGTCGAAAAAAGTTGTTTCGAGACAAATGCGTTTAAAGTTTGTTTGGGTTACATAAATACATAAAAACGTTTTTTTAATTTATTTCGAAAGTGTATTTATTAAGTGTAACAAATTTTATATCAATATCTATAAGATAAACCTATTCTTAAAAATCATGAAAATAGCCTCTTTTTAGCTTCTAAAGCGAGAAGATCCCTTAAGGTAGCAATCGGGTTTGACTTGAGTTGTCTCATCGGCCGCGATTTCATAATTCTGGCAATATCCGTGGCAACGCTGTACTCGGGTACTTCCGATAAATGTCAAGCGTGTGTTTGTTTGCTATTTGTGTAATGTGCATATTGTAAATTCGGTCTTACATTCATTGTACCAATAGATATGGATCGACATAGCATCCGTTCGAATCTCGGACGTAATAAGATTGCGTTGAGAACCTACAATTTTTGTGTTTGCATTCAAATTGCCCAGCTCGATTCGGCCTTCCGGATACGAGCACAGCTAACGGCATCCGGCGTTGCCAAATCTAAGCCATCTCTCCCGCATGGCAGATGCGGCTAGCGAACGCGAAAATTAGTCGATTCAATCGATAATATCTGCTCGAAATGTCCCGTAAGCTATATTTTTTATGAAACATACGTGACCGCAACAGTTTTCTTGCTATTTATCGCTTCCGCATAGCTTCGTATCTAATCGCGAACTATAATTATTTTCATCTCAAATTTTGATCCGCGCGGATTCCCTATATGGTGCGGGTTGAATACATTGATTTCGATAATTAATTACTATTGTATTTAGCCGATAAGGCATGTGGAGTTTTCGCAGACGTCAGTCTGTATGTCTATACGACAGCATGCAAAAAAAAACATTTTTTTTCTGATGCGAAGGTTCGTGCCCATACTACCTTAATTGGCCCTCAAGTGTCATTGAAAGCGCATCCGGAAGGATTGAAGCATTCCATCCGCAGTCATTTTATACACACGGGTGCAAGGCACAACGATGATGGGTTAATCTGGCGAGAAGCTGACACATCATGTGAAAGTCCGATATTGACTGATTCCGTAATCAATCGCAACCACATCGAGCCGGAACAATTTCTCGAAGATACTTATGACGAAGTTCCCCAACATGTGTGAAATACTATTTCACACATGCAAGCACATTAGTGTCAAAGTTAATACCGTGTTTAATGGTGAATTAGCGAGTGGTGACAAACATACCAATAAAAGTATTAGCACGCGAAACAGTAAACTATTTCTCACAAGCAATTTAAATGAGTGGTATGATTAACGCGTTGTAAAGTCTGCTTTAACGCGGCTTGATTAATTTCAAGAACACGATAGTGGCTAGGCTTTACGGAAAATATTTAACGTTACGATAAAGGTAAATACGAATAATCCAAAGCGCGCTGGATGTTATATTTCATTGCCACGCACAGTGATCGGAATCGCCGAAAAAGTCGGAAAAAGTACACCAAGGTTGAGATTTTAACAAAATTTCGAAATGCACTGTTTTCAAGGTTGCTGATCATGAACCTGAAGTCAAATTTGCAAAATTCAAAAGGGTGGATCCAATATGGTTGACCGATAGCATAACATTTTATTGAATTCAAGTAAAGTGTGTACTTATATGTACACACTTTACCATAACATAAAGTGTACTTATGTGTACACACTTTACCATAACATAAAGTGTACTTATGTGTACACACTTTACCATAACATAAAGTGTACTTATGTGTACACACTTTACCAAAACATAAGTACACACCGTGTACTTATGTTTTCGAGGTCGATAAACACGAATGTGAAGCCAAACTTGTAAAGTTCAAAACAGCGGATCCAACATGGCCGACCGATACCACATCATTTTATTGAATTCGAGTAAAACGCTGTGTTTTCATGTTTTCGGGGTCACTGATCACGAATGTGAAGCCAAATTTGTAAAATTCAAAATGGCGGATCCGACATTTCCTAACGACAGCACAACATTTTGTTGGATGTGAGTAAAACTCTGTGTACTTATGTTTTCGAGGTGCCTGATCACAAATCAGAAGTTAAATTTGAACAATTCAAGACTCAAAATGGATGACCGGTATAAACAAAAAGTTTTCTTGGTGTTACACTTCGGATGTCCGGGTTTTCAAGGTGGTCTGCCATGAATATAGTACAAAGAGTGGCCTGATGAAATATGAGGCATGTATTTCAAACGCCACGACACAGTATACTATAATAGATCTGAACTATGCGCATCCATCGTTATTCTCTACCACGTCCATGGAACCATCCGAACACAGAAACATTGCCATAGCTTTTTCTTCGTTTTTTTCAACTGATTTCCCATACTTGAAATGCATGGATTACATGTGATCATCATGCGTTGAAAAACATCTTCCATTGTTTTTTCTCGCACATATTCGCGAGAAATGTTCTCTATATTTTTTAGATATCCTTGTTTCTCGCTTCCTGACCATCTTTCGAAAATTGGCCGATCGGGCCACGGAAGATAATGATGAAGAGAGCTGTGGTTAATGTGAAATCAAACGACAATGCATGTTTCGCATGGGCAGTAGTCGCAGTTCTATACCCAGTCGAATGTCACGGTGACCGTCCATCTTCTTACCCACATTATTCAACAGTATTGAATCTTCAGAATATTGAGTTCCCATTCACCATCAACCAAATAAAAATATTTGAGCTTCAAAATAATCCATCCATTTATGATTTTACCACCACCAAAAAGATCAATTATTTTAATACACGTGACTCAACACAATGTTGTGCCCTGAAAAGACAGGAATTTTCATATTGCTAACGCAGGAAGTTCACAGACCCCATGCGACGATATCGAGCGCGATATATCACAAGCCCGATATTCCGCTCGACTCAGCCGAAAAAACGCTGAATCGCAATCGAACGAATCGAACGTTCTCGAAGGATTGGTTGCGAAAACCCGAGTTAACAATTAGACGAAAGAATTAATCGAAAGGCAGTCTTCGGTCAGAAGCCGAGGAGGTCGGTCTCAAGGTATAAAAAAGAATTGTAATATTGTTGCCTAATTTTAAATAAAATATAAGTTGTTCAAGTTGCAATATCCTGAGTGGGAGATTTACTCGGAACGGGAAAAGTCCCCACATACCCTCGCCCTCGAGCATCCGACAACCCACGGTGTCAACTTACTCGAGAGCGAAATTCCGTGCTCTCCGCGCATCGTCAGAAGCCAGGGCACAACAACAAGAAAAAAAACCATATCAATTTGCTAAACAGGCAAGATACTGAGGACAACAATGTGGGATATTTCGCATGATGTAAAATTAACATAATTAATATTTAATGACATATACTAAATGAATTGAACGGAAATCCATTTTTGCAGGTGTTCGCATTGCTTCGGATCAGAGGATAAATTACAATCGTATGAGGTCGATTGTGGAGCAATACACGATTGTGCCACCCGACCACCAAATTACACCTATAAATGGCTCCAATTCACCAACTTCAGGCGAAGCGAATGACATCCGTTTATTATGTATGCCGATTTGGAGTGCGTTTGAGCGAAAACTGATGAGGAGAAGTTGGCAAAAGATATGCGTGAAGTATTTATTATACGTGTGTTGTTCATATGACCAATCACTTTCTCCATATAATTCACGTCTCAGTGCTGATTGTGTATCATGGTTTGTGGAAGAACTTGTTACATCCTAGCGAATGTGCAGGAGGTTTCCTCTCTCGGTTATTCCCAGTATCCTCATTTGCCGTCATAAGCTTATTAAATGTATAAATCTAATAATACGACGCGTAACAGCATAAAAAGGAAAGTGCGTACGTTCTGCACCCATATTCGAACCACAGCGATATGTGCACGACATCAGCACCGTCAGTCATCGAATTTTCCTATCATACTGGCTTTCAACACGAACACGATCTCAGACGCCTCGCAGAGCCTTACCGCAATAAACCTTAAGAAGCCTCGAACCTATATTATTTAAACATGACATAGAGTAGACAGCTCTGACGAATTTATAACTCTGATTGAAATATAAGACATCCGGTTTCGCAGCGTAGTCCGACATATAAACTTCTCGATGTGAGAAGTCACCATAGCCATAAATCGACATAACACAAACGATGCGCATGCCTAGGTCTGAGATATCGAACTCTATATCCCATGCGCTTTTTCGCTGAAACACAGGACAAAGGTCTCCTTTGCATACGCATAATAGTCAGAACCGATGCCCTGGAGTAAGGCTAGGCACGTGATTAACAAATATGTAAACCATTCGTACACTATACGGCGACTAGTCGCGCTAATCAACCGATATCTTCACGACCAATGGACCAATCCCTGAAGAACTAGATGATCGAAATCGCACTCTTCCTAAGGTTCCTTGTCGCACAATTGAACCCTTCCTAATTTTCATATCAAGAAAAACTTCCTTCCTGAGGTCAGTCTCTCGCCAACTACCATCGAATCAAGTTCTCCTATCGAGTCTTAACCCAGCAGCCTAACGAATATCTCCAATTAACTTTCATACGAATCGGTATTCTATTGATCCTTATACGAACAGTCTTCATTTTTGGGGGTCCGAAAGTTTATTTTACACTCGTATAATTTCTATCAGTGGTCCGTAAATATGTCTCAATTCATGGACCTCGCGCCAAGTTCATATTTTTATCCACGTATAGTGTCTTTTGTAGTATACACGTTAAGTAAACACTCGCACCGGCATAAAATCCTGCGAGCATCTTAACGCACCAGCGAACGCACCAGGCCAAAAGCAAAGGCCCTTGTATTGCGAGCGACGACAACCATACACCCGGGCGAACACCGACCACACGACCAATGTAAGCTGACCATACGTTATTTTTCTTACATCATTCATCGTAGCCCTGATCGCTTTATCCCGCCTAGTATCTTATAATAAATAACATCGTGTCAATCGTACACAAGCCTATCGAATTATTTCTCAGTATCGAAACCTCGCCTCAATTCCGTAATTGTATTCTTTCCTACGCACTACCCCTTTTTACCCTAATTTCGTGCCATTGCGCTAAGCGTAGGCAACTAAGAAGGAAACGAAAATATTATGCTCACATCCCTTCCGCATATGACAAACTTAAAAACTTAGCACTGGACATAAAATACATGTTCTACGCCAACATCTCAGTGATATATTTAACACCGAGTGAGTCGGTAAGCTTTTGAAAAGCGACTCAATGTCATATATGTAAGAAACTGTTTGAGCAAGACAATGAGCTCGTTCGAGATCATTGCTATCTGACTTCACGTTATACAGGCCCTGTCCATTCTAATTGCAACTCAAATTATAAGCAATCATTTTTCATTTCAGTACTTTTCCATAATTTTTCGGGTTATGATAGGCATTTTATCATCAAGGAAATAGCCACAGCGTTCGAAGGAAAAACTGATGAGCTTCCAATAACAAACGAGAAATACATTTCCTTCACGAAGTAAGTTTAAATTGTAGACGATTCAAAACATAAGATCCAATTACGCTTTATCGATTCTCACAAATTTCTCAACACTAGTCTCAACAAATTAGCATAATTTTTGACCGAGGACAAACGCAAACAAAAGGAGACAAAACAGGAGGAGCGTTACCATAATGCGACTATCCCGAAAAACCCTCGGTCACTACTTACCGCGAACGCCGAGTTTCGGCAACCTTTCCCCCGTGACAGACCCGGGAAGTCCCTGCGTCGGGAAAAGGGACACCCGATATATGACGTGAGAATGACGGCACGCCACACGGGTTCGAGCCCGCTGATAAACGGGAGGCTGGCTCTCCTTGAAGAGGAAAATCATCCACCCTTCGTTCAGGTTCCGTCAAAGGCCGAGGGATCACCATAGACGACCCTTCGAATCTCTTCACTCACACCTTCATACACCCTTCGGACAGGTACGAAAGAAACGGGGTTTCCGACAAAGATATTATCCCCAATAAAACGATATTACGGGAATACGAAAGCGGCCGTGGCCACGGTAAAAGTGCGCGAGGTCGTGAGCCGGCCATACAGGCGAAAATTACCCGGATTGTTGCCGAAGGCATTGCCAAGCTCAGCGGCAGCGTAATTCGATCGTTCTTATTATCGCGCGCCACGTCCTTCCGGCTCGACATTTCGCAGAAAGCTAACGCAAAAGCCGGGCGACATGCGAGAAGCGTACCCCCCCCCCCTCAACATTTCTGTCCTTTTGATTACATTAGAGGGCCCACTAGAAGGCCCGTGTCGAATGGTTTCGGGAGTGTGCTTAGTGATTAAGTGCGGATTTCAAAATCCTGGACCTCCTGTAACGTGAAATGGAAAGTCCGCTCTTTCCGTGGACTGTCTTTCATGGCCCAGCGGAACCTCGTCCCTCCCTAGGTAATGTTTCATAACGGCGGACCTTGATGACGGAGAGGACAAGGACAACGAATGACGCCAAACTTTTTATCGGCCGAGGGCGACATGTCTTTCGCCTATCAGGAAGGAACAGAAGAAGTTGCGGGGGGGGGGGGACCAGGGCATTGGGTAGACTATTTTCCGCGGAAAATTGCCGAAGCCGCGATCGTTTATTTTTCGTGGGAATCTGCCCCTTCCCGCACATTCGACCGTATTCGTGCCACCGCGTCTTACCGATATTTGGCCTTGGAATAATGTTTGGCCTCGCCTTCTCGCCCACTCGCTCTCCCCGGTGGTTAGAACCTTGGCTCGTATTTGCGAGACGTTGAGGGAACGAAAAAGAAAAAAAAACAAACGGGATCGGGAAAACGGGAGCCGGAGGACAGTTCCACTGCACTCGCGACCATGTCTGGTGGGCCAGGGGAGTATCAAAAAAACCGTTACACCACATATATCAGCTTGTTGAACTTCACCTCAGGATTACGCAAGTGTACAGCAATGATGTTTTCGGAAAAAACGCTTCGGCTGTGACAGTCTAGCTTTGCAATCATTGTCTCTGCACCATAGGGAGGGAAGGCCCTCCCATTGTATCAAAAGCTTTACGTCTACATTGCGCTCGTTCTCCATCGTTATGGCAAGCACCAGATTACTCATCAATTTGAATAAATTATCTTCAAAATTGGTTTGGCTATTATGTAAGATTTTACTTTATTCCGTACAGTGTTTTCATCACTTATGATGGGATGTAGATGATGTTTGGATATGAAATTGCAAATACTCATTTTTCTCTTATTTAGCGCAGTGCTGAAGCGTGTTTCCGTCGTTGGCTATTTTCGCGCTCTGAGATCAGTCGATTTCTTGTCTGGTTCCTCTCTCTGTTCACAATTAGTCCGAGATGGTCAGTGTCAGGAAATGTGTGCGCCCTTAGTGTACCGGTGCCCTCGTGAGATGATCTGAATTCAGGAATACGTCGGTGCCGGTGAACGGTCCCAGAGCAAAGAGGCTCGCTCCCTTTATTCAGCCCGCAAAGTGAACTGACGTGGAGAGAGGCAACGACATAGATTTCTCCCATTCCATCACGCCGACGGATCTTGGTCGCGGCGCGAAATTACAATTTTAACATTTGGAATGTTACAAGCATTCGATATTGAGTATTTGACTCAATATATGGACGTAGCCATGGGGATTGAATCACTTAAAATTCGATGGATTTTGGTAAGGCAAAGTCCATGGCGTAAACACTGTTGCCGATTTCGGTAGTGTATGATATAGCGTTTTGTGTCGCAAACGGTTGCCATCAGCTTCTCCTGCCGCTTACCCGGTGGTTCTTCATGTGTTGAACAAATCGGCTAGTCATTGTGTGCCCTATGTATAAATTGTGGACATCCCAAGTCGAGCTCAAGGATGCTGCCTGTATGAGAGTCTAGTGCGGTGGATGATGGATCAAACTGGACCACGTCGACGACCCATTAACAATCTGCATATGACAATGGTTGACGCTTTGCCTATCCATAAAAATTGTTTATATAAAAATACATCAAGTATAATGATGATTTCGATGGATCAAACGACTCCATGTATTTATCATTAGCATGTGCATACCTGTTTGAGCATTGACTCATCAGACCATCGCATGTACCCAGTTCAACGAATAAAATCATATCGTGTCCATTAGGAAGGCGATTTTAACGTTCGTGTACTTTAACATTGCATCCCAGGTATATCCCAGCAAAGTATAGTAATACGCGAAAACCAGCCCAAACTTTTAGCAACAAGACAGGTGTCTTCAAATATAAATAACTAATTTTGCGTTTGTCCTCGGTCAAAAATTATGCTGATTTATCGAGATCAGTGTTAAGAAATTTGTCAGAATCAAATAAGAGTAATTATATCTCATGTTTTGAATCGTTTACAATTCCACCGTCCTTCGTGTGGGAGATGTACTTCTCGTTTGTTTTTGGAAGCTCATCAGCCTTTCCTTCGAATGCTATGGCTACTTGCTTGATAATAAAATGCGCATCATAACCTGATAAATTATGAACACAAACGGGTTGAACATTATTAAACCAGACTAAACTGGGGGGGTTATTTTTTTGTTTTCTGAAAAACGCCTGGATTACAAAATTTGAGCCGTTTGAAAAAAGATCCAATTTTTGTGCCCGGTTTTTGTACTCTTCATCGGATGAAAAGAAAATAGTTCTAGATCAATATTTGATAAAAATCACTGCTTGATAGACCCGCAAATCGAATTTCCTTTTGATTGCACAGAGATTTATGTATATCGATCCATTCGTTGAAGCTGCAGAGCGTCCCGCGCACTGAAAAATACTGTTTCCCGGAAAACGCATTTAAAGTCTAACGTTATAAAAAATCGTATCTAATGTTTGTATTTGACAACTTGAATTCAATCAACTATTCCAGCAGCATACAGAGGCCCTTCTCCTTCACGAAGAACTTATTCTGCAGAATCTGAAGGTTCATCTTCTCCATTCTAGCCGTTTTCGCATAGTCGGACATGTTGTCCTCTGCCGCTACTACGCGCTTTCGATTTTTTTAAACGACTATACAAGTCATGTTTTAAAAAATCGAAAAATCGTCATGAACGGTAACCTGCCCTTAACAGATTGCTCGCCGAAGACTTTCAAGGTCGTGTATTAAAAGAGGATTGGTTTTGTCAAACGAGACCTGTATGGGACATAGCCCATCGATAATTATATCGGAAACGGTTTCTTTTGATCACCCTACCTTTTTAATGAAAAATCAATGCCTTATCACTGCCAAACCTAGGAAACGCTAGAAATTGATCGACGCTACAAATTAAGGGAGGCTTTTCATTTCCTAATCGTTTTGTCAGAAACAGTTTTTTAAATTCTTCAAGGTCCTTGAAAATATGTGTGTCAAATTGTAATTTGAAATTCGTAAAATCGGCTAAGTTATAGACTATTTAGTATCTGCCTACCGATTCTCGTGGTTGGGCGTGTGGCAGCTGCTCGATTCCTCGCTCCGCATACCGTTAATACAAAAAAATAGCCAACACAAGATTTTCAATTTTATGAAGAACAAATCTTAATGGTTGTGTGAGGTCGAACAATCCGGTAGCAAGTCGCTCAGTATTGCGTGAAACTCTCCCTTTAACATAGCTATGGATAAGAATTATTCGAAAAATACTCATCTTCGTGATGATATACCAAAAAAAGAAAACTGGGAATGTGCACATTCTGGAAAAAGGGACGACGTTTGCAGGTACGTCAGCCAAGAAATTGTTGACAATAAACTGTGAGGAAATAATAGTAAATTTGGGTCTGATTATCGAATTATCGCTTTCTTATCTGTTTTAACTGCAATCTCTCGACTCGTCATTTGTCGAGAGTGTAACGGACAAGTAGAATTTGTTGAATCCAGTATTCAGGTCTTGGGCTTTAAAATAGTAGTCCAGTGCAAGCGAGGCGTGCCAATGATTCCCCTCTGGTCGACACCTCCATTTGTCATCAAGACTTGCGAGAACAGTGTTTGGACGGTGACACCCGAAACAACGATGAAAGTTTCAACTCTACTGTCTGGCGGTTCACGCGTAAACACCTTCACTGTGACTCAAAAAACGATTGGAATTGCTGTTTATATAGCAGCAGGTATTTTCAATGAAGGATGTTATGCCATCCTACTATTAATGACAACCATGACTTTGACCCAATCGTCATTAGACCACAGTCATCCATATGCGCTGACTCGCGGAACGCACAGCGTCTGCAGAGATCAGCGAGTCGCAGCGTTAAGACGGAATGACACCTCAGCGCGGTCGGTATGGTAGAACAATTATAGATACCCAAAAATCTCTGAAACGGCTCTTTAGATCCCGTCGAAACTTTGCCAAACGACGTCAAATAGATAGACGAACAGCTGTCTGCCCCTCAAATATTCTGAATTTGAGAAAAAAAATGTCGATTGGCTTATGATAAGTCAATCTACTTTTTTTTCTCAAATTCTCAATCTCTCAAGAGATTTTTGGGTATCTATAATTGTTCTACCATGCCGACCGCGATAAGGTGTCATTCCGTCTTAAGGCAACAAAAGGGGCTTGCACAAGGAGTAGGAACAAAGCAACGTCTCAGAAAGAGTTCTATGAAGCAGAGGAAGGTATTCTAAGAGGCCCAGGTATAGCAGATTAGCCAAAAGAATACTGTAAGTACTCGATATGTCTCCGTCAACCGTACTTGTAACTTGAAATGCTTTTTTTTCTCGAAACAACGTTTTCCCGACTCGTGGGCATGATACACAGAAGACTTTTGAACCGATCACTTTGAAATTTGGACAGCATGTCAAGAAAATATATTTCTCTCAGTTAACGAACCGGAAAAGCTATATGCTGCATTTTTTCAACAAAACGATCGGTCATTATTTTAGTTGAATCGGTAGCTTGAATAAAAACAAGTCGCTATATCCTCAATTAAAAAAAAAATATATTTTTTTATGTTGCGTTAAAATATAGCTACATGTGTATGAAATAAAATTCTATTTAATTTTTTATTTGTTTCAGATCAACGTTGTTTCACATCACTGCAGGGGATCACTGTTGAGTTGCTTCTATTTGATTTTTTGTTGCATTATCTGATTGTATATACCGTTATAAACATGCTGTTTAAATTTTGGGGAATTTGGATTATTTCTGTTGCTACAGCCTTTCTCAGAAAAAGGAATTCGACCAGCTGCGTGAGACCTGGCATCGACCCGGACGCGTTTTTCTCGAAATGTCGTTAGTCAAAACGGTGTACACTCTCAAAGGAAGAGTTTTCAAGCAATCCTTTTCCAATTTTGACGCAAAATTCTTCCCGCCATTCTTTATGTTGCTATGGAAGCTTTTTTTTTTAGATATTTATATTTTTTTTAACGAAAAACTGTCGAAAGAATACGCTAAATTCGATACTTTTTTTCGAACCCCCGCCATTTTGTCTCTTTTGATTTAAAAAAACCTCCATTGCACGATAGCGGCTTTCATACTGATTAATAATCTTTTTACAAATTTTGTTTCAGATAATGTTTACGGAATGTACACCGTGAGGACTCCTTTTTTTCGAAGACATTATCAACCGGTAAAAAATATTTGTTTAAAATAAAAATAAACGTTAAAAAATGTATTTTCTGTCCTTCATAAGAGCTTTGATTTGACATAAGAAAACCAGACTGATTAGCGTATTTTAACCGTCGAAAAAAAAAAATCGCGAAGATCAGCCATTTGTCGACCCGTCACACTGTGATGATCTCTTAAAACAGGAGGGTACAATAAATGTATGTGCCAAATTTCAAATTGATTCATTGTATAGTTTATTTACTAGAAAGTCCTAAAAAACCCTTCATTCGAGTTTGCAGATTCATCATATAATTCTTACGCAGTTCGCTCTGATTGCAAATGAGGCTGGGACCTTTTGAAAAATTACTTTCGTACCGAATTGTTCATAATATTTGGCAGGTCAGGCGCACCGAAATTGTTGTTTTCAAAATGGTTTTATTAGAATGGAAACTCAATCTCACTAATTTTTTAAGTATTTATTTCCAACATGTGAATACGTCTAAATATTATTATTGTATCTATAAGATGTACCTAAAGTTGTTGGTTTACAAAAAATTATATTTATTCCATAAAACACTTACAATTTGGATATAACATTCCTGTCGGGCAAGACCTCATCTGCGGAATTTAACAAGTCTTTACACCTGAATAGAACACGCCGTCGAATTTAATTTACGGTACGTTGGAATGGTGAGTTTGGCCACATTCTCGCTATACGTTTGTCGGACTTTCTCGTCAACCCCCCCCCCCTTCCTTGCTGCAACCCATTTCTCTTTCTGAATAAGGTCAAACTGTCGTCGAACATTAAATAACCTTGCATAGTTAACTTTGCTCGCAAAATGTTTTGTTGCTGACTCCTCCGTCTTTCTCGTGTTTCGCGATAGTTATATTCCCAAAAATATTTCTTCCCAATTATATTAATGTAACTACGCTGGTTCGCGAGTGAAGGATCCTTCGGCCACCACGCTGAAAGACTGCCCGAGAAATGCGAGAAATCGAAAAAAGACGAGAGGTCGGAGCAGAAATTAGGAAACCACCACGTTCTCAACTCGCTCTCACAATATCACTATAATAGAGAATTTGATTAGAGCATTTTAGTACGTACTGTTAGAACACAAAATTGATTGCTGCGAGAATTCAATGCTCCCGGGAGTCTCGCTTCCTTTATTTTTTAGTCTCGCTAATGCTGCGCTCTAACTTCTCTACCTCTGAGGCTTGCAGTTAGAAATTTTATCCATCGAATGCTATTCGCGCATACAGTTCTCAAACTAGGAAATCAGTGATTTCGCAAACATCAATATCTAAGGCATCTCTGATGGCAACGGCATGCGCGTTCATATATAGATGAAACCACTCCTCCTGGTCGGTCGATACCTGACCTTGCACAGCACATTATTTGCTTTCCTCGTATGATTATCAATATGGATTCCGGAGGCAAATCATTATGCATTATGTCGACGTAGAAAATTCGGTACGGCGAAATCGTTTGAGAACCTGGCACTTGTAGAAACAAACACGTGTCGACTCACTATTCAGGGTAAACGGAAATTGAGGACACCCCGTATTAATGCAATATATGCGAGATCAGGATGGAGGGTGCAGTGAGCAAGTAAAAGATATAGATCGTCGGAGTGAAGAAATACTGAATTGAACATGTGTTTTGTAAGGTCACTTGTTGCCAGCCAGCCGCAGCAAGTCAAGCCGGGCGAGTAGCTGCAACGACAACCTGTTAGGACAATGTCACGGCACACACTCCAATATTGATCTTCATAGTCTACGTTATAGTCTACTTTATGGTCTTCATAGTACCCTTTGTTGGTACCTTCCCGACACCGCCCTAAGGCTTACAGCGATAGACTTTGCATTTCGAACCGCAAGTCTTATGACGATTGGTTCCCTCACTTATAAGAGAATTTATAATGTCTACTTTTGATCGTATATGAACTCACATGAAGAATCAAAATCTTTTCTTCAGAGTGATTGTTTGTGGTGAATTTTGTTCCGGCTGAAAAGGAAGATCCTCATTATATGCCATAAAAATGACATTTTCGAGTGTAAGGAAAATATATTACCGTGTCTTAATACATTTCAATATTGATGTCGATTATATCACTTGTACTGGTATTAGGAAATTCTAGACTTTTCAGCACTTGTTCTGCTGTGCAAACGTCCAGGAATTCCGAATATCGGCCATACAGCTCAAACGTTTAACGAAGCACATCGCCTTTTTTCAAGACAAGCATAAAACAACTAGTTTACAAAAGAGCTTATAATGCCGACATAATAACCACACGAAGCGTAGCGGATCTCATCATCTGTTCATTTCGGGAGCAGAGACGATCCCCCACTGACCACCAGTTGCATTGAAAAATTATTGCCGCTCGGATGTATAATAGAAGTGCCGAAAAAGTCGCACCTGACCCAGATGTCTAGAAAATGCATAAAAACTCGCAAAATTGGTTTAATTCCTTAATTAACGGTAACATCGCGCTCTTCTTTTCTATTCGACAAATCATAATTCAGTATACGCTAAACAACAGATCGTCAAACGCGGATGAACATTAACTCGTGTAAGGATCTAAGGCAGCTTGTTTGACTAGACAGGCTAACTTGGCTCCGTCTCAGCCTGGCAAATCTATTTCTGCTCCGCATGCGTCTTCTGATCCAGGGCTGAGAGTCGCTCATTTTAACGCAAACTCCCTTATCGCTCATATTGATTTCGTAAAAATTTGTTTTGAAGCTAATGTTTTCGTTTTTTTTTTCACATTATCTCTATATCCGAGACCTGGCTGCACGCACCCATTCCGGACATGCTCGTTAAGGGGTCAGGCCACTCTCGAGGCCGAAAAATAGGTTTCTGGGGATTTTTTTTCAGAAAAACTACAAAATCAATCGAGATGACAAAAAAGGGTGTTTATCATACATATCAGTGACTGTAGACAATAATTTTTTTGAACTGATTAATTTCAAAATGGTGGCTGTGCAGCGTTTATCTCAAAACTGCATTTTTTAAGTTGGCCGGACATAACTCAGACAATTTTTAATAGATTCACTTGAAATGTTGAATATATCATAGTTAATGAATTAACATAGTTAATGAATTAACATTAACTATGCATGAATTGCATAGTTCATTCGTTATTAACAATTATCTGACGAAATTTTTCACTTTCCAAAAATTTGCCTAAATAATAGTCAGATAATTGTTAATAACAAATGAACTATGCAATATAAAAAAGAAATCCTACGTACTTCCATAGACAATGTATTTTTCAAGATATATTCAACATTTCAAGTGAATCGGTTGAAAATTGTCTGACAAGGAAAGCGTTTCCTGTGTCGCCCTCCTATTTCGTTCATTTTTGAATATGTTATTCTTCATCGAAATCTAAGAGGCACGTATTTTTTTTATCGGCGGAAAAACAGTTCTAGGGGTTTAAACTCACCCTCAAAGTTGGGCACCCTCCGAGTGACTTTTGCAGTTTCGCATAGTTCCAATCAAGATATTCGAATGAAACTTATTGGAGAACAATGCTTATGGCGAATAATGAAAAATGTGCCATTCCAAGTTCGAAGAGAGTGAATAGGGGTAAATCGATAGGGGTCGAAGGTAAAAAAATTCGTATAACTCAAAGACTTTTTTTCATCCCGATGAAACCAATTGCATTTGAGAGAGCTAAAAAAGTAGATGACATAGGATTCTGCGTTTGAAAAACCCCTTTGGGGGTGACCACCCCCCGTACAATAACGTTTCCGGTGTTGCCCTCCGATTTCGTTCATTTTTGGAAATGTTGTTCTTCATCGAAATCGGAGAGATACGTATTTTTTTCATCGGCAGCAAAACAGTTTTAAGGGGTGAAACTCATCCTCGAAGTGACTTTTGCATTTTCGTTACGATTCGATTTAAGGTATTCGAATGAAACAAATTAGAGGACAACGAGAATAACTAATAATGAAAAATGCGATTCCGTAAATTTCGGCGGGATGAATTGGTAGAAATGTATAGGGGTTGAAAATCGAAAAATTTGGGAAAATCGATTCTTATTTCATTCTAACAAAGCCATCTGAATTGAACAGATTTATGTAACGTAAGAGATACCTGTTTTTGTATTTTCCGGAGAAACATCGTTCGAGAGCGAACTACCCTCATACGATACCATGTCTAGTGTCCCCATCCGATACTGTTCCGTCTGATCGATGTTGTTTTTCATCCGAATGTACGTGACGCAAATCGTTCAATTTCTCGGCGAATAATGTAAAATAGACGTATTCCTCTTTCGACGGCATGCATTTTTAGAATCATATGCGGATTAAAAGGTTAACGATTTCTTCACCCCCAAAGGGTTTTTTTTAGAAAGTTTTGCGGATTAAAAGGTTAACGATTTCATCACCCCCAAAGGGTTTTTTTAACGCAGAATCCTATGTCATCTACTTTTTTAGCTCTCTCGAATGCAATTGGTTTCATCGGGATGAGAAAAAGTGTTCGAGTCATACGAATTTTTTGACCTTCAACCTCTATAAATTCACCGCTATTTACCCCCGTGAAACTAGAAAAGGCGCATTTTGCAGTATTCACTATAAGCATTTTTCTCGAATGGGTTTCATTCGAATATATTGGTTGGAACTATGCGAAACTGCAAAAGTCACTCGGAGGGTGCCCTACTTTGAGGGTGAGTTTCACCCCTTAAAGATGTTTTTCCGCCGATTAAAAAAATACTAAAATTAAAAGAATAACATAACAAAAAATGAACGAAATCGGACGGAAACACCGGAAACGGTATTATACAGGGGTAGTCACCCCAAAAGAGTTTGTTTTTTCGAAAAAC
>OX101785.1:39888033-40029446 GCA_944452715.1 Ophion slaviceki | reverse complement strand
ATTATGAATGTCGTCTCTTTCTCTTCTTCTCTGAAAGTCTCTTGAACGTATTCGAAACCCTCGTGAATGCCTTTGAAAGTCTCTCAAGCGTCTTCGAACCCCTCATGAATGTCTCTGAAAGTCTCTTGAACGTATTCGAAAGTCTCTTGAATGTCTTCGAAAGTCTCTGAACGTCTTCGTACCTCTCGCGAATGTCTCTGAAAGTCTCTCGAACGTATTCGAAAGTCTTTTAATCGTCTTCAAACCCCCCGTGAATGTCTTTGAAAGTCTCTCTAAAGCGTTTTCGAACCCCTCATGAATGTACTCAAACGTATCATGAATGTCGTCGAAAGTCTCTGAACGTCTTCGCACCTCTCGCGAATGTCTCTGAAAGTCTCTTGAACGTCTTCGAAACCCTCGTGAATGCCTTTGAAAATCTCTCAAGCGTCTTCGAACCCCTCATGAATGTCTCTGAAAGTCTCTTGAACGTATTCGAAAGTCTCTTGAATGTCTTCGAAAGTCTCTGAACGTCTTCGTACCTCTCGCGAATGTCTCTGAAAGTCTCTCGAACGTATTCGAAAGTCTTTTAATCGTCTTCAAACCCCCCGTGAATGTCTTTGAAAGTCTCTCTTAAGCGTTTTCGAACCCCTCATGAATGTACTCAAACGTATCATGGGAGTCGTCGAAAGTCTCTTGAACGTCTTCGAAAATCTCGTGAATGCCTTTGAAATTCTCTCAAGCGTTTTCGAACCCCTCATCGATGTCTTCAAACGTATTATGAATATTGTCAAAGATCTCTTGAATGTCTTCGAAAGTCTCTGAACGTCTTCACACCTCTCGCGAATGTCTCTGAAAGTCTCTTGAACGTATTCGAAAGTCTCTTGAACGTCTTCAAACGTATTATGAGTAACGTCGAAAGTGTTTTAAACGTCTTCGAACCCCTCGTGAATGTCTTTGAAAGTCTCTCTTAAGCGTCTTCGAACCCCTTATGAATGTCTTCAAACGTATTGTGAATGCTATCGAAATTCTCTTGAACGTCTTCGAACGCCTCGTGAATGTCTTTGAAAGTCTCTCAAGCGTCTTGGAACCCCTCATGAATGTCCTCAAACGTATCATGAATGTCGTCGAATGTCTTTTGAACGTCTTCAAACCCCTCGTGAATGTCTTTGAATGTCTCTAAAACGTCGTCGAACCCCTCATCGATGTTTTCAAACGTATTATGAATATTGTCAAAGATCTCTTGAATGTCTTCGAAAGTCTCTGTACGTCTTCGCACCTCTCGCGAATGTCTCTGAAAGTCTCTTGAACGTATTCGAAAGTCTCTTGAACGTCTTCGAAACCCTCGTGGATGCCTTTGAAAGTCTCTCAAGCATCTTCGAACCCCACAAGAATGTCTTCAAACGTATTATGAATGTCGTCAAAAGGCTCTTGAACGGATTCGAAAGTTTCTTGAACGTCTTCAAACCCCTCGTGAATGTCTTTGAGAGTCTCTAAAACATCTTCGAACCCCTCATCGATGTCTTCAAACGTATTACGAATATCGTCAAAGATCTCTTGAATGTCTCACGAACATCTTCAAGCGTCCCATGAACGTCGTAGAAAGTCTCTTGAAACTCTTTGAACCCCTCATGCATGTCTTCAAACGTCTTATGAATGTTTTCGAACGTCTCTTGAATGTCTTCAAACGTCTTATATATGTCTTCGGACAAACCCCTCGTGAATGTCTTTGAAAGTCTCTCTCAAGAATCTTCGAACCCCCATGAATGTCTTCAAACGAATTATGAATGTCGTCAAATGTCTCTTGAACGAATTCGAAAGTTTTTTGAACATCTTCCAACCCCCCGTGAATGTCTTTAAAAGTCTTCGAACCCCTCATCGATGTCTTCAAACATATTATGAATATCGTCACAGATCTTTTGAACGTCTTCGAACCTCTCATGAAAGTCTTTAAACGTTTTCGAAAGTCTCTTGAAGGTCTCACGAACATCTTCAAACGTCTCATGACGTTGTAGAAAGTCTTTTGAAACTCTTTGAACCCCTCATGCATGTCTTCAAACGTCTTATGAATGTTTTTGAACGTCTCTTGAATGTCTTCGAACGTCGTATGAATGTCTTCGGAAGTCTCTGGAACGTCTCACGAAGAGTACAATCCAATCAGTGGTGGAGTTAAAAAATTGTATAAAATGATGCCGATGATTCTCATCCACTTCAGTCAACATGGAGCTTATCGTCGATGTGCAGGGCTTCAAGAGACCTGTCAACGAATTTATCCTGAAGGAGATGTCTATCGTTAAACTCCATGAGAAGAATGCTGAACCGCTGACGCTCGCCTTCGATGCACCATTTGCATGGGACCCTACCGGCCAAGTACAAAATGACAAACAAGTGGCTGGAACGCAATTTCCATGGATTACGATGGGATCACAATGGCATACCATACGAGGCAGCTAGAAAGATAATTCGAGAACTCTTGCATGGAGATCCTATCATCTATGCCAAGGGATTTGAGAAATGCGCATGGCTATCACGATTCACAGATCCTGCGACAAACGTCATCGACTTGGAGACTCTGGACTGTCCATCGCTGCAGAAGCTGCCGAAAATCATAAACTCCAAATGTCCCCATCATCCCTTCAACACGAACTGCGCCCATGAGAATGTAAAATCGGTGAAAAGCTGGTTGACTGTATACAAAGCGTGAGCGAGGGATTTCTTTGAACGAATACAACACATTTCGATGAAAATATATATGATTTGTATTCTTTATTCTACGGTGAAAACATCCATTATTTACAATTCGATCAAACATATACATTTTTTACATAGTCAACACTAACTGTTGAAAACGATGGCAAGACGCTGTGGTGTCAACAGTTCGATGATGGTGTTCCAACGAATTTTTTTCCCCCATCCACCATGTTCAGAAACGACGGAACTCGACGCTGTTGTATTTTCCACCAATATACTGCATGCAGAGTTGACCATCGCGTGCCACTTGCAGCATACTCTCGAACATTTTCGGATCTCGGTCGAAGGCCTTTACAAGTCGCGCCGGTAAGAAGACGGAGAACTCATCTGCGATGTCCGCGATGTAGCGTTTCCCAAATTTGGTTTGTACGGCCCTCATGTCGGAGATTAGTCGTTCCGACTTAACGGGGAGTTCTGACAGCTTCTTCGTTGGGAGGAATTCCGTCATCCGGCCGACTTTGTTGATACTCGAGAGATCCATTTTCCTCGCACTTTCAAAGTTCTTTTTAGATGTTGATGGTGCAGTGGAATAGTGCAGTCTGAGCTTGGTCCATGAAATTATGCTCCCTCGTAAGCCTCCCACTCAATTTTTCAAAGTCCTCCCCTCTTTTCCAATCGTGAAAAACCGGTTCGAACACGTTCGAAAAACCGTGGAGAATTTCCGCCCCGACATTTTTTCACGTTCCCAAAAAACAGGTTCAAACACGTTTGAAGAACCCCGTACGTGAAGAATTTTCACAGCATTTTTTACACTCCCGACGTTGAGGTGGAGGGCTATCGATGTGATCTTTCATTTGTGGCGTATTATGATGCTCCAAGCATAGAAGATATGATATCACTTCACTGTCGTTCCGATGATGTTCTGGCAAACGATCCCACAATAAGCCAACATATTTACCCCAATATTTTAAGAGCAAGACCTTTGGAACCTGTTCGAGCTCGTTTTTGGTCAAGTCCAGGGGGTGCTTGGCCGGATGCACTGCGTACACACTCGCACATGCGAACATCTTGACGTTATATTTTGGAATGGAGAGCGCGACTTTTCAAGAGCTGCGCTCAAGTGGTCCATCGGCAGTCACAGTCTATGATATCTACAGATTATAGTTTTTTCCGAGGAACCTGTCAGAACCTGTCTCGAGTGTCGGCGAGCTTTGAGATGGGGTGGATGCAGACATCTTGACATTATCTTTCGGAATTGAAACAGCTGCATGTCATAAATAATGGGCTTTAAAAGGCCGCTCTTCACACACACACACACACACACACACGCGCGCGCGCGCGCGCGCGCACACACACACACACACACACAAATACGATTTAACATTACATACTATGTAAATCCGTTGTTTAATTTTATTGTGAATAAACTATTGTTTAATTATCCTAATATTGCCCATTCGATGCATTCTTTTACCCCCCCCCCCACTCCACATAGGCTCCTCTGTGACGTCACACGCGCCCTGGCGACCTCCCCACGACCGTAGCGCCACCTTGGCTTCCCTACATGCACGCACGCACGCACACACGCCGACCTCCCCACGACCGTAGCGCCACCTTGGGTTCCCTACACGCACGCACGCACGCACACACGCCGACCTCCCCACGACCGTAGCGCCACCTTGGCTTCCCTACCCGCACGCACGCACGCACATACACACAAAACACTCATCGACCCCCCCCCCCCCCCCGACAGGCGCGTCGCGGACCACATGCCCCCCCCCCCGCCTCAGAGGCCGCTCTGTGACGTCACACGCGCCCCGGCGACCTCCCCACGACGGTGGCGCCACCTTGGCTTCACCACTCTTGACACACCACCTCCCCTTGCGTTAGAACCGGCCTAGCTCTACTACTAGTGTCAGGAATGTCCGATCGGTGCTCCGAGAACCGTTGCGAGCACTGATTCTATCTTTGTTAAATAAATAATGCTCCTTCCGTCGTTGTCGCAGCATCGTCAGATTTCTCGACTCAATCTGACCCATTGCGGAGCAAATGCTAACCCGCGATTCGCAAACCTGGGTCGTTTTCATCCCGCCCAAGATCATTTTCTTTACTTAATATTTATTTTTAAAAAATCGAAAATAAGGAAGAAAACTACCTTATCATTCCTGTAGAAGTACGGTCTAGAATCGACCATGATTTTTTTCAGATTTTTTCCACCGACAATTGTTGGTTTGGCAGTGCAAAAACGAAAACGACCCAGTTTCACGGGATTAAAGTGCCTGAAATACCTTCATAGATTGAGGTTTAAGATAATCGATTGAACTTGATCTATAGATTGCGAACTTTATCGGAAATAATGTCAATTTCGAAAATGTTTGCGGATTTCATGGTCCGCAAACAATATTCCTCATCATTTGCGATTCGCTAATAACTTTCGCAATAAATAATTCTATCAATACATTTTAAAGTAATTTCGCGTGAAATTATTATTTTTTGCCAAATTATACGAGCATTTTTATTTTTGACTTTTCATAAATTATTCAAAAATTCTGTTACTACAACATGTGAAGATAATTTATGCAACATTAAAAGACAGAAATCTCGGAATATTTGGTAAAGATTAATAATTTCACGTCAAATTACTTTAAAATGTATTGCTAGAATCATTTATTCCAAAAGTTGTTAGCGAATCGCAAATAATTGAAAATCGTATTTGCAGTGCATGGAATCCTCGAACATTTTATAAATTGACATTATTTTGAATCAAGTTCTCAGATAGAGACACATTCAGGTCCCTTGGCTCGACCGCGTATCATCGGACTCTGAACCAACTTCCTGTGACAGCCGACCATTCGGAAGTTGCAGCTGTGAGGTCAGCAGACCAGCACTTCCTATAGCACTGTCGTGCCTGACTTAGCTCGTTTGTTCCACTGATTAAATTCCGATTCATACACTTTAATCGTATGTTTGATAATTTTTTTCTCCATGACGGGGAGCACAAATAGTTTTTCGGGAGTGTCCCGTATTCGGAATTTTATAAAATTCATTCTCCTGCACGCAAAATGGATTTTTTATTCTTTTCCAGAATACTCTATTTTCTCTGGCAAATGCTATTCATGACAAAAATACGACATATTTTTTTTTCAAAGAAAGCGTGAAAAACCATTAAAAATCATATTTTTTCAGTCGCAAAATCACCGCGCAAGACCCTCTAAAAACACCTGTCCACCTTATAAAAGTCACCCTGTATTTCGTTTCGGCTGTGCTACGCCTAATTCTAAAGAAAATATAAGGACCCGTCGAAAAATGAGAATGCCGTTATCTAGTGTATTGGTTTTCGTAGTTTTCCACAATTTCCATCTGGAATCGAGTAAGCCCGCGTTTTCGCCGGAGTTCAATAAAATAGGAGAGGAAAAAGGAATAGATAGGGCTTTTTCTCGCGACGTGACAGTAGTCACAAACGCCGTTGTTGACACGGCTCGAGGGTAGGTAGCGCAATACGTGACCATTGTTCTGACAAAAGAAGACCCCGTTGGGACAGGCGGGCATGCCGGGCTCGTCACTGCCATCGCTGCAGTCGCAGCGATGGCGGTGACAGTCATTGACCCGGTGGAACCTCATAAGCCTGCTGCCGCACAGACACTCGAAATCGCGCTCCGGATTGTACAGCGAACTCTTGGACAACGGTATGCCTCGGACGAGCGGGAATTGGTTACCGCTTACGTGACCGCCTCGTAAGCTTGCTGCCGTCCAAACAAGCAAGATCGCGACGAGGTTCGAAAAGTTACCGCTCATTAGCATCGTGCGTTCTCGTAAATAGTAGACCTATGCGGGTTCTGGAGCAAATTGTGGAGGGGGAAGCCGTAGGGAGGGGTTTGGCCATGTGGTGGGGGAAGTGGCGAGTCTATGGGGCGGGGGAGTGGTTGGCGGCGGAAATGGGTGGTGGGGGAGTCCAGTAAGTGACGTCACGCATCGGAGAGGAGGGAAACCCTTCTAGATGAGGCAACAGCCAGGGAGATGATTCCTGAAGCCATAGAGCCCATGCGGAGGGCATAACGGTTGTAGGCGCAGAGCAAGGGGTCACCGGCAGCCAAGAGATGTCGTAGACGATGCGTCGCTTTTCTAAGGGGGAGTGTTGATACAGGTGAATTATTTTTTCCAGACAAATGTGAAAGTTAATTTTCACCATGCAGACACACGTGTGAAAAGACGGCGTCTATGATACATCCTCGGCAAATGAATGCAACTGTAATGTTAGATTTCAAATACAGTCCTCGTCAAAACCCGTTGAGGCTCCCAGGCAGGGGTCGCCAGCAGCCAGGACACATTGTAAACGATTCGTTGCTTTTCTGAGGGGGGGGGGGGGGGGCATTTTATTCACATAGGTCAATCATTTTTCCAGACAATTATGAAAAGTCAACTCGCTCGAAAAATTAAAGTAATAGAAATGTATGGATGCATGTAGTAACAGAGGCTCATTCTTCCAAATTTTGTGGCATGCGGGCCTTCTTCCTTTTCAAAGAAATAAGATGGAGTTATTTGCATGTGCCGGGCACTCGACAAAGTGTATGGGTGTCTCACCATAAGTTTTTGTATAAACAGCCCAGATCTTCATTCTGTTCCCTCGCTTCCCCACCATTTTTATAGCATTGTAATATAAGAAAACTGTGGTGAGGTGATATAGCATTTCTACAATAGAGGAGAAAGATGGAAAATATTTTTTTCCGAGTGAATACAGCTTTTACCACCCAAAGCCTCACACTGTGAATCGGGCAGTCCCTTTGCCCGCATCATCTCTCGAAACCTTCGTTTTAACTCGCGTGAAAATGGCTGAGAACTTTCCACAATTAGAACAAAGTCTGCGCGATCAAGCCACACTTATAAATTCGGCGGTAGAGTATGGGAGCAACAATGTTATCAGTGTGTGGAGTCATTGCAAACAAAAAGCCAAATTAAACGATCGCGATTATTGCTCGGAAATCAGCAATCATTGGTAGCCGGAATCGCTCGCTTAGAAGGTTTAAAGAATGTCCTACGCAGACGCTTTTTACATGCGGGCGCGGGAAATAGTGACCGTGGTTTGATGTGGCGAGAGATTGATACGGCGTTCGAAAATCGTGTCCTGACTGGCTGCGTCATCAAGAACGTCCATATTGAACCTCGTCAGTTTCTGGAAGACGTGTCACGTCCTGAGGGGACGTGGGCATATATTTTTACGTTTCCCTCTTTGTAGCCTACGCCTAGCGCAATAGCACGGGGTGAGGGTAAAAAGGGGTAGTGCTTGGGTAAAAAGGGGATTCCGCGATTATCCGATTCAGGAATAATTGGACACTCAAATTCTGTCGACTCGGGGTTTATTGGAATTAACCAATCTGGTTAAGTCGATTGAATTAATAATACAGAAAATGTACATGAAGTATTTCGCTTACATTTGTCGATGCGCCGTGGGTACAATGGTTGGAGATACGGACGGTCGAATCGGGCCTTCGCAGGTAGGCCGGACCGCTCGGTTGTGTACACTCGGTTACGGGTTTAGCCAAGCTGGTGTTCTTCACGTAGACACAATCTTTTAATGCATGAGTATTTATCACAAGCCGAGTCTTGGAATTAATTGGAAGCTTACGCAATTCGATGTATCAATGTTAGTGTGGACGCTCAATATGAATAATTGGAAGTTTTATGCGTCGAGCTTTACAAAATACAACCAGAACTTGTAACGATTATTCCGGAGATATACTAATTTTTCGAGTTAACGTCTGGATTTGTCGGATACTGTCAGGAGACAGCTTTTCGTTTCGAACTAGATCTGACGGAAGATGTTGGAGACTTGTCCGATCGCGATGGAAACTGTTGGGAGACTAACTTCAACGAGTGGTGATGGAACACTGACTTACTGTAGGATAATTCATCGCCAAGTGGAAAATAGGATAGGGTTCGTTAATGGGGGATGGAGTGCATTTTCGTGATGCATTTTCCATAGGGATTGGTGGAAAAGGCATCAAATATGTGTCTCTTCGGATGATTGGTCGAAAATATAGAGTGGGAGCAGGACGTAGTCTACGAGTCATATTCGTCGCTCTATTTTCAGGAATTGGAGCAGCGTTTCCTTTATCTGGAGCGCGGAAAAATACCGGGCGGAAAAAGGGGCCTTGTCGGCGGTGAGAACGCACTGCTCGAGATAGGGCTTGTTGACCAAGGCCCGCGAGTGCACGTGGCGTTTTATGACAGGGTAGTTTCCTAGGTTCGAGGATTTCATTCTGGCGAGTGTGTATTTGTTCTTCACATGGTTAAGACTGCTGTGCTGTCGCGTGGGAAAGTAGGTGAGACGTTCACTTATTATCAATAGCCTACATTTCCGCCGTGTAGGTCTAAGCTTAAAGAAAAATATAAATATCCGTCGAAAAATGAGAATGCCTCTATCGCGCGTATGTGGTCGCTCACGATTTCCATGGGAAATCGCGTGTGCCCTGCGTCTTCGCCGGGGCTCAAGAAGATAAGAGAAAGCAAGAAAAAGAAACACATTGTGCGCATTTGGTCGCGACGTGACAGACGCATGTGATCTGATGCTTTCACATCTGCAAGACAATACCAACAAACACTTAAGTGTAAAGGTGAATACAGTTTTCAATGGTGAATTTGATGCATGTGACAAACGCGCAAATAAAAGTATCAGCACAAAAAACGTTGAGCTTTTTACCACATCTGATTTACGTGAGTGGTACACACAACGAGTTGTCGAGCCAATTCTAGCATCCCTCGAAGATGTTCAAAAACGTGATAGCGGGTGGGAATTATGGCGGATATTGAACTTAACAAATGTCAATAAATACAATCTAATGCGTGCCGGGTGTGAAACTGTACTGTCGCGGGAAATGATCCTGAAGAAAGCGGTGGTGAATATAAAGTCAAAGGACAACGCATGTTTCGCGGGGCCAATGGTGGCTGCTCCCCATCCAGTAGAAACAAACGTGCATCGAGTAACTTCATATCCACACTATTCAACTATACTGCAGCATCAGGGCATTGCTTTCCCAATGACTCTCAAACAAATTAAAAAAAAATGAATCGCAAAATGTAGTTTCAATCAATGTATATGCGACTGAAAAGAAAAACATCGTCCCGATTCAAATGTGCAACCAAAAGCTGGATAAATACATCAATTTGTTGTACGTGGAGGATTCCTCGCACCACAAAGTGGGCACTTTATCTGGATAAAAAATTTATCCCGGCTCGTAAGCCCGCAGCTGAACAAATAAAACAGGATAAAACACATCTTCGATCGGTGAGTAAAAACCCCAATGCAGAATATACCTATGAGTAATTATGTGCTTTGATAATATAAAATGGTTTGACCGTTTTGTTACAGGTGTTTGCACTACTTCCACGCGGAGGATAAATTGCAATCACACGAGGTGGATTGCGGAAAATTAAATGATTGCGCCGCTCGATTACCTGGTGCAATGGACAAATGGTTGACATTCAAAAACTTTCAACGAAAAGAGCGTCTTCCATTCGGGATTTACGCCGATCTCGAATGCGTTCTGGCAAAGGTTGCCGACAAAAATATATATCAACATCATGAAGTGTTCATTATCAGGATACCACCCGTGTCGCAGTGCCGACTACGTTCCATGTTTCGTTGAGAACCTTACAAATTTAACTCTGCGCGATATTTTATCGGATAATGTTCCCATGATACCTCTAACACCAGACGAATGGGCACAATATCGAAGCGTCACTCAGTGTCATATATGTGAGAAACTATTTCCCGAAGACCACATACGTGTTCGCGATCATTGTCATCTGACTGGACGTCATAGAGGCCCCGTTCACTCTAAGTGCAATTTGAACTATAAGCAGTCGTTTTTCATTGCTGTAGTTTTTTAAATAATTTGTCTGGTTATGACGCACATTTTCTCATCAAGGAAGTAACCACAGCGTTCGAAGAGAAAACCGACGTGCTTCCCATAACAAACGAGAAATACATTTCTTTCACAAAAACAGTTCAAACGGCAGACAAGTCACAACATCAGATTCAATTACGCTTCATCGATTCATACAAATGTCTTAATGCAAGTCTGGATAATCTGGCATCATTTTTGACAACAGACAAACTCAAAATTTCGTGGTCGCAATTTCATGGCATACCGGCCGACAATTTTATTCTATTAACTCGCGAAGGTGTCTTTCCCTATTAATATATTGATAGCGTAAACAAAATGGATGACCGCCACCTGCCGCCAGGAGATGCAGAAACTGGTACGCGCGTGACAATAACAAATACGTGGAATCGTTCGATCCATCAAAGTCTTCATCATACTTGATGTATTTTTATGTAAATCATTTATATGGATGGGCAATGTGTCAATCATTGCAATATGCTAATTTTCAATGGATCGATGACGTATCGACATTCGATGTATCGTCGATCGCGCTAGATTCCCCCACAGGCTGCATTCTTGAAGTTGACTTGGAGTACCCAGAATGTCTACACGATGCGCACATGGACTTGCCGTTTTGCTCAACACATAGTGAACCATCTGGTAAGCAACATGAAACACTGATTGCAACCGTGCATAACAAGGAACGATATGTTATTCATTACCGCAATCTGTAGCAAAGTGTACGCTATGGTCTCAGAATCAACAAAATTCACAAAATACTTCAATTCTCTCAATCACCTTGGCAACGAACATACAGGGTGAGGCACTAACTGTTGCCACCTTGAATATCTCTGTAATCATCGACGTTACAAAAAAATGTTTGAAACAAAAGTTATACCGTACGAAAGGGATCATCAAATGCGAGCATTTTTTTTATCTCAGTGGAGGCGCTGTCGCACAGTAAAGGTCACCTCCACTTTTTTTAATGGGACGGTACATTTTTTTTCAACCATCTTGTAGAGCATCGAAAACTGCATATAAAACATTTAGTGGTCAAAGGCGTTCAAGGTCATTTAAGATCAAAAAGTGACACGAACTTTATTTTTATGTGAAATTACCTTTATTCACAGTAGATGTTCAAAGTGATTGCCATTGGAATCAATGCAGTATTGCAATCTCCTCATCACGAATTTCTTATCACTTCGGCACTTATCCCCGAAGTCTTGCCATTGTCTTGTATATAAACAACGGCACCAAACCTACAATGTACACGGAACATTGTACAATGTTTCGCCCAAACAAACCCAAGATAACGATAGTAAGAATGGTGAGACTAGTATAAATGAATCAAGCGAATGTAAATGATGTATTCTTTTGAAGAGGAAACTGATATGCTTCTAATTTACGGAGAATGTCAGAAAAATGCAGTGAGAGCTAGAGACTTATACGCTGAAAGATTTCCTGAACGTTCTCATCCTACACGCCGTACATTTCAAATTTTGTACACTAAACTGAGGACAACTGGATCCTTAACCCGTCGGGAAAGTAACCGACAAAAGCGAGTTACTGACGAAGAAACGGAAATTGGTGTTCTTGCCGCCGTTCATCGAGACCCTTGTGCCAGTTCTCGTCAAATTGCGAGGAAATCTGGCGTAAGCCAAAGAAGTATTCTACGTATTCTGCATCGTCATAAATATCATCCTCACCACATCAGTCTCCACCAGGAATTAACTGATACGGATTTCATGAATCGCACTGAATTCTGCCGATGGGCTCAACGCCAGATTCAGAGAGATGACTCATTTATTAATTGGATTTTATTTACTGATGAGGCAACATTTACGAATCATGGAAATATTAACTTGCATAACATGCATTTGTGGTCAACTGAAAATCCACATTGGCAGCGGCAAGTTGCACACCAAAATCGTGGTCGGTTAATGTATGGTGTGGGATTATTGGGGATAGAATCATAGGCCCTTATTTCATCGAAGGGAATCTTAATGGTAGGAAGTATACCACATTCCTTCAAGAAATATTAGGTCCGTTATTGGAGGAAATACATTTAGAAACAAGAAACAGAATGTGGTGTCAACACGATGGGTGCCCGGCACATTTTTCGCTGATAGCTAGAAATGAATTGTAAAAGAGATTTCCAAATCGTTGGATTGGACGCGGAGGAGCTGTATCGTGGCCGGCTCGCTCGCCAGACTTGACGCCTCTGGACTTTTTCTTGTGGAGATACTTGAAAGATATTGTTTATAAAGAACGTCCAACTACGCCGGATGATATGCGTGAGAGAATTCTTCGAGCCTATGATTCGATAAGTGCAGAAGTAATAATAAATTCTACACAATCCGTGATGAGGAGATTGCAATACTGCATTGATTCCAATGGCAATCACTTTGAACATCTACTGTGAATAAAGGTAATTTCACATAAAAATAAAGTTCGTGTCACTTTTTGATTTTAAATGACCTTGAACGACTTTGACCCCTAAATGTTTTTTATGCAGTTTTCGATGCTCTACAAAATGGTTGAAAAAAATGTACCATCCCATTTTTAAAAGTGGAGGTGACCTTTACTGTTCGACAGCGCCTCCACTGAGATAAAAAAATGCTCGCATTTGATGACCCCTTTCGTACGGTACAACTTTTGTTTCAAACATTTTTTTGTGACGTCGATAATTACAGAGATATTCAAGGTGGCAACAGTTATTGCCTCACCCTGTATATTGAGCTTAATACGCAGTTTCGAACCCTAGCCAAGAATAAATTCGAAAAAATCTCTATAAAATGATAAATAATCCGGTGTTTGGAAAAACTATGGAAAATGTGCGCAATCATGTAGACATTAAGATTCTGATACGGTGGGAGGGCAGGTACGGTAAAGAGGCAATGATTGCAAAACCAAATTTTCATAGTCGTAGCGTTTTGTCAGAAAACCTTATTGCTGTTGAATCACGGAAACTAGATGTAAAATTCAATAAACCAATAGATGTGGATATGTGAATACTCGACATATCAAGGGAATGTTTATATGACTTTCATCATGAGTACATGGTAAGTCTGTATAAAGACAAATGTACAGAGTTGTACACCGATACGGGTAGCCTCATATACAACATTGAGTATGAGGATGTGTATGATGACATAAAGCGCAACATTCATCATTCCGATACGAGCGATTATCCTGCGGGTAATGGATATGATATACCGCTTGTCAACAAAAAAGTTCGTAGACCAATGAAAGATGAAAACAATGGTCGGATAATGACGGCATTCGTCGGGCTTGGAGCAAAAATGTATGTAGTGCGAATCGATGGCAAAGACGATACAAAGAAAGTAAAGGGTGTTAAGAGTAAAATGGTGGCCAGAACGATCTCGTTCGAGGATTACGCGAATTGTTTAAATGAAGAAATCGAAATGACTCGACAGAAACCGTGCATTAGATCAAAGTTTCATGAAGTGTACACCATCAACGAGACAACAATTGCTCTAGGCCCGCACGATCATAAACGTTATATCATACCCGGAACTACGAAAAAGCTACCATGGGGGCATTTTAGGATACAATTGTAGCATTTATTTTGTAATGTTTTATGAATCATCGACTCTGTAAATAATTGTGTTGTGAATAATTAATTGGTTTATCAGTTTGTTCAAGTGAAGAAATAAAGAAAAAACCCATTGTAATTTGCTGTGTCGAATTTTTCCCCACACCTTTCTGACACACTTTTGTGAGAGAGACAGGTTTCAAAGGCTAAGTAGGAAAACACATGCTACGCTGAAAAGAACGGTCGCCCCTTTATGAGAAAAAGGCCAACCCTCATCATCTGGAATTTGTAGAGCGAGAAGAATCATCAAATCTAAAACATTTTTATTCTTCGCTACAAATCAGATTTGCTTATTCAACTATTGTGGGTACTATCGAAACCCAACAATTTTACAAACATTCGATTACCACGCTTCTTCAATACTTTTTTAATGAGATAAATATCAGGATGTTGAACTTGAAATAGCGCCTGATCGTAGAAACCACCTGCAATGGGTTCATCGTCATAGCCCTTGAGATGAAATGTTACAGGTTTCGTGTTTTTCATTCCATATATGGTAAATATTTCCGTTGTCCAGTTCGGTGTGTAACCCTTTTCGAAAACACTCTTGAAATGACCGATTCTCACATTATCGTCAATTTAATATTTTGATGTCGATGACTTTTTCAATCGAGTCTTATGATAAACGTGTTGTGGTAGCTGTTTTTCATTTCCAGTGTTGACATTTCTCGATTTTATTTTAATCGTGAGGTGCACAGAATCATTATACTCGGCTACTAGGTTATCAACTATATCGATCCACGTATAATTACCACGAAGACTAAATTGCGTCTACATCTTATTTTTCAATGTACGATTGAAACGCTTGCAAATGGAGGCTTTTAAGATGCTATATGTTGAATACATGTGTATATTGTACTTTTTAATTACGGTCTTAAAGTCACAATTATGAAACTCTGGTCCCTGATCAACATGTAACTTCTACGGTATGCGTCTCTTCACGAGTGCCGACTTCAGTGCGGTTGCTGCATCTTTACTATTCTTACTCCGTATCGGTATGGCCAAGGCGAATTTTGAGAAAGTATCGATCGCGGTTAGGAGACATTTATGTTTGGAATTTTGATGTGCGTACGATGACATATCGACGAGATCAGCTTGCCAGGTCTCATCCAAACCACGGACGTCCACATGTCGACGCAGATAGTTTCGGCGAGCAGGTTTGTGCAGCTCGCGCATGAGAGCATTCTTTTTCTCATTCATTTCCCAGTCTTTTCAGTCGTGCATCTAGTTCAGCAATGGTGTGCGAATTACGAATCACCAAGTCTTGTAGAGTTCTGAGATCTGCATCGAGTGTCCTCGCGAAATATCTCTCATCGTAGCTTCTAGTCCATTAATCAACAACAGGTTACTCTCATTTATTTCTTCGCGTATGTTCTCAAAGATTGTTTGAGATCATTTATGTAAAGCACTTACAAGAAAAGGTCGCGAGGTGTCCCCCTCCGATTTCGATTAAATTTGGTATGTTTGTAGAGCAGATCAAAATAGGCGATACGTATTTTTTTTATATTTGCGGAACCCAATATTCAAGGGGTGAAATGCACCCTCCAAAATAGGGATGATTTTCGTTTTTCGTCGATAACTCTTTAACGATACGAGATATGAAAAAATTTCAAATTGCAACAACATTTCTTTTTCCGTATACTATACATTGGAAATGAAAACGATGCAGATGACAACGAATTTCATATTGTTTATTGCAAAAATGCAATTTTTTCATACCTATCTCCGAGAATTTTTAACCGATTGGGATGTAGATTTGCATACATATATGGCTGAACAAGGAGGGGCTACGGACTTTTTGGTTTTCCGATATCTCTTAATTGAGGGGTCAAAACTGCCCTTTATTTTTTTAGACAAAAGCGTCGAATAATCAGCTACCCTTTTGCCATCAATATAATTTTGCTCTATGATGCGATTGCATATTCGTAAATTCCACTCCCCGCCCCCTCCGCCCAACCATCCCTCTCTCGAAAGGTAAGCGTTCAAAATTTCTTACGGTGCGGCATGGACGAAGATTCGTAGAAATAAAAATGGATTACAATGAAAGTTCAATCAGTAAAAATAGTCGAAACAAATTTTCTCAATTTGGCGGAATGCCTTCTTAAGGGGTCAACGCACCGTTAAAAACGTTGTTCTTTCCATAACTTTTGAACGGGCCGATATACAAAAAAAGTTTAAAGGAAAGAAATGTTGTATTTTTCGACTACTAGCCGTTAATGATGATAATGGCGAATATAAAACAAATGTTAATTGTTAATTGCAATAATTCGTTATTAACTAATGAAAATCACTCTTCCGTTTTCCGCTGATACTGGCACAGAAATGGGTATGGCTTTTGCAATTAGCGATTAACTTTGTGCTTCGGAAAGCGACTGAATTACATTTGTATATTTAAAAAAATTCCACTCCTCTCACCGTATCGGGAACACTATCTGCGGAGATTACGACGTCTTTGGGGTTCCGCTGCAACTCGTGAACGAAGTAATACAAAACATTAATCAGCTTAAAATGCTGCGTCTTGTTTGCAAATGCCAAGCCAATGAACGAAAGTAGTACTTGGGGTAAAGAGAGACTATGGTACAAAGAGCGGCTACCCTGAGATAACGTTGAGATCGCTTTATTATGGATTGATAAAACGTTTAATAAGAGCGCGTGTTGTTATCTTTTTCGCTATACGATTGTACGTATGCTGATAAATTGCGTATATAAATTCAGCAACGCTCATTATTGCGGCAGTTTACGATGAAGAAGCCAGTTGTACTTTTTGAGTTCTAAATACAAAAAACTGTGCGTTAATTCCGTCAACATTATTCAACTTTTATCCACAGCGATAAGTGCAATGTATTGGTCTCCAACTCCAGTCACCGATCGGGAAAAACAGTTCAGTTAGGACCTAGAAAACATAATCATAGGAGCGATGGATCAACCAGTGGAAATGGAATTCGAAACCGGTTTGGATTTTCTGTCACCAAACGAAATTCATGAAGCTGCCACAATGGAAGATAACAGTGAAGAAGATTGGCACGTTCAACGATACCTAGATCCCGAAGTTGGTGAAAATGTATGTACGAAAGATGTAGAAGAATTAAGTTACGAATAACCGACAGAGGTGGACGCGCAGTTGGTGGGCGGGCTCGGCGGTCACTGAAGTTGGTCACTCCAAGCAGCATTGGAGGCTGTCAATACTTCGAGCGGTCAATACACGCTTGCCCGTGCACTGGTTTGCGCGTCAACCTCTGCGCGGGAGGCAGTTTGTCTGAGTTTCTGATGGTAATACAACTGAAACTCAACCAAATATAGCTGCCAGTATCGGCCCAGGTTTCCGCAGTCCCTGGGCCCTCGTGCAAATGCGATACAGTAGTGCATTAGGAAAGAGTAGCTGCGGTCAACACTCTAGGAGGAATGTAGCGAACTCTGAAAGGATTGTGAATGTCGGAAGGAATGGAAGGAATAAAGGAGGGGATGGTAAAAGGGGAAGGATACATCTGAAGAATACATATTTTTAAAAAGTTACGAATACAAGACAAGGGCTGTGGATTACTGGAGATCCGGAACAGACGGGAATAGAAAAATATCAGCTGTTCAAATGAAATTCAGAAAGGTGAAATCAGTGCGGCAGTTATGCCGATGGGCCCATAGTATAAATAAGAGTGGCACCCACAAAGAAAAGTTAACAAAAATAGCCCACTACACGTTAAACAATTTCATCGACGCTTTGGACAAAAAGCTGCCTGTCCATGATGTGGATGTTCGACGATGGGCCTTACGTGCACGAGAAATTGTAGAAATGCCAGCCGAAGATTTTAAGGCATCCCCTTCTTGGGTGAAAACAGTTAAAAAACAACATCGAATTGTCTTAAGGAAGATTACTAAATATGTAACAAAACAACAGTTATTAAATACTGATACACTTCAAGACAAAGCTAAACAATTCATAGAAACAGTGAAAGTCAACAGGGCCAACGTTGGCGCTGAAAACACATTTAATTTTGATCAAAGTGGATTCAATTTAGAGCTACATACTGTAAGAGGTCGGAATTTGTTACAATTAAATTTATTTGTTCGGGACTCGATCAGTGAGAAAATTAATTGACTATTTTGTTTTGTGGTATTTTATAATAAAATCCTATTTATTCAATTTTATGACTCGATATAATCTAAAAAGCTCGCTGTGTACAAGTGTGATGTGTTTTTTGTGTCGCTGTGTGTGTTTCGTGTGCTTATTATACGCCGCTACTCCATCGGTTAAAGTAATCGGCTCGCGGATTGACTTAGATGGTAAGAATTTTTGATCGCGGCGCCCTATCATCCGTCTATACTTTCTTCCCCCTCTCCTTTGTGTATTGTCACTCGCGACGTGGTGATTTACGGCGCGCACTCGCCGACGGCGCTCGGAGTTCCCGACGCGCTTCCCCCTCTTACGCTACCGCTGGTCGTGGCGCGCGGTGCCGAGCGCGCTCTCGATTGTCGCGCTACGGCGCGCTTTCTCCTAATTACTCTGCGTGAGCGTAATCGATTTTCGCGCGTTGATAATCGAATATTCTAACTGTGGATCGCGATGCCAGAGGTCACCACGCACCTTGCAATGGTCAATGCTCGAATTTGAGATACGCTCTTGACCTTCAGGGTCTCCTGATACACGTCCTTTGATATCCTCGTCGCTATGATTGTGTGTTACAGGTGTGTGTGTGAGTTTGTGTATTTGTCGTTCGCAAGTTTCCTACCCCCCTCTCTCTATATTCTCCTAATACTAATTTTATATCTATGTCCGCGTAATTTATTCCTCCTCCTTTTATTCTTAATGTTTTTAGTGATCTCTTTTTTATTCTTATCGCGTTTTCTGTTTTTGTATTTATCGACTAAAAAAAAACTATGTCCTAATTCATTCGTTTTTAAGTTTCTTAAGGTTCCCCTCCGAGAAGGTGGTATTCTGCTGAGCGGTACTTGTTGATCCATAAGGGATTAAAGAAGTGACGTTCCTCAAAATTCCTCCTCTTGTATACCCATATTTTATTGTTTATTGTTCCCCTTCCGATACTAATTACCCATCATCCCCTCTATTGTTACCTTTTTTTTATACTTTAAATGAATTTTCCTTGCCCTTTGTTTTTTTGTTGCTTTCTCTGTTTTCTTTATCTATTATCTATCGTGACCTTTTTCTACTGTTTTTGTTTATTTTCTGTTTTTCTTTTTCTCTCCCTCTAACTTTCTTTCTGCTTATTGTTTTGTGACCTTGTACACTGTTTGTGTTCACTTGTGTCCTTAAAGTTCGTACCTGTCCACTTGAGTTGTTATGATTTATTATTCCCCCTCCCCTACTCTCACAATGGGTCGGTTTGTTTGAATTTGTGGTGGGGGTATGGCGCCTGAGACGGACCTGTACGTCTCAATACAGGCCGCACATTGGCGAAAGAAGGGCAGAAAACCGTGGAGACAGTAGTGCAATCGAAAACATCAACAACACACAGTTATACTATACAGCCTTTGATTTCCGCGAGTGGCAAGCTTTTGTCACCTATGTTGATCGTTTTAAATGAACCTACTGGCAAATTTGATCCTCGAGTGGAACAAACTATGTTCAGAGCCGAAAATATATTTCTATTGGCTTCGAAATCTCGAAAATTAACGACTAATCGCTTCAAGTGTTGGTTTCAAGAATTATATATTGCTAATACGGGTTCAAAATCGATAATACTTCTGGATTCTTGGAGCGGTTAATGTCCAGCTGCATTTAAAGAAATATATATGCAAGAGAAGGATATTAAAGATTGAACCATTCCAGTAGGTAAATATATTTTACCAGTATGATTAGTTCTGTAGACAATTAGTTCACATCATAATTAGCAATTCTTGCAGGTGCAACGGGAATGATCCAACCCTTTGTTGTTTATGGCTTTCGTGTATGGAAAAACTTCGTCAAAAACTTTTCTGACATAGTAATATTATACAATTATGACGTCAATCTGGACTTAAGAGACAATATTGTTAAGTTAAAATCTCTTGCAAACAATCAGTTTTCTTCTCTACTGTTTACAAACCCCTTTTAATATGCGTGGTACAAAAGCGGTTACGAACAAGAGAGACCACCGAACTTCGAAAATCCCGTAGAATTTTGCTTTTCACAAAATGCAGTGGCATGCAATATGTGCGGCGAAGCAGCTATTATCACTTGTGCGTGGTGCAAGAAATCTCTTTGTTTCAAACACTTTTACCATGACTATCATTATTGTAATACGTGTAATCCATAAAAAAGTACAGTTGAAACGGTTTTAAAATAAATTAGCGCAAATAAATGTTCGATTAAATTGTAATCGAGAAACAATAATAATGCAATAATATACAATAATAATACAGTTATATACAATAATCATACAGTTGCTTCGCGAAACAAGAGACTAGTCGTGATTGCGAGCCTTACGTGTGCCTGTATTAGCGGAAAACGGAAGAGTGATTTTCATTAGTTAGTGACGAATTATTGCAATTAACAATTAACATTTGTTTTTATATGCGCCATTATCATCATAAACGGCTAGTAGTAAAAAAATACAACATTTCTTCCCTTTAAACTTTTTTTTGTATCTCGGCCCGTTCAAAAGTTATGGAAAGAACAAAGTTTTTAAAGGTGCGTTGACCCCTTAAGAAGGCATTCCGCCAAATCCAGAAAATTTGTTTCGACTATTTTTACTGATTGAACTTTTAATGTAACCCATTTTTATTTCTACGAATCTTCGTCCATGTCGCACCGTAAGAAATTTTGAACGTTTACCTTTCGAGAGGGGGACGGTTGGGAGGAGGGGGCGGCGAGTGGAATTTACGAATATGCAATCGCATCATAGAACAAACTTATATTGACGTGGATTTAACCCGGAATAGCAAAAGGGTAACTGATTATTCGGTGCTTTTGTCTGAAAAAAAATTAAAGGGCAGTTTCAACCCTTTAATTAAGAGATACCAGAAAACCAAAAAATCCGTGGCCCCTCCTTGTTCAGCCATATATGTATGCAAATTTACATCCCAATCGGTTAAAAATTCTCGGAGATAGGTATGAAAAAATGCATTTTTGCAATAAGCAATATGAAATTCGTTGTTATCCGCATTGTTCTCATTTCCAATGTATAGTATACGGAAAAAGAAATGTTGTTACAATTTGAAATTTTTCATATCTCGTATCGTTAAAGAGTTATCAACAAAAATCGAAAATCATCCCTATTTTCAAGGGTGCGTTTCACCCCTTAAATATTGGGTTTCGCAGATATAAAAAAAATACGTATTGCCTATTTTTATCTGCTCTACAAACATGCCAAATTTCATCGAAATCGGAAGGGGACACCTCGCGACCTTTCCTTATTAGAGTGATAGCATCGTCTTGTTTTTCCGGATTGCTGATATTAAAAAATCGTTTCTGCCCCAAGTCATAATGACCATCTGCGGTAGTATTAAACTCAATCCCCGGTCTGCCTGAAGGACTTTGCTTATTGAGGCGGATTTTTTTTTCATTTGGCGTCCGAACACATCGACACTTATGGTGATAATGCGTAAAAGTTTTAAAGTTGGGTTAATAAATAATTTTGGCCTCACGCAATTTCTGAATAATCAATATAATTTCATTCGAATCTCACGAATTTGCAGCTGCTTGTGATGCTAGAAGTAAGCGAAGACGATCTCCTAGCTCATTGGGACTATCCCAATAAATGTAATTCAATTGGGTATTTTTTCTCGTCCCCTATACTTTGGCATACCCTTTTCCATGTGCTTGTGATGCTCAACCATATTTGCCATATAAGTATCGAATTTGTGACCGACACAATGTCGTATGGCCTCACCAGGCTTATAATATTTTTTTGAATATTCGTGGAGATAAGGTTTTTTTCATACTTTTTCAAGCCATCCGGTGTCAGAGCTTCGACGTTGGGCACTTTTTGAAACAATAGCTCTGCTAATGCAACAGTTTTCGGATAGCTTGAATCTCGCACACGAATATGTTGAGAATCGAAGAATATTAGAGAATCGCCAATCATTAATTTGTTATTCGCGAGGTTCCATACACCATATGAGACATCCGAACTTGTCTTTCTATTTGTACGTAATAACAGGAGATATTCACTGATTAAATCATCAAGATTTTGGGTTGGAGAGTCATCTTCATCGTCATATACCAGCTTAAATGAGTCTTGTGTTTCACTCTTGAAAGAATCTTGTGTTGCGTCCTTAAAGTGGGGCTCAACACCATTCACCGAATATTCCACATTATTTTCCATTACTTTTTCATCTTTAACTTCCATTTTCACCACCTCGACGTTTTGGTTTGACACTAATTGTTCCAATGGTCTCACTATAGGTTTAAAGACATTCTGCATTCTCTGCTTATCGATGTCTCTTCCGGTCTTGAGCATTCGATGCTTCCGTCTGATTGCATCGCTCGCCTTGGAGATTTCACGCAATACATATTTTTCCCTCAACAACTGTTCGCTCTTCATGTTGTCGCTATAAGTGTGTACACGATACTGTCTTTTCGCCGATCAATAACGGATTATTTATCGAGCGTCAGAAAATTATCAAAACCTTGCCTATATCAACCCTCGTTAATATTGGTATCCTTGTCGATTGTGATGAATGCATACTTGTCGGAATTCCTACATTTCGTACACATGTTTTTGAAGCATGTATAAGACATATCCTTATTAACATGATCATTGTACACGTACTTGAGATTCGTATCGTCCTTCTTGAAAAGCACCACGAAATTCGCATTATCTCTCACGAGATGTTTGGGGGTACGAGTGTATGTCTGATAAAGATAGAAACTGTCAACAATCTCATGTCTCCCCATGGAAAAGAAGGCTCTCACATTTTCCTGTTTTTTACGCGCTATATAATAAAAAATGAATATCAAGTTGGATAGTGCGTCACTCCGTAATATAACTTGTTCATGATCATTGGATGGATAATACTCAACTCCACTCACAGCTTCGAGTAATCGTTCGAGCAACTTATATATTCGCTGTTTCAGCGACTTGGAATACAGATAAATATTCGCAAATCTCAAACATTTCGGGTGTATTATCAGAGTGAGCAGTGCGTTGGTTTTCCCACAATTCGATGGACCGTAAAAAACGGCACGTATGCTATCCGGCAATAAATTCCCATGACGCATTCGCCTCTTCTTTCTTTCATTGTTTAGAAATTCATCAAAATTTAATACGGGAAGCCCGCCTCCGAAAGTGTTTTGCTTGGACGTCATCTCACACACGACTAATGGAAAATCAATACAAAAAGGCATTTTATAGGGATTGCCTATCAGCCGAGTATTGTCTTTAGTCATAATCGTTCGTGGCAAGAGCGGTAAATGTTTTGTCAACCAACTCATCAATAACCTCCCTGTTGAATTACATCTGCCTGGATATCAGTATTGTGGGCCGGGTACAAAGGTGGCTAAGCGTCTTGCTCGTGGTGATCCAGGCATCAATCTATTAGACACGGCTTGCAAACAATGCAACATTTCATATTCAAAAAATCCAGATAATCTTGAAGCGAGCCATTTGGCAGATAAAGTGTTGGCCGAACAAGCTTGGCAACGCGTTACTGCTGAAGACGCTAGCATCGGTGAGAAAGCAAATGCTTGGAGTGTGTCAAATATCATAAAGACAGAGAAATTTGGCATGGGGATAAAGACAGCGCGTAAGGGCGGCGTTTACTTGAAAAAAATAATTCGTGCTGCGTAGGAGACAATGATTCAAAGTAATGATCCGCATACGGTTATTAAATCAGCTCTAAAGGGTGCTTGTGTAGCAGTAAAGACTGAAGGTGGCAAAGTGCGCGCACCGCGGGTTCTACCTATATCTCATAAAATTGGTGGTTTTTTGTAATTTTTAATACCTATATTTTCGGGTCCAGCGCTGCTGGGGCTTTGTCGGGTGCAGCCTGGTATAGCCAAAGCTGTAAATGCTGCTCAGGTGGCTAAACGTAAATTGAATAAAAGTAAACGACATAATCGAACAATTGAAGCGATCGCTTTGGGTAGGTGGTTACATCTGAAACCGTATAAGGAAGGAATGGGTCTTCATATCAACCCAAAAAACGTCAAGTAACGTTGCCTCGCCGACCCTGAACCGACATCGACCTACTCAAATATGCAATAGTCGTGAACATTCCACATTTCCGCGGCGTGGTACATGCGAGATACATTACCAATGAGCGGGTCACTCAAATATGAATCAGCGATTGGAAACTTGGATGAAAATGTACGCCCTGGCACACACTGGGTTGTCTACAAAAAGACTGGAGGGAAAGTCGTGTACTTTGATCGTTTCGGCGATCTTGGACCACCATCTGAACTCATGAGATATTTTGGTATAGGTAGCGTGAACTATAATTTGTGACGTGATTTTTTAAGACACGTCACAGAAATACTACCGATGATCAACATATGCTCTCGATGCCTGGGTTGCGACCCATCCGTTAGTGTTAAGGGTTTTTTTATCTAGAATGTTCGTCTCGTTACGTTTGAGGTTTTGGGTTGTGTTACCGTTTTGGTTAGGTTGGCGTGCGGAACTCGGTCGAGCGGCGTGTGGCTCAACGTACTGAGCAATCCCGACCGAGGGATGCACCCAGTGAGGCCTCTCGGGGAATCGGTGCACGCCCGGCTGAAACGCCGGCGCCCCACCGTAGTGGTGCATCGTGCTGGAGAGCGGGCCGTGTTGGTTACGGGCGGAGGCTTGAGGCCTCCGCGGAGCGCTTCTGGAGAGAAGCTTTGCCCGCTTTCGCACGGTGACCCGGGGATGCGATCTCCGAGAGCCTCCATGTTACCGATGAGAAAAGGTCCCAATTTGTTATCGTTCCGTTTTCGGGATAACTCGGGCAGAAAATATAGATTCCGAAAAGAATATTCTATCAGAATATTCCAGCTCCCGAAAAAATATTCAGCTCTCGATATTATGAGATAAAGTTCTCGCTTGAACCGGCGATTTCACACGGTCCGATCCCGCGAGCGTGTTGACATTTTTTTTCGTCTACGCGCTCTGTCTCACTCTCTCATAATCCCTCGCACGCCGGCCTTGGTCGCGCGAGGTACAGAGTTGCTAACGAAACTTCGCGTGAGACGGTTGTCTCCAAAAATCGCGATCGCTCCCGATTTTTGAGATATCGTGAGAGAGTTGTCGATCAGACGTCGGGATGGAGAGACGTGTCGTGTCTCTCTCGCGTCCGTGAGGTCGCGCTCTCGTTCTCGCGTTAGAGGCACGTCCTCGTGCTCTCTCGTTCTCGGTCGTGTGACGTTTCCGCGTGCAGTTCGTGTTCGCGATTACGTTTCGTTTACGTAAAAAGTTCTCGGGTGGATAATCCACCGGCTCCCGCATTATAAAATAAAACCATTGTTTTATTTTATTAGTGAAGTTTCCGGTGTCGCGAAAATGACAGATCCCGTGATCGTTCACGCTACGCCCCAGTGAATCCCGACTCCTCTACCACAACCCACAGCCTGAGCGGCCGTGCTGTACCGCAACCGTCCTCCCTCGTGCCAGTGCATCCAGGTTAGTCCGGTTATACAATTCTGGCGATTAAAAATCGAGGAGAGCTCCAGTCTCCGAACCCGGTTAGGATTCCGGGGGAAACCAAAAATCAAGGAGTTCTCCAGCTCCGTTGGGTGGGTCGGGTTGGATCCCCCCGCCCCAGGTTAGTCCGATTGAGAAATCCGGCGATACAAAATTCTCTGGCGCCCCGGATATTGCGGATGCATGCGCGCGGGGTGGACGGTCGAAGGTGACGGTTTCTCGCGTCTTAGCTCTCGTGTTCAAGTTCTCGTTTCCGTGGTTAGAGAAAATAATCCCCGTCACAAATTATAAGACAGAGTTGGCGTAATTCTATTTATAAATACGAATACGAATTTATTCGCATCCTGATTTTCATGTAAATATAAATACAAATTTATTCATACTTCAGAGACAAATATTCTGAACATACAACTAAAAACACAGAAAAAATTGTAAATGTTTACAAAAATCCTGTAAATTAAAAAAAAATCACATAAAAATCTGTGAATGCAAATGTATTCACAAAAAATTGTAAATACAAAAAAATTCACAAAATAATTTGTGAATTTTTTCGTATTTGAGACAAATTAAAATCAAATTCACAATGATTAGATACAAATTTGCACCAAAAGTGAGTTCGTACGTATTTTGAGAGAAAACATTGCCTCGAGGCAAAGAAATTTTCGCACAAAAAGTTTGATGCAAATTTTAATCTAATCATTGTGATTTTGATTTTTATTTGTCTTAAATACGAAAAAATTCACAACTTATTTTGTGAATTTTTTTGTATTCACAATTTTTTTTGAATACATTTGCATTCGCAGATTTTTATGTGAATTTTTTAAAATTCACTCGCAAAAAGTTATGTGCAAAAACTTCTTTGCCTCAACACAATGTTTTCTCTCAAAATACGTAAGAACTCACTTGTGGTGTAAATTTTAATATAATTGTCGTGAATTCGATTTGAATTTTCTTCAACTTGAGGAAATTCACAACTTATTTTGTGAATTTTTTCATATTTATAATGTAATATTTGAAACTCACAACTTTTTTTGCAAAAATTTCTTTGCCTCAACGCAATTGTATTCTCTCAAAATACGGTACAAATACAAAATAAGAACTCACGGTTGGTGTAAATTTTAATCTAATCATTGTGAAATTGATTTTAATTTGTCTTAAATACGAAAAAAAATCACAACTTATTTTGTGATTTTTTTCGTATTTACAATTTTTTGTGAACATTTGCATTCACAGATTTTGATGTGAATTTTTTTTAATTGACAGGATTTGTTGTAAATATTCACAATTTTTTCTGTGAATTTATTTGTATTCGTATTTACAATAAGTGAAGTATGAATAAATTTGTATTCATATTCACATGAAAATCATGATGTGAATAAATTCGTATTCGTATTTATAAATAGAATACGCCGACGAATAACGCCCAACTCTGTTATAAAGATATCAAGAATATGATATGATTGAATGCGGACATTTGTCTCAACTTTTTTTGTCAACAATTACGATACAAAGACAAATACATGCTACATATACGTGAAGTATAAAGCTGAGAGTTTAGTTGCCAAAGTAACAGCGTCATGGAAGATAGTTTAATATTGACCATATCTGGATCGTCGTCGAGAAAATACACGAATCTGATCTTCCAGTATCCGTTCTCAAAGGAAACGCCCTACGCGTTGGGTGCAATATAACCGCTGGTACCTATATTAACGAACATAAAGCGCACACCATTCACGAATTTTTCCCATCGGTCCCACCAGGATATAAGATCACTGAGGTTCCATCACGCGTCATTTATCTGCTAATCACAAGCCGAACGGTAGACACAATACAACTTCGAATAGTGGATCAGGACGGTGACTTAGTGAATTTCCGCGGTGAAGTACTCACAATACGGTTGCATATAAAATCACAATGGGTATAGTATTCAATAGTGTCATACCACTGAACAACCATGGGTAAAAACAATCAGACGTCGGCCTGCACCCAAAATGCTCACACCTCAAAACGTGCTACTCTTGAAGAATTTGGGTCTAAAAGTGCGTGGGGACAGCGTGTAAAACATTTATTTTATGCTTTGTGCATTTGCTGCGTGCAATGTAAGAAGAAATCGTAAAAATTCAGGAGCCTGTAGTCTTTGACGAATCCATCATACAATGTGAGATTCACCCTGATCGACCATTTGCATCCTTGACCTTTAATAACAGCAATGAAATACGTACTGCCATTCAAAATCAAAATCTATCACAAGTCTCGTCAATAATGCCATCTGCCATTTGTTTGAAGAAGTGCGATATGAGTTGAATGCCATAGAAATTGATCCTAATAAGAATGTCCGTATTACGAGTGTAATTAAAGGATATTCGTCTCTCAGTCCAGCTAAGAGCTCTATGCTCGAGAACACGGGATGGCTCGATGTTGAAGAGACGAAGCAGATTGTTAATGTATCGGGAAATTTTGATATGTGTATACCGCTGAGCTCGCTGCTCGGATTTGCTGAAGATTATCGAAAAATTGTCGTAAATGCCAAGCATGAGCTTAATTCTTACGAGATCGAAGACTGATGATAATGCCACCATCCAAAGAGCTCCCGGAGACTACAAACTCGTATTGCATAAAATCGAATGGCTTGTACCATATGTAACAGTCTCAAATCAACGAGAAATTCAGCTATTGAAATTTCTCGCCAAAGATACACCAATTCCATGAGTTTGTTTGTTTGGGCTTGTATGAATATCCACTACTCCCCGCCCCCTCTAAGCATGGTCTGTCAAGACTGCCAATCAGTTTGAGAAACCACGATATGTCATTCTCGCGCTGCAGACGGGGCGAAAAAATATGAAAGAGAGGAATGCGAGCAACTTTGATGATTCCAACATAAGCGATGTCAAGCTATACCTAAATTCGCAATGCTATCCATATGGAAATCTAAACCTAAATATCAATCAAAATCAATATGGTTTACTCTACGAGTCGTATACAAACTTCCAGTTCACCTATCGCAACAAAAAAGCTGAACGATGGCTAAATAAGACGGAATTCTTAGAAAAGCCCCCTTGAATTGAAAACGAATATTCCGCTGAAAGCTGCTGCATTCTGTTTAATCCTCCATGATCGTATTGTCGAATACAATCCGATCAGTGGTGCGGTTAATAAATTGGTATAAATCTTGTCAACTGTCTGCAGACTCTTCAGTAAATATGGAGCTCGTCGTCGATGTGCAAGGGTTCAAGAAACCCATCAACGATTTTTTCGTAAAGGAGATATCCATCGTTAAACTCCACGACAAGAAGGCTAAAACTCTGAGGTTTTTCTTCAACGCACCATTTGCATGGGACTCGTTACCAGACAAATACAAAAAGAAAAAAATGGTTGGAACGCAATATTTACGGATTACGATGGGATCATGGTGGTATAACATACGAGGCAGCTACAACGATAATTCGGTCCATCTTGCAAGGAGCTCCTACCATCCAGGGTGTTTCATAATAAGTGACGCACTCGGAACTGGCGGGTTCAGGAGGGTCCCCCGAGTAAAACTGTCAAGACGTTTTCTTTTCCGTCAAATCGTTTTTAAATGGGAGCGATTAGAATTTTGGCGTTCGGCTGATTGTTGTACAGCTGCCGTCTGTCCGTAGCAACGACGCCACTCGAGTGCCGAGTCTCAGCGCGAGACACATAGGAGGCAGCGAGCAAGGTAGCTAGGCATCTGTCTCGCTCGTGCGGCCAGATTGACGTTTCGAGTATCGTCTGCTATTATTTTCTGTCATCGTGGGTAGGTAAGTTCAGAGCGCGCGGCAAGGTTCTGCAGAAACGCATCGATTGGCAGTTCACGGCATGGATGATTTGAGGTTTAGCGTAGCATTCGCTTAGACTGCTTGTCAAACAATTGGGTTCGAGACTCGTAACAGGCCGGCCAAAGTGACATTTTCCGCTTCGTCTTCTGTCGCTCCATGAATTCCGGGCCGAAGCGTGAAGGTTGTCGACATTCATGAGACTTGCAATTCTACCGAGCCAGCGATGATGTTCAAAAATCAGATTATTAAATGCATTGGTAATCTTTATTTTCTAGAGAAATAAAGCACAGAATCATCACGAATTTAGTGCTTTCCACATTTGGAGGCACCGTGCAATTGTTCGCATTGCCGTTGTGGCTATTTTCGGGTCGACGGTGGTGAATTTTTCAAAATCATTCACAGGGTTCGAATCCGAACACTGAAGGTAAACAGAATTTAAATAGACCCTTTTTCATATTGGATTCGTCTCGATCCAATATAAAATGGTTGAAACAGGCGTATTTATCAACGTCGAATCTCATGTGCATCTCTCTTCGAATCGACATCTTTTACATCTGGGAACGAATCCGAGTCCGCATGCAAGTGTTTCTATTGCGGAATACACCCTACAAACTGAGAACGTCGCGCTGAACATTGGATTCCTTCACGTATATAGTCAACAGCAGCACTATTAGTCCTCAATGGCTATTTTCGTGCCGAGGATGATACATTTTTAAAAATCACCCACTGGGAACGAATGCGAATAATCTGAAGGTTATTTTGATAATGAAACACAACAGAATTTTAATAAACCGTTTTTCACATTGGATCTGTCTTGATCCGTTAAAAAACGGTTGATATAGGCGTATTTATCAACGTCGATTCTCATATGAAACGTTTAAGTTTTTTACATCTGGGGAAAAAATCCGAGCCCGCCTGCAAGTGTTTCTGATGTGGAATAATCCCTACAAACTGAGAACGCCGCGCTGAATACTCGATTCGTTCACGTTCATAGTCCATAGCAGCAGTAGTACTCCAATGGCTATTTTCGTGTCGAGGGTGGTAAATTTAAAAAAATCATTTATTGGCAAATAATTCGAACACCCTGAAGGTTATTTCAAAAATAAAAAACAAAACAGAATTTGAATAGACCGTTTTTCATATTGGATTCGTCTCGATTCGGTAAAAAACGGTTGAAACAGGAGTATTTATCACCGTCGAATCTCATGTAAATCTCTCTGCGAATCGACGTCTTTTACATCTGGGATAGAATCCGCGTCCGCATGCTTCTGTTGTGCTTTCTGTTGTGGAATAATGGCTACAAACTGAGAACGCCGCGCTGAACATTGGATTCGTTCACGTTCATAGTCCACAGCAGCAGTAGTCCAATGGCTAATTTCCAATGGCTGGAGGTTATTTCAAAAATGAAATACAAAACAGAATTTGAATAGACCATTTTTCATATTGAAATCGTCGCGATGGAAAAAACCGGGCTTTCCTCAATGTTTACCGGGCTAATTTTCTACACATGTACTATACCTTTGTATTATCTATCGTAGTATACTTTTATATTATTTTTCCGTAAAACGAGAACTTGGCACCTTTTCTTTTTCCACCTACACCAGATCTTCCGGGTCCCTCTCAAACATTTTTGGTCCTTCGAGCCGGATCTGGTGGGGTATTACGTGCCAATTCTTCGAGAAAAAGTGTAGTAAAACATATGTGAGAAAATTCGGGACAATTTTCGGGCCTCATTTCTGGACGAATCGGTACTAAGTAAGTATTTCAGGAGTAAAATCCGAAGCTTGCAAATAGTTTTGCTCAACGAAGACGCCACACGACGCGTTTGCTCGAGTTTACATTTTCAACGGCTTTGTTTCACGCGTCTAGTGCGCGCTCTCTCACTCTCATTCCGCCATACGCGGTGTCGCTCGGCTATATCACGCGTCGATAGTGCGCACTCTCTCCTTCTCAGAGAGAAGTGCTTTCATTGGTTATCGGTTAGTGTGCTACGCCCCAGCCTTCACTTTTTCTCTCTCTTTTTTGAAACCACGATGGTAAGCACGCAAGATAGCAGCACTCTCACTCATCGACCAAAAACCTATATTTCTTTAAGGCGTTACCCCCACTTGTAGCGCAAAAAAGGCCTTTTTCATGATTTTTTTAAAAGAAAACTACAAAACTTCTTTAATCGATCAATATACCATCTTAAAGAACACATCTTGAAGAACTTTCAGTAATTTTTTTATTGAAAAATATTACATTGTTTAGTGGCAAATGGCCGTCAATGAAATAATGTTTTTATATACACGGTTTTCGGTGACCAACATTGCGACGAAGTGGATCATCTAAAAAAAAAAATGCGGATGGATTTAGTCAAATATAAGTATAAACTAGTCTTTAATCGAAGGATTTTAAAAAATACTCATTTTTCACAAAATGGCGGACAGTCAAAGTTAATGGTTCGATTTTAACGAAAAAAACGGCCGTTTTTTGGCTATAAAAGGGCCATTTTTTTTTTCGAAAAAAAAATCGAACGATAAAAGACTACATTTTTATGTATTAAATAAGCCTGCAAAATTTCAAGAAGATCGGTTCATTAGTGTTCGAGTAATCTTGGTCACCGACTTCAAAAATGCCATTTTGAGAAAAACGCGTTTAAAGTTTCAATTTCAGTTTACACGAAGAAAATATTTTTTTTTGTGAACTTACATAGAGTCATCAATTCCGGGCCCATACAAAAGTATGGGCCCGGATGCTTATACTTCAAAAAAATCGATTTTTTCAAAATCGCAAGTGGGGGTAACTCCTTAACGCTAAGCGAGCGATAGCCGAAACGTACCACAAGACCAAAAGCGAAACCGTCGCACGTAGGTCTCCACGCATAAACATAGCCAACGACAGCCGAATTTACGAGAAGAGCGTACTCACAGCCTCCGAAGAGAAACCCTACGCCTAGAGCACTCGAACAAATACAGCGACCGAACTGTGCCACAATCCTACCTTGTCCTAAAACCCAAACAATCCGACGAGGAAAACTCGCCCGCGTCAGAACACGTTACCCGATCATATCGCAAGACTCACGAAACCGCGGTTGCTGAACTCGATTCTCGGACATAGAACAATGGCCGCATTTACCATAGTGGTGACCTAATAAGTAGACGACCAAAACTATTCTCACGCATAACGCCGACCTATCACGTAAGTCAGAGTACATTCTCACGAATGATTAACCAATCACTAAGAAGCTCCGATCCGAAAATGCATTCCCTCAAAAAAGCTCTTTCCCCTACAACCAGACTTTTCTAATTTTTATATCACGAAGAAGCAGACACTCTATACTCGAACTCCGAACTGAACAGTCGACTTGCAAGGCTAAACCCTCTCGCTCTGCGTTTCCGTGTAATCATTGTACGCGTAACTATCTTTGTACCGAAATTATAAGTTTGTAAGAGTCGATCGTAATAAACGTGAACCACGTGAATTAAGACAAAATCTACGCGTCTGAACATTTATTTGATCATCGATCAATCCATCGGGCGGATCCAACTCTCTTACCAGAATCACGCACCTCAAATTCGTCTCAATCCAAATTGTTATTAAACTGTGTTCGGAACTCACGCGGAAGCCAAACAAAGACTCACTGCGTAATCTAATTCAATTCGAACTTTCGCGCTCTAAATCGGCAATCTCGCGAGTCCCACCTAAATCTCCCTCCGGGACGTAACAGTTTAGTATACAATAAAACTGGTGGCAACGGGAAAAAACTTTTAATAAATAACCCATCGGTTAATAAAACTGGTGGCAGCGGAAAAAAGAAAAAAAACTTCAAATAAATTACCCATCAGCAATAAAACTGATGGCAGCGGAAAAAAGAAAAAAACTTCAAATAAATTACCCATCAGCAATAAAACTGGTGGCAGCGGAAATAAAACCTTTAATAAATAACCCATCGGTTAATAAAACTGGTGGCAGCGGAAAAACAAAGAGACAATTCATCGGTTATAATACTGGTGACAATCAATCCGGTGTCGGTGAAAAACGGATCACGAACGCGGAATGAACTGTCGTGTAAAAATAAAATAAAATAAAAATACTCTCTTCCGTGTGAAACAAACAAGCGCTCCACACCAACGTCTTACCGAGATCAACACAAGGGACGCAGAGCCATAAATTAACGAAGAACGCAAGGCCGAAGAGCAGACTCGAGTCAGCGACGCACACCCAGACTGCAGGTCAAAACACCAGCCGCATCTCACGATAAGTCAAGTAGCCTAACGCCACTTGGCTGCAACCAAACATCATTGGCACGAGCGAGCTACAAGAACATCACTGAGTTCGTCATAAACTCATAATGTCTACACCAATCCAAATGGAGACTTCGGAAGCCCATTACCCAGCTCAACAGAGTCAAATCTACACATCACAGACAACGATTCCACCACCAAATGCGCATAACTATTATCAAGCGTCTTTCGTAAATAATATATATCCACTACACGCTAACTATCGAGATTTCACAAGATATTTACCCAAGTTCGATGGGACGCCTAAAACATGTTCGTTAAACAATTTTTGAGCTATTGCGATAACACGAAAGAATTTATCCCAGCTGTAGGCGAACGATTAATAGTTGCACTCTTAAAGAGTAAATGCAAAGGAATCGCTTGCGATAGTCTCGAAAGCTTTACAATAACAACAATCGATGAGTTCATAGACATCCTAAAACGAAAATTCATCCCTTCCAAACCCCCTCTCACCATGATCACGGAAATGAGCACATTTTCCCAAAAAGATAAAGAGAGGGTACTCAGCTTCTACACTAGACTAAACACTCACTTGAAAAAGACAAACCAAGCCATCGAGAATTCGAACTTACGTTCCATCGAAGGAGCGAAAATTTTCGCGGAAGACATAGCGACTGATCAATTTCGTAGAGGTCTTAACGCCGCCTATCGCCCCCATATAGCATGCAAACGGTACCGAAATCTCGAAAGCATTTTCAAACAAGCAACGGATTTCGAAAAAATGTTAGGACCAATCGCCCCAGAAAATACACAATCGACTTGCCTACCAATTCAACCTTTCAACAAATCAAAAGTCAAAACGCAAACAAACCCAAAAGCTCAACCTTTCGTGCAAACCCGAGCAAATTCTGCAATTATTGCAAAAAGACAAACCACACAACAAATGATTGCTACCTTCTGGCAAAAGACAACTCACCAAAAGACGCTACAAACAGAAGTAACATATCATGCAACTATTATAAAAACCGGGCCACTTCATAAATCAATGCCGTAAACGAGCATATAATAATGGGAAAAAAGACGAGGCTCAAGCCGGAAAACAGCCGGGAAACGAGTCAACGATCCCTCGACCAGGCGTCTCAACGGGCCCAAACACCCAAGGATTCCAGACACAGTGAAATCGGAAACGAAACAAAAAATCCTCCGAGCCTTTTGTAACCTGAGCACACGAACGAATATCTACCACTCACCCACAATTAGCATTGAATCGGAAGATCTCAAGAAAACGCAAACATTATTTCTCGCAGACTCAGGCTCAGAATTAAATTTGATCAAGATCGAAAATATTCGTCACCCAAATCTCATAAACAATCTCATAATTGATGAGTTATACGGAATTTCGATCATCGATAGACCCAGGACACTCGGACAAATTAACATCGCAATTCATGACCAGTCCATAACATTCAATGTTGTCCCGGACGACTTCCCTGTTGAATTCGACGCAATCCTCGGTCATGAAACAATCGGAGAAAGTAAAGGTAGAATCGATTGGGAAGGGCGATACGTACGAGTCAATAACGTGGACAGCCCATATTTACAAACACAGAATCATTTCTTCTGCGGGCCAGACAGAAAACGATCATGTTCATTCGAGTCGGAAACCCACTAGAGACAGGTTACGTACCCCGTATACCATTTCGAGATGGCATCTTTGTCGGTGAAGCATTGGTTAAAAATACGAATGGTAAATCATACCTGTACGCTATCAATACCTTGAACGAGGACGTCAGAGTAGAGGGTCCCGTAATTTCACTCTATCCTTTCGATATGAGTGCAGACGAGAACGATCAAGAGGATGACCACACCCTGAATACACAGACCTCAGAGGACTAAAACCCTCGGACGCGAGAAAACCGTGCCAAGGGAGTAATGAGTATTTTGCGGCTTAATCACCTCAATGACGAAGAGCGTAATGCGGTATCTACACTTGTAGAAGAATACATAGACCTCTTTCATCTACCTGGTGAACCCCTCCGATCAACAAACGAATGCAAATATCGAATTCCCACTGTAGACGATCGACCGGTCAATACAAGATAATACAGACATCCGCCATTCCAAAGACCCGAAATAGAAAAACAAATTAATGATCTGCTACAATTAAACATCATTGAACCCTCGAAGTTACCGTATAATTCACCAGTTTGGATAGCTCCGAAAAAAGCAGACTCAAAAGGCAATAAACGATGGAGACTCGTAATCGATTTCAGAAAATTATACGATGTCCCAATAGGAGATGCTTACCCATGCCGTTAATAACAGACATTCTTGACCAACTCGGCGGTGCGAAGTACTTCTCCATTTTTGACTTAACATTTGGCTTTCATCAAATAGAAATGGATGCGAAAGACAAACACAAAACTCCCTTTACGACCCCTCACGGTCATTACGAATTCAATAGAATGCCATTCGAATTATAAAATGCACCAGCCACATTCCAACGATTGATGGACCTTGTTCTTAAAGGGTTACAGGGTAACGATTTATTCGTATATCTAGACGACATAGTAATCTATACACGATCAATCGAGGAACACGAAAGCAAATTTAAACAACGTGCGGAAAGATTACGTAACGCAAATCTAACTCTCCAAACGGATACATGCGAATTCTTAAGAACCGAAGTAAGATATCTGGGACATCAAATCTCTGCAGATAGATTAAAACCCGATCCAAAAAACATCGAAGCAGTGAGAGAATTCAAAATACCGATAACTCCAAAGAACATAAAAGAATTCCTAGGTGTAGCTGGATACTATCGCCGTTTCATAAAAAAATTCGCGGCAATTGCAAAACCCCTTTCGGATCTCACTAGCAAAAATGTTAAATTTCATTGGACATCTCATCATCAATTAGCATTCGAAATATTGCGAGACAAGCTATGCTCAACACCGATTCTCCAATACCTAAATTTCTTGGAACCTTTCATCGTAACAACCGACGCATCCAACTACGCCGTCGGCGCAATCCTTTCGCAAGGAAAAGTCGGAGAAGAGCCCATGGTCGCAATCGCTTCAAGGGTCCTTAACAGGGCGAAATAAATTATTCCACTTTGGAAAAAGAAATGGTCGCTGTGGTGTTTGCCTTAAAAACCTTTCGACCCTATCTTTATGGCAGGCCATTCACCCTACTGGCCGGCCACCGGCCGCTCGTCTGGGTAAACTCTACGAACGACCCGACGTCACGCGTACTGAGATGGAGAGAAAGATTAAAAGAGTTCGATTTCAAAATCCAGTACAAGCCAGGAAGAGTTAATACAAACGCCGATGCACTTTCTCGAAATCCAATAACTCTCCCTATCAAATTCAAATGGCGTACTAACGACACCCCATACGGAGGAAAAACTCGACATCCAAACCCAGGCATCGCAAGAACATATTTGTCATCGGATCCAAGCGCCAATAATAGGAAACTCGAAAAATCAAAAACTACTTCGGAGGATGAAATCACGAATGCTTCCCCACTAAATCATTCAATATCGATTACTTGAGGAACCGACTTCACAGATACGGCAATTCCGAGAGAAACGTACGTGAGTCCCGTTGCAGAGCGATCAAACGAAATTCAAAATCAAACAATCTCGATTCCCCAAGCAAGCCACCTTACAGATACGGCAATTCCGAGAGAAACGTATGTAAACCCGCTTGCCAAAGGATCAAATTTAACTCAAGGTGACCGGCCTGATCAACCGATCATCAAGGACCTCAACAAAAAGAGGCCACCTAATAAATCAAATTCTTCAGAGCATCAAAAATCAAATCCTCCAAAACACCAAAAAACAAACTCTTCAGAGCATTGAAGATCAAATTCTTCAAAGCAAAAATCATCAAATTCCTCAGAGCATCAAAACTCGAATTCCTCGGAAAACCAGGAATCGTGTTCACCAGAATATCGAAGGGAAAAACTCAAAGTACTAGTTAAACGAAGAAGCCACACACGTCGGCATCTCCCCTTCGGGAACCCTTGAAAACCCGAGTCTACATCGTCTTCGGGACACGAGGAAACCATTATCCATATGGCGCCGAGTAACTTCGCCATGCTCGGAACATCATCTTCAGAGCAAGAATCAAGCGACAACAGCCTAAGCAATATTGCCATAAAATTCGAAAACCGCGCTCACGAAACACGAGGACTCACTTCATCCCCCACTGGACGTACCAAAAGGAAATTCTACAAAATGTCTAACCGTCCAGATAGTCATGGAAACACGAGTGAAGAAGCTCTTAGAGAGGATGAATTGTTCCCTCTTAACGAAAAGAACAGTCTCACGGACAATCATATCACTGAACCTATGGACGTAGGCTTTTCAAACGAAGATAGAAAATCAATAAATGAAAGTCATAAAAGTCAAGTCACGAAACCCCCAACTACCAACGTAGAACAGCGCACGGACGATGTAACAGCCATCGCCAAAAAGGGGAACCAGCCCTCTTAGTGACTCGTAAATCCTCCAGACCACGAAAACCAAAAAAATGTTTCTGCTGCCCTGATGCAAGCAATCACACATACGCACGCACGCACGCACGCACGCACACTAGTGCCCCACGTGCACAAGTAGCGAAGGGCAAAAAAGGCCACCCAGGAGTACTTCACAGGCAAAAATAATTAGGAATTCCTCGGGCCAAGAAAAACCCCCGCCCATCCTTCCAGATGTTGCAAATACCAACAGCTCCGGAAATGAATCCTTACATCAGAAAGGAAAACCGTCATCTCTGATATCTTTAAATAATCCTTCCCCTATGCCACAAAATAGAGACAACAATAGTAGAACAAATACCACTGAAGAAGAGCTAATAACCAACAACGAGCAACAAACGGAATTCATTAACGACATCATCGACATAAGAGACAACATCGAAATGAAAAAAAAAAACAATTACATTTGTTTCATTTCTGCCGATGGTACAGCCTCGAACGAGATCGGGAAATGATTAATCGAGATGGGCTTGCTAAAAAACTATCCCCAACTAACCCCTTCGAAATCGGACAAGTCCTTATATCGGGCACACCAAAGAAACGAGTGTTTGCCCTAGTAAGACAGGAAAACTCCACATCATCCTTAACGAAAGAAAGTCTTACTAAATCGCTCCGAAATAAAAAAAAAACGATGGAAGAATTGAACGTCAAATCAGCAGCATTTTCTCAGAAGCGCAGTAACCTTAACGACTCAGCATGGGTAAAAATAAAGAGCATCATTCGAGAAATCTTCGCGGATACCGAAATCCAAACAAAAATCTGCCGCGACGAAATTACTGTCCCACCAGAGCAAGACAGGCTCGACATCATAAAAGAATGCCACCAATCTCCAATAGCAGGTCATAAGGCCGTAACCAAAACATACAACAGAATCCGACAACAATATTTTTGGGACAATCTCGAAAAACAAGTGGAAGATTACGTTCGTCAATGCGCCAGTTGTCAGAGAAAAAAGTTGGTGAGAATTAAAACCAAACAACCCATGGTGAATACAGATACTCCGATCAGCGTATTCGACAAAAATGCAATGGATATAGTCGGACCGATAACCCCAAAATCTGGACTTGGTCACCGCTTCATACTAACAATTCAGGACAAACTCTCGAAATTTTCATTTGCAATTCCGCTCAACAGCGCGACCGCGCACGAAATCGCTTACCCACTAGTCACGGAATTCATATGTTTATTCGGATGTCCTAAAGTAATATTGACATACCAAGGTGCAGCCTTCATCTGTCGTGTAATGAAACAATTAACGAGGATCCTAAAAATCAAGCAATTAAAACGACAGCATTCCATCCATAATCGAACGGATCGCTCGAACGAAGTCACTAAGTGCTCACGGATTACCTGAAACATTACACCAATAAAAAAGATTGGCATAAGTGGCTACGGCTGGCAACTTTTGCATAGAACACAAGCGTACACAAAGGTACGAAATACACACCATTCCAGGTAGTCCTAGGCAAGGTAGCACGACTACCCTCACAATTTTTATATTTGGACGAAATCTTAACGTGCGACAACCACGTGAGAAATCTTGCGTATCATTTATAAGAAGTTCGACAATTAGCTCACAACAACCTCGAAAATTCCAAACACAAATCCAAAACTCACTACCATAAGAAAATCAACCCCGTAAAGTTTAAAATCGGAGATCAAATCTACCTGATTAAAAATCAGCGAACAGGAAAATTTGACAACTACTTAGGTCCTTATGAGATAACACAAACTTTCCCAGACCATAACGATATCGAAGTCGCGTCAACAAACAATAAACGAAAAGGTATCCATTGTGATGGGACTAAACTAGCACACTAATAAATCAATCTCACAAACCCGAAGCCCGATGCACTCAGACCTGCACGACCCTTCCCACATCATCTAAGCTCATCCATCGCGCCCCACCGAACCCGACATCCAAAAACTAGGTTAAAACATGCGACTATTACTCAAAACATATTTTAACAGATAAAATAAAAGTCATACGACTATCACTTGAAGACATACTTTAACAATGCGTAGGAAAAAATCAAAATATACATACCTGTTCCTCAACTTCTCGCAAGCATTATGTTACAGTATTAAATAATGAAAACAGTACCTATCTCCCAATATACTTAAGCTACATTGTAAATCGATCAATGACGATGCCAGCTCACAAATCGTGCGATCATACCTTTCGATTACAATTATAATTGAATCTAATTGAGCGAGACGCTCAATCTTGAAGGAGGGAGGTGTTACGTCCCAGCCTTCACTTTTTCTCTCTCTTTTTTGAAACCACGATGGTAAGTACGCAAGATAGCAGCACTCTCACTCATCGACCAAAAACCTATATTTCTTCAACGCTAAGCGAGCGATAGCCGAAACGTACCACAAGACCAAAAGCGAAACCGTCGCACGCAGGTCCCCACGCATAAACATAGCTAACGACAGCCGAACTTACGAGAAGAGCGTGCTCACAGCCTCGGAAGAGAAACCCTACGCCTAGAGCACTCGAACAAATACAGGGACCGAACTGTGCCACAATCCTACCTTGTACTAAACCCCAAACAATCCGACGAGGAAAACTCGCCCGCGTCAGAACACGTCACCCGGTCATATCGCAAGACTCACGAAACCGCGGTTGCTGAACCCGATTCTCGGACATAGAACAATGGCCGCATTTACCATAGTGGTGACCTAATAAGTAGACGACCAAAACTATTCCCACGCATGACGCCGACCTATCACGTAAGTCGGCGTACATTCTCACGAATGATTAAGCAATCACTAAGAAGCTCCGATCCGATAATGCAGTCCCCCAAAAAAGCTTCCCCTACAACCAGACTTTCCTAATTTTTATATCACGAAGGAGCAGACATTCTGTATTCGAACTCCGAACTGAAGAGTCGACTTACAAGGCTAAACCCTTTCGCTCTGCGTTTCCGTGTAATCATTGTACGCGTAACTATCTTTGTACCGAAATTATAAGTTTGTAACAGTCGAACGTAATAAACGTGAACTACGTGAATTAAGACAAAATCTACGCGTCTGAACATTTATTTGATCAACGATCAATCCATCGGGCGGATCCAACTCTCTTACCAGAATCACGCACCTCAAATTCGTCTCAATCCAAATTGTTATTAAACTGTGTTCGGAACTCACACGGAAGCCAAACTAAGACTCACTGCCCAATCTAATTCAATTCGAACTTTCGCGCTCTAAATCGGCAACCTCGCGAGTCTCACCTAAATCTCCCTCCGGGACGTAAAAAGTGTCTCGAGGGCTTCGTACACTGTGGATCGTGCGTTCTCTTTCAGATACACTTGACATACTCACAAGTGAAAATTGTACCAGCAACGCTTGGGATCATCTCATCGACAGTCATGCGCATCATAATTTTCGGGACATCTTTCTCAGAGAGGTGCTACGCTCACGAGATACATGCTCGGGTTCACGTGCCGGCCACTCATGGGACGTTTGGACTCAACAGGCTGCGGGCGCTCGAACGGTACGCAATGCTGCTTCATCGAACGTTTGGTGAGTTTTTTCTCAAGAAGTTCACGAAATCTCTCGGGTCCGTTTCAGTGTCGCGTAATTGACATTCGGGCATTACGCGTCCACTCGACTTGTGAATGGCGAGTTCTTTTGGATATTTTTGTATGCGCGCGGTGAATTTAGACATTTTCGGTCACTTTTGGGTGTGCGTCGTGAGTTTGGACATTTTCGGTCATTTTCCGGTTCGCGTAGTGACGTTTGGACATTTTCAGTCACCTTCGGGTGTGCGAGTGTTTGTGGACATTTTCGGTCATTTTCGGGTTCGCGTAGTGACGTACGGTTATTTTCGGTCACTTTCGGGTTTGCGCAGTGATTTCGGACTTTTTCGGGAATTATACCTCACAAGAAGTCGAACTTGCGCACGCGTTCAGCTCATCGGAGTTTTTGCTCTCTTATCGATTCGGTCTCGGCAAATTTTGGACAGTTCTCGTTTCAAGAATCGTTTTCGATCATTTTTGGGTTTTACACATCGAGTGAGTTTTGGGAGTTTTTGAACATTATATCAACTAAGCGACTTCCAGATTTTTCGGGCGTTACCCATCAGTAGTGCTTCGGAGATTTCGGACAGTTTCTCAGCACTACACTCGCGGGTGTTTCGTCTTTTCTCAGAGACGGGAACGCGTAAGTGTCGCGTTTGGTATCCAGGTCAGATTGCCTTCGGGTAATTCGAGGACAAGATGATCGGACGAGCCTCCATCGCTTTCGGATCTCCGGGATTTTCTAACCAATCGAGCTCGAGCTCTCGAGAACGTAGAGACTTCACGTTCTCAGAACAAGTCAACGGGCAAGGACTCATCATCGGGAACTTACGCCTCACAGGGACACGCAGTCTCATCGGGGCCATCCATTTCGCGGCCTTCTACATCGGGACCGGCTCCATCGGGTGCATCACCGTTATCATCTGGGTACGCATGCTCACACTGCAAGGGTGCTTACTTCATCGTGGCGTGCCCGAGTTTTCGGCATCTCTCAAACGAGGCAAGACGGGAAGAAGTCACCCGTCAGCGCCTGCGTTTCAATTGTCTGGGGAAACACAGCGTAGCGGCGTGCCAGGGGACGACCAGATGCAAGAAGTGTGATCGTAAACATCATATGATGATCCACACCAGGTCGTCCAAATCTGGAGACCAAAGAGCCACGGGTGTGGCGCAACGCAACACACAGTCATCCTCTGCGGGAACATCGAGCACATCAGGAGCTATTCGACCATCAGGCTCAACGCAATGACAGACGGGGCATTAGCTTGCTCGGGTGCTGGCTCATCAACGCTTCCGGGTTTTTTAACTTTGCTGGCCACGGGTTTGGTAGATCTCGAATTAGCATTCGGGGCAACTCACAGGGTCCGAATGCTAATCGACAACGGATCGGAGTTCACCTTTGTTTCGGAGAAGTTGGCGAGACAACTCAAGCTTCACCGGGACAACTTGGCCATTCCTATCATTGGGATTGGCGGGACTCATTCGGGGTTGACTCGAGGCGCAGTCATCTGCACTTTACATTCAGTGAACTCAAATCATGAATTAAATGTTCAAGCGTTCATTCTACATAAGCTAATGCCTATCGTTCCTTCCTTCTCAACATCCGGATTACATTGGTCTCATTTGGACGGGCTGCAATTAGCAGACCCATATTTTCTCTCGCCACGGACGATTGCTTTCATTTTGGGAGCAGACTCATATTCTCAATTTATTCGTCCAGAAATTCGAAAAGGAGCAGACGGGATTCCTTTGGCGCAGAATTCGATATTCGGGTGGTTCGTTCTTGGCCCAATCGCCAATCGGGCTTCACGGTCGGGATTGTCTCAGCATGTTTCGGTAGATCACAACTTCAAGGAAGTTCAGGATTTTCTCACTCGATTTTTGGAACAGCAAGAGGCTCCCAGTCTACCTGCTCTTTAACTTACGCCTGAAGAGCAGGAATGTGAGTCTCATTTTGTGCAGACTCACTTGCGGGATTCAACGGGGCGGTATTTCGTTCGATTGCCGATAAAGTCGTCTACGAGTCAACTCGGGGTAGGGCAGCCCAGGGCCTGCAAAGGCTGTTACGACGACTATGGCGGGACGCCTCATATCAGAAGCTATATTCAGAGTTTCTGCAAGAATATGAGGAACAGTCTCACATGAAACGGGCTTCACGTGCGCTTTCTCAGAACTCACGGGTTTATTGCCTTCCTCATCACGGGGTGGTGAAAGAATCGAGCACTACAACGAAATTGAGGGTTGTTTTTAACGGGTCAAGCGCTACGAGAACGGGAGTGCCGCTCAACGACATTTTGCACACGGGTGCGAAATTGCAACAGGACATTTCAGACGCTCTATTATGGGTACGACGACATCGATACATCCTTGCAACTGATATTACGAAGATGTTTCGTCAAATTCAAGTTTATCGGGACGATTGGGATCTACAGCGGATATTGTGGGTCGATCAACAAGGGAACATAATTGCTTATCGACTCACAACGGTCACATGCGGAACAAGGCCAGCTCCGTTTCTCGCCCTCGAGGACGAGGGCGACAAGTATCCCGAAGCGGTCGCTCCTCTTACAATGGGACAATACGTCGACGATATTTACGGGGGAGCTGATCAGAGTTCGGATCTCATCACACAGGCACATGAACTCATCGGGATTTGCACGGCGGGCGGCTTTCCACTCGCCAAGTGGCAAAGCAATTATCCAAAGCTTCTCAACTCAATCGGGGTCGACATTAGCGCAGATAATTCTCACTCGTTTAAGGATTGCGAGACAAAGGTACTCGGACTTACATGGATTCCAGCCACGGACGTGTTTAAATTCACAACATTTCCACTCTCAACCGGGAACAAGATCACAGAGCGGGCTATTTTATCTGAGATTGCCCAGCTCTATGATCCCTTGGGATTCCTCGCACCAGTCGTGATTCGGGCGAAAATCCTCTTGCAAAGTTTGTGGCTGGAGAAACTCAGTTGGGATGACGACGTCTCATCTTGAGTCCACGACTCTTGGCTTACGTTTCGTCGGGAATTAGCGGATCTGGGAAACATTTCGGTCCCGAGATGGCTTCATCTCACTCCTTCGTCATCCGTGCAGATACATGGGTTTTCTGACGCTTCACAACTCGCAATGGGAGCGGTTGTTTACGTTCGGGTATCGGGACCAGAATCAGCAACACTGGTTACGATGGTTTGCGCAAAAACTAAGGTTGCGCCTATCAAACGTCTTACCATTCCACGTCTGGAACTCTCAGCGGCTCTTCTCCTGGTAAAGTTAGTACGGTATGTGCAAGATACTCTCAAGCTCACTGATTCACAGGTTTTTCTGTGGACGGATTCATCCGTCACACTCACTTGGGTAATGAGTCATCCATCACGATGAAAAAGATTTCGTTCGGAATCGGGTCTCATCGGCTCAAGAGCTCCTTCCTAGCGGACAATGGAAATTCAGCCCGGGCCGGGACAATCCTGCGGATTGTCCATCACGAGGGTTAACCGTTTCTCAGCTCGAGCGATATACACTTTGGTGGGACGGGCATAAAAAACAATGGGTTAACAAACCCTCACTTCCATTGGCCTTCTCACATCACCGGCGCGGATCTCACAGCGGCGCTTGAAGAGCGACCAGACCTCACGCTCGCTGTCTCAACAGGCTCAACTTAACCGGTCTTATGGAACCTCATCCATCGATACTCATCTCTCACTCGGCTGTTGAGAATCACCTCACTCTGCTTCAAAGTATTTACGACACTTCGAAGACAAAACCAAGGGAGACCGGGCTCACAAATCTCCCCGGGCGACCTGGAACACGCACGGCTTTTCTGGGCTAAAGCCACACAAGGGACACACTTTTCATTGGAGCTCACACTTCCCTCATCGGGACAGACACTTCCAAAATCGCATCCTCTCACGCGATTGACAGGATTTATAGACTCAGACGGGGTTCTGAGAGTAGGAGGGCGGTTACAGCACTCAGCCTTACAACCTGAGAGCAAACACGCCGTCATTCTACCTCGGGATTCGGCTCTCACGCGACTTCTCATCGCAGATGCTCATTATCGGACGTTTCACGGTGGGGCTCAGGTTACATTGGCATACCTGCGCACTCACTACTGGATCATCGGCGGGCGGGCGCCAGTAGGCTCATTCATCTTGAGATACGTGAAATGTGCGCGTCAAAGAGGGATAAAAGCTCAGCAACTGATGGGACAGTTGCCTCTCACTCGGGCTACACCTTCACGGGCGTTTGTCTACACGGGAGTAGATTACGCCGGGCCAGTCTCTCTCAAACTCAGACGAGGGCGAGGCTCTTGATCTCACAAAGGCTGGCTGTGCATATTCGGATGCTTTTCAACCTCAGCGATCCATCTCGAGGTTGTTTCAGACTTGACTTCCGAGGCGTTCATCCCAGCGTTTCGGCGATTCACTGGAAAATGGGACATCTGTCACACTTTATACAGTGACAATGGGATGAAACTTTCAAGGAGCCGACGCAAAACTGCGCAGACTCTTCATCAAATATTGGATATTGGCTAATGACGGCACGCATTGGGTGTTTAACCCTCCGGGAGCTCCTCACATGGGCGGGAAATGGGAAGCTGCCGTCAAATCGGTCAAATATCATTTTCGGAGGACGATCGGGGAGACGGCTCTCACGTATGAGGAATTTACGACTCTTCTTACACAAATTGAGGCCGTTCTTAACTCTCGTCCATTGGAACCTCCCACGGAAGATCCGGAGGATCTCTCCGCGCTGACACCGGGACATTTCCTCATCGGGGAAGCGCTCATCGCAGTTCCGGAGCCATCGCTACGGGAAATTAATCCTGCTCGGCTCTCCAGGTGGCAGCTCATACAAGAGCAGCTGCAATATTTTTGGGATCGTTGGTCAACAAGCTACCTACAACGGCAACAAGCCATCTCAAAATGGCACCAAGACCGCCACCACCACACTCAAGCGGCCTATTGCCAAATTGGCCCTACTTCCAATCTCATCCGGGTCTCAATAAATCGACAGCACTGCTGCCGATGGCGGGCGGAATATTCAGGAATTACGATCCGCTCGTAATTCCCGAATTGTTCATAATTCTCCGCGGGAATTAGACGAGCAAGTCACGCCGGGATCCTCTCGTAGCTGTCGTCGATGGCGCCACTTTTCGAGGAATTTCCGCTCACCGATCGCGTGATCGCGCGGCTTTTCCCTCACTCACCCTCATTCTTTCCTCATCGAATACACCGACCACACGCGTCGTCTCACTCGTTAATCGGTATACGGGAAATTCCTCGCCGTATATTTCGGGACCACAGTTCCTCTGAACGACAGTATTCGGGACTCATTTAAAAACGCGTAATTCGGGCGATATTACCGCGTTACGGGCGGATCGCCGAGATCTGGGTCGACCCGATCCTTCTCCCGCGTGTCGGGACGCGTCTCACGGCGGCGGCCATTGTCCGCCCTCGTTCGGGAAAGTTCTCATCAACGCTTTAAAAGCGGGCTTTCCTCACATTTACTGGGCTTATTTTCCACACGTATACTGTATCTTTGTATTCTATATTGTTAATATACTTTTATATTATTTTTCCGTACATCAAGAATTTGGCGCCTTTTCTTTTTCCAGCTACACCAGATCTTTCGAGTCCTTCTCAAACAATTACAATTGCTTTACATTGCCTTGAGTGTATCATAGACGTTGGCTTTCACATGTATATTCACATTTTTAAGACAAATGTTTCTCATTGCCTGGAAATACGATTCACCTGTATCAATAACGCCCCCTCCCCCAGAAAATTGTCGCGTAGGCTACGATGTCCCCTGGCTGCCGCCGCCTCCTGCCCCGCGCCTACAACCGTCATCCCCTCCCCATGGACCCCGGGTTTTTTGTCATCCTCTTCACTCGCTGGCCTCTCCGCACCCCTTTCCGCGAACTGTAATCGCCATCCCCTCCCCCAATTCCCCAAAACGGTCCTAGTCCCCAGCGAGATCGCCAGACACTCACTGCCCCCTCTCCATAGACTCATCATCACACACTTTCCCCACCAACCACTTCCCTCGCCGCCCCCATATCCCCATTGACTACCCACTTCCCCCATCACATGGCCAAACCCCTCCCTAGGGCTCGCCCCTCCACAATTTGTTCCAGAACGCGCATAGCTCCACTACTCTCCTGTTTTTCTTCTCGACGAATCCGCCTGCGCCAATTTATAACCGTAATCGGTTGATACACGGGGCGAGTAAACGCCGCGAGCGATCCGGCGTAGGGATCTTGGCGAGCCCACCGCCCGGGAGTGCGTTCAGCGCTCTCGCAGTAGCCACCGGTGTGCAGGGCTAACCACCCGGCATGTCGAGAACACGCACGATCATACAAGCACAAACATCTACACAAACACGTCCGAGGGATATACCGGTGATGCGAATGATTAGGTGACCCTATAAACGGGCCATCCTGAGAAAGCGAATGCTCGGGGTCCCTATAAACGGGCTCCCCCGAAAAGCGAATGTGAGTGAGTGTGCGGATGAATGGCGGAGGGCTCAAGTCCTGAGCACCTCCTGTATGGCTATCGAATGAATGCGAGTAAATGAACCGGTACACGTCACAAAGGCGGACACTCACTAGCACGCACATTTAACGCCGGGGGACGGCACTCGGACCCCCGCCGTCCTCCGCGGCAGGCCGCCACAGTGCGGACGGTCGGAGGGTACGGCGAGTATAAACCAGGCACGATGCTCCTGGGCCGCTGGATAGTACAGGGGCCCGGGTCCTCTTAGCCGGATGGACCTGGGTGCCCCATCAGCCAGTGTATAATCCCCATACTGTTGTAGTGCCGGGTGGCGTCCGGAACGGGCCCTGCAGCAGTAGCGGGGCGGGGGGCCTCGATGAGGCCACTACTGACCGCTCTGGGGCGGCCTGCGGCGGGGATATGTCGGCGAGGACGGTCTGCGGTGTCTTTATCCCAAAACACTCTCACATACACAAACAAAAGGGAGAAAGGGAGGATCTAAAAACATGAGTACACAACAAAAAGGAAAACGTTTAAACGCATCAAAACAAATGGGGCCCCCAACCCCGACAAGGACAAGTGACACTACGGACGGACGAACGGGACAGAAGACTGCACCGGCTTCGTCCGTAGCGGAGACGGCCGAGGCCAGGATCCGGACTCAGCTACAACTGATCCGGGAATGCCTGGTCAAAATGGAGGAAAAGACACGCGTGCAGAGGAACATCAGTACCGTGATCACAACCAACATAGCCCGGATTAGGGAAGCTGCGGACGAGGCATGGCACGAGTGCGACAGGATGCATGTGCTCGGGACTGCCAGCGGAGATGGTGACGTCGACAAACAACAGACGCCACAGACGAAACGCAAACGCGAGACCACAGGCTCAAGCCCGGATCTCACGCCGGCCAAAAAACCGACGGAGGGAACGGAGCTTACCCCGTGGAAAACGGTGCTCGCAAAGAAGAAGAGGAAGACGATAGACGCACAGGACGGACAGAAGACGAAAACGTGTACAGAAGCGACAGTGACGCCGGCCACGAACAAGGGGGGTGACGCCCGCCCAACCTGGAGACCCGGGGCTGGGGTGGTCCTCATTAAGCCCACCAGTGGCAAGACATACGCGGACACACTGCGACGTATGAAAGCCGTTGATCCTGCGACCGAAAAGGTGCAGGTCAACGGCTACCGAAGGACGAAGCACGGAAGTGTCCTGCTCCGTGTCAAAAGCGGGGCGGGAGACAGACAAAACTTCCAGGACAAGCTTCGGCAAGCCCTGGGAGAAGACGCACAAATACGGGACATGAATTCCAGCGTACAACTGGACATACTGGACCTGGACTGTGTGACGGACAAAGAGGAAGTAGCGGAGGCACTTCGACGAGACGCGAACGATACGAGGGACCCGAAGGTTCATATCTTCGGCCCAAACAGACATGGACAGTGTATGGCTGTCTGTGACCTTGAAGAGGGCGCCGCAAACGCCCTTCTCAAGAAAGGTCGTCTGAAAATCGGATGGATGAACTGCCGAGTCAGGCCTAGGACGACTATGCCAAGGTGCTATAGGTGCCTTGGGTACGGACACACTAGGACGAACTGCAACGGCAAGGACAGAGCACAGTGCTGCTGTGGCAGCACATGTGGCAGGACGAACCATGTCGGCAAGGACTGCAAAGACACACCAACGTGCTTCCTGTGCGACGAGGCGGGGCACGAGAGTACCGCGCACCTCCCGGGTTCCGGGGCGTGTGCGGTCTTTAGGGCTGCGCTGGAGGAGTGCAGGAAGAAGACGAAGACGTGACAATCCTACAAGGAAACATGCACAGATGCGAGGAAGCACACCTCCTGCTTCCCCAAATCGCGACTGAACACAACGCTGACGTACTGATGCTGAGCGAACAATACAGGGATATGACGACCCCGACGTGGTTCCCGAACGGCGCGGGTACATCAGCCATTTGGGTCAGGGGTACCAGACCGCGTGTGCTCGACAGCGGAGCGGGGGACGATTACGTCTGGGTAAGGGTGGGTGGCCTGATTTACGTCAGCGTCTACCTGACCCCAAACTGCTCCGCCAGAGAGTTCGAGGACAAGACGGGCAGACTGGAGGACGCATTGAGGGAGCTGACGGGTGACCTTATAGTCGCGGGTGACCTCGATGCTAGAGCGATCGAGTGGGGAATAACCAGGACAGACAGACGTGGACACCTGCTGCTGGAAATGGCAGCAAGACTCAACCTGACTGTAGCGAACACGGGACACGTACCGACGTACATCAGACCGGGGGTGGGCTCCTCGATACCGGACGTGACATTGATCTCGGACAGTATAGTGCCGCTGATGAGGCGATGGGCGGTGATCGACGACTATACAGCCAGCGATCATCAATACATCGTCTTTGAGGTGGCGGGACCCACAACGACTCAACGCAACAGGTCGGCGCAGACACCGCGGCGGAACGCACGGAAACTGGGCATTGACAGATTCTCGAGGGCGCTGCTGGAAGCAGTCGCACCCTCGGAGATTGTACCGGACGAACTGACGGGACGTACAAGGACCGAACGACTTGTGGACGAGACCCTAAAACTGACGAAACGGCTCTGCAAAGCGTCAATGCCGCGAAAGCGCATCCGACACGTTAGACGAGCGACGTACTGGTGGACAGAAGACATCGCCGAACTGCGGAGGCTCGGCATTCGGGCGAAGAGGTGAATGTAACGGGCTCGGGAAAGGGACCGGCCGAACGCGGCTGCTCTTAGGACGGACTACAAAACGGCACGGAAAACGCTGACAAACGCGATAAAAGACAGTAAGAAGCGCTGCTGGAGACAGCTATGCGAGGAGGTGGACCGGGACCCCTGGGGTCTGGGTTACAAGATTGTGACGCAGAAGCTAGGGGCCCGAAGTCCGCCGGAACTCCAAGACGCGACGACCATGGGACAGATAGTTAACGGGCTCTTCCCAACTCACCCGACGAGGGAGGAGCTCTGGGACACGGACGACAGACGAGACGCCCCGGTCTTCACTGAGCAAGAGTTTACTAAAGCTACGACCTCTCTGAAGGCGGGGAAAGCACCTGGACCGGACGGCACACCCGGGGAGGCCCTCCGGCTAATGGCACGCCTGAGGCCTGGGATACTCCTCGGCATGTACAACGAATGTCTTAGGACAGGGACGTTCAGCGCGCGCTGGAAGACGGCTAGACTGGTCCTCCTTAGTAAAGGAAAAGGAGAGCCGCATATGCCGTTTTCCTATAGACCTCTGAGTCTACTGGACACGACGGGTAAAGTTTTCGAACTTCTACTGAGACCGCGACTGACAGACGCGATAAGAGCGGCCGGGGGCTTGTCCGAGAACCAGCACGGCTTTCGCAAGGGACGATCGACTATAGGGGCAATCCGCAAGGTCGTCGAGACCGTTAGAAGGACGGACGAGGCCTATCACGCGGCAAGGCCCCGAGTGATACTGGTGACTCTAGACGTGAGAAATGCCTTCAACTCGGCTAGGTGGGGGGATATCTTGGGGGCGCTGGAAGGCACTGAAGGACTATCTCAACAGACACATCACGTACGAGACGACAGATGGACAGGTGACCAGAAGTATCACCGCGGGTGTCGCGCAAGGATCAATTATCGGACCAGACCTATGGAACGTGACCTATGACAGCCTGCTGAGGCTGGAGATGCCGCGTAACGCATCGCTCGTCGCTTACGCTGACGACGTGGCGGCGGTGATCGTGGAGCGCAGTGCGGATCTGGCCCAGCTGACACTGAATCAGGTCATGAGACGCGTTGACAGGTGGATGACGGAGCACGAACTGTCTCTTGCACTGGACAAACGGAGCTTCTCATGCTTACGCGACGATGAATACCGACAATCATTCCGATGACAGTCAGAACGGAATGTATGGGTACCAGAGGAGAAGCCAAGTACCTAGGGGTGACTCTGGACACGAAGCTGACCTTCTGGGCCCATATAAAACGAACGGCCGAGAAGGCGGCGGCGAAGGTGACTTCGCTCAGCCGCCTGATGGCAAATACGCACGGACCGAGACCGTCTATACGGAGACTACTGATGACGACGGCGCACTCGATCCTCCTGTATGGCACAGAGGTCTGGGCGGACGCGCTGGCCATTAAAAAATACAGGAAGACGATGACGTACGTACAAAGACAGGGGGCACTAAGGATAGCGTGTGCCTACAGGACCGTCCCGGCAGAGGCGATCCTGGTGGTGGCGGGCGTGATTCCTATAGACCTACTAGCCACAGAACGAAAACGCATATACGAACGCGACGAAGGGACTGAAAGGGCTGACGCGGCAAGGCATGAAAGAGAAAAGACTCTGACGGACTGGCACGCACGCTGGACGACCGAGACAACCGGACGATGGACTAGACGGCTGATAACGGACCTAAGACCGTGGACCGAACGGGGTTGGGGGAGGTAAATTTTTACCTGACCCAGCTCCTCACGGGACACGGATATTTCCGAAATTATCTATACAACATGAAACGAGTACGAACGCCGGACTGTAAGTACTGCGGACACACACGAGACGATGCGGAACACACGTTCTTTGCGTGTGACAGATGGACGACCCGGAGACAACAATTGGAACGGAGGACTGGACACATCACGTCCGATAACATAATCGAGCTGATGCTACGAGACGAAGACCACTGGACAGACATCGCCACCTTCGTCGAGGCAGTGCTGAGGCGTAAGAAAGATGATGGATGCCTGGAGGATGAATGAGGGAGACATGACATGTAAACGGAAGAGACGTAGCGACGGGTAAACGAAACGAGACGGACGATGGACAGGACCCGCGGGGGTGAGGTTATACTAACGTGTTGCCACCCCGCGGGGCGGATAGTGGAGAGGGATGTTTTAGTCGGTATATCACCATTCCGACGGCACCGGCATGTGTGGGAGTCCGACACACGAGACAGCCCCGGGGCCGACTTACGGTGCGTAATTTGCATTTTTGCCCCCTCCTAAAAAAAAACGCCGCGAGCGATAACAAACTTATTTTACTTTGCCATTTCGCTTTTACCCCCTAACCCTACTTGAAGGTTAAAGCGGACAGAAGCCGTTCACTTGTAAAACCCCACAGTTTTGACACTACTAGTATGCAAACGTTTGTTTGGCGCAGCGTTGCCCGGGAAACGACGCGAGGTGCGCAGATGAGTCGAAAAACGTCGCACCTTACATCGTAATGCTGAGCATTACCCATATAATGCAACCGAATAGCTTTATTCCTCTCAGAAAACCAACGAGTCTGGAATTCCTGAAGTGTTGAAGAATTTTTGTGGTAAAAAGTCGCTCGGAAATTCGGCTGAATATTACGAGATCTCAAAATTCAGTAAACGGATCGAAAAATGACCCAAACAAAATCGATAGGAAAAAATAACATTTAATTGGTAAAATGGTTTTCGATTTGTCAGCACGTAATCGCGTCATGTCGATTCTAAGTTAAAAAGTCATCTGCTATAGCCCACCGTACTGTATAAATGTTGCGGCGTGTTCGCCGGTGAGACAGTGGTGCTTTTTCTTTATTACTTGGCGTTGAGACGCTGCCGCGTCTCTTGATTCGACAAACCTTTCTAACAACAATCTAAAATATACTTGTCAGAAGTAATATTCTTCCATTCCTCCACAAAGGGGCGCTCTCGTTGACGACGGGCTTTCCAACGTCTCAGGTCGGGTGGTGGTCGACCGGTGCATTTATACAAAGACGATCACTGCTTACGCGATCAGTATAAAGGGGCTAGTGAGCTCCACGGCTCACCAAGCGATTGACGTTTCGACCGTCGAGGCGACGATCACTTCTCGAGAGACTTTAAAAACTCGGAACATCGTCTAATCTCTACTCATACGAACTTTATTAAAATAACATACTAGAGTATTCGACGCTACGCGACTTTATACAATAGTATCTTAATAAATATTATATTCGGCTATCCTCACATATAGCGTTTCTTACAGTTCAGAAGTCGGATAAATAACTTGTTTTATCTCTTGTGATGTGCGCGTAGCAGTGTAACAATCACACTATGTATTATATGTTTTGGTTGAACGACTTTAAACACTGTGTGAAGTTGCACGAGTCATTGTGGACGAGGGAAATTATATGCAATGGGTCGCTCGCATAGCAGAACTCGTAGATCTCGAATAAGATTTGATTCTCGCGAGACGACTTCTTGATATACACCGACCCCGCGATCGCACGTTAGACATCGCGAGGAAGGGGCGCGGTCATCGAGAAGACGGCGTGAACGCTCTCGGTCGTTCAAAAAGATCGGCATTCACCGATAGATGTACGCACTCCTAGTGATAGTCATCCTTCGGATTGGCAGGGAACCGTTCAGAAGTTGATTGAGACTGTAGCGATTGTTGCAGAAAAGCAAGGACCAGGGAAAAGAACTGACGGCAAACGGTCAATTCCGCTGTTTGACCTAAGTCAAAAGTATCAGGCGGTTTAAGGGTGGATTAAAAAGTAGAAGAATTGAAAAAATCCACGAGTGGGATGATATGGCTATCAGCAGTTTCGCTCTGGAGAACCTACGGGGCGTGGTCAAATATGGTATGACGGATTAACAAACGTCAACTTTAATTGGACAGAGTGCAAGGAGAAGTTGCTCATGGGATTTACCGATCACACACTACTGACATAGAAGCTCTCTACTATGTTAGCATGGAATAAAAGGTTAGCAAAGAATAAAAAAATAATGAAATACTTTTTCGAGAAAGCAGAACTCGTGAGGGCTTGCGGTTTTCATGGAAAGGACATTGCAAATTGTATTGCACAGGGAATCTCCGATCAGTCCTTGGAAAGTACCATCAAGCAAAACGCCCGAGGCACTACGTATCTTGAGTAAAACGGATATTACACCGGAGAAGTGTATCAACATGTGCACTGGTAGGAATGACTACCATCATAAGTAGAAGTCGAAGTGGGTTCCGCGGTACGGTCAAATGGAAAAACAAGGACCGAGAGAATCGACAGGAGGTCCTCCAAACAAACTGGCGGCAACGCAGTGCTTTCGCTGTAACAAGGTGGGGCATCTGTCCCGACAATGTCCGCAGGTAAGGGATGAAGCAGTGAAACATGTGCGTAGTATCGGTGTCGGACAGAGGATTGGGAAGATTTTACTACATGATGCAGTCCTCAACAGTATTCCTTTACGAGCGTACATCGACGGTGAGAATAAATACATCACCCAGAAAAAGGGCGAATCGGACAAGATGCGACTGAACCTGCAACCGACGGATTTGATTCTCCGAGGGTATGGTGGCGGATAGATTCGTCCGCACGATATTACCAAGGCAAATTTGAAAGTCGACCTAGCGGAGGGGCCGGTTGATGAATTCGTCGTCCTGGACGAGATTCAGGAAGTACCGCTCATCGTGGGAAAACTCTTTTTCGGTTTACCTGGTATCACCACTGTTCAGGGGGATGGTAAACTACGGTTGTTCGATGCATCTCTGGCCAAATTTCCGAAAATGGAACAGCTGCAACCGCGAAAACTGACGTTGAGGGCCTTGGAAGAGACTATCATCCCACCGCGTCATACGGCAGATATCAAAGTAGCGGTACAAAATAATTATTCTGCAGATTTATATGGAGGCGTACGAAATGTGGCAGAGAATATTGCATCCCAAGATGCATTACGAATGCAGTACGAAATCGGGAGCATTGCTAGTGAAAAACATGTCGGAACTAGCCAGATCAGAGTCCCTTGTGAACAGTAAATTACGGAAAGTTTGTAAAAGTGGAGGGCATTACGAGATGCACAGCTAAAATTAAATATAATAAAATATGCATTTCTTGAGACAAAGGCCGACTGCCTCGTGTACGAGATAACATGACAAGGGATACGGCCGGATAGCCATACGTTGACAGCGCAAATAACTTTGAAGTGCCTTCCAACGTTCACGTTGTGAGACAGTTAGTCGGTCTTGCAAGCCATTTCCGAAAATTTATCCGCGACTTTGTCACTATTGCCGACCCCATACTCAATTGACAAAGAAGGTTTCAGCTTGCTGTTGGAGCGACAACATGCATTCGGTATATTGGAAAAATGCTGATTTCTATGCCTATCTTGGCTATACACACTAAGCGCAAAAATTACAGGATCACTTTTTTCTACGAAAAATAGCCCTTTTTCAAGCGGCTGTAACTTAGTAAAAAATTATCGGAAAAAAATTATTTTGTAACGTCAACCTTTATCTTTAATAATCTGATTATAAAAAAATGTATCGTCTTTTTTAAATAAAGATATTTGTTGCTAAACAAAAGAAAACAAAATCAAAAAAATTGCTCAAGTTTGACAAGGTGCACGGGGAACAGAAAATTTTGTTTTAAAAATCTGTTCCGACCATTCAAAAGCTTGTACTTTCCCCTACAATTTTCTTTTTTACAAACCTCTGTGCGATTTTTTTTAGCCAAGTTATCGTAGCTTAATGAAAAAATGCATTTCTCCACTTTAACCTGTCATAACTCTGGTCCAAATCATTGCACAGTCTCCAAACTGAGATCGTTGGAAAGCTTGGATTCCCTCCTACAAAACAGTTTACGTTGAATGTTTTTTTGAATTTTTTTTCAACATCTTAAAACTTATTGTTTAAAAGTGTGTAAAATTCCCGTTTCTACACTTTTTTGTTTATAATGTAATTTACATTACATTATAACAAATGCAGGGGCACCAAAAGTTTTTGCTTTTTTTTGAGTTAAGGGTATGTAGAAATACTCCACCAAATTTCAGGTCGCTGCCTTTATTCTTTATTTGGGTTGCAACCTCGTTTATTTCGATAAAATCAAAGATCCGTCAATTTTCACGAAAATCGAGATTTCTCAAGTACCAGCGCAGAGTGAAATTTCTCTATTTTCAAACAGAAAATTTTAAAATCACGAAAGGGTTTTCGAGATCGATCATTACGAATCTGAGGTTGAAATTGAAAAATAAAAAATGGCGGATCCAATATAGCGGATCGAAATGCAACAATTACTCGAAATCGGATGGAACGCTGTGTTCGGGGGTTTTTGAGATCGCTCATTACGAATTTCAGGTTGAAATTGAAAAATAGAAAATGGCGGATCCAGTATGGCGCATCGAAATGCAAAAATTACTCGAAATCGGATGAAACGCTATGTTCGAGGGCTTCCGAGGTCGCTCATTACGGATCTGAGGTTGGAATTAAGGATCGCAAATTCGAATTGAATCAAATTTTGCATTTCGATCCGCCATATTGAATCCGCCGTTTTTTATTATTTTATTTGAACCTCAGTTTCGTAATGAGCGACCTCGAAAACCCCCGAACACAGCGTTTCATCCGATTTCGAGTAATTTTTGCATTTCGATCCGCCATATTGGACGAGCCATTTTTTACTTTTCAATTTTAACCTCAGATTCGCAATGAACGACCTCGAAAACCCCCGAACACAGAGTTTCATCCGATTTCGAGTAATTTTTGCATTTCGATCCGCAATATTGGATCAGCCATTTTTTTATTTTCGATTTCAACCTCAGATTCGTAATGAGCGACCTTGAAAACCCGTGAACACAAAATTTCGTGATTTTCTAATTTTCTGTTTTACAATCGAGAAATTTCACTCTGCGCTGGTACTTGAGAAATCTCATTTTTCGTGAAAATTGACGGATCGTCGATTTTCTCGAAATAAACGGGGTTACAACACAAACAAAGAATAAAGGCAGCGATCTGAAATTTGATGGAGTATTTCTACATACCCTTAACTCAAAAAAAAAAAACAAAAACCTTTGGTACCCCTGCATTTGTTATAATGTTATTACATGATAAACAAAAAAGTGTAAAAACGGGCATTTTACACACTTTACACAATAAGTTTTATGATGTTGAAAAAAAAATTCAAAAAAATATCCAAAGTAAACCGTTTTGTAGGGGGGAATCCGAGCTTTCCAACGATCTCAGTCTGAATGCTGTGCGATTATTTGGACCAGAGTTATGATAGGTAAAAGTTGAAAAATGCATTCTTTTTTCATTTTTTTCCCGATCTTTTGTCACTGAGTTACAGCCGTGTAAAAAAGGGCTATTTTTCGTAGAAAAAGAAGCGATCCTGTAATTTTTGCGCTTAGTGTATAAGCAGGATGCCGAGTTTGAGTTACATATGGACATGAGTCAGCTAGGTTTCGGCAGTATCGTACTCCAACGAATCGAGAACGATTTAAAGTCGATTGCTTACTTCAGCCGACAAACCACTAAAGAAGCACAACATGTAATTCATACGAGCTTGAAGGGCTCGCAGTCATAAACAGCTTACAGAGATTTCGGATTTATTTACTAGGCGACCGGTTCAAGATCGTACGCGATCACATACCACTTTGTTTAGTATGTGACCCAGATGGCAAGAACTCGAAAATAATTTGGCAGAACCCTTGTCCGTCTTCTACGAGGTATTGCAGACCTTTGAGAATTGCTTTCATGAAAGAACCAACAGAAGTTTCTGTCGCAGAAAAAAATCGGATAGACACTTAAATACATCAGTTGGAAAACAGCGAATTGAACTTACACGGTAGATCTGTTTCAGTCAGTCACAATATCATTTTAGCGATGGTCGATGGTAAGATTTTCAATGCCCGTGTCACGTCCCGTAAATTTTTAATGTTTTGTTTATTAGTTTTAATTATTTTTTATCTTTTATCAACGGGTTTAATATTCATTATTTTCCAACGACTCCATCGCCTCGTGTCTCTGTGCGGTGTCGGGTGTGAAACGCCGACGGCGGGACCGGATGTACCCAATCGAATTCCGCTGATCGAGCATCGCCTGATCCGTGGGGTTCAACCGTGGGACTCCGGCAGCGAACAAGTTTCCGTGGACGTTGCCAAAAACCCCACTGGGCTAATAGCAACCGAGCTAACGTCGGTCCGGTGGCGGTAAGTATGATTAGTTCCGATTTGTCCACGGTTCGCTCCTAGAGTCGGAGAAAACTCCTAGTAACAGCAGTCCTCGCGGCGGTGTAATAAGTCCAGGCTAGCAACCCGGCGGACCCGCACAGAGGCGTCAGTCTACTATTTACTATTTATTTTAACTTCCATATTTCCTCACCAAAATAAACTTCGAATCAGTGATAAAGGTGCGGGGCCTACGTTAAAACCCTGATCAAAATAGAGGACCCATAAGTTCAACGTGCGGTGTGCGGGAGAGAAACGCGGGGAGAATTGTCCCCGCGGAAGAGCGTGCTAGACCGAGAGTGAGAGAACGACGCGGGGAAACTGTCCCCGCGTAAAGGTGTGATTACCCACAGAACTTTGTAAGTAGAATTAACGTAATATAATAAAATATCATTTATAACCATTTACCCCTTAGATAGCATTCGTTAGAATTTGTTTTCCCACTCCCATTTCCACAGGAGAGTTTGCCGGCCCCGTATGGGGTGTGCGGCTATCCCTTCTACTTTAAAGAAATTATATTGAAGAACCCAAAGGTAAAATAAAATCGTTCCTTCTGGACGTAACAAATTGGTACCGCATGTACCCGATCGCACCCCGCGGATCAAGCGATGCTCGATCAGCGGAATTCGATCGGGTACATCCGGTCCGACCGTCGGCGTTTCACACCCGACACCGCACAGAGACACGAGGCGACGGAGTCGTCGGAAAATAATGAATATTAAACCCGTTGATAAAAGATAAAAAATAATGAAAACTAATAAACAAAACATTAAAAATTTACGGAACGTGACAACCGCGTGGAAACAACATCTACCCAGAGATGTTACATTTGCGGTGTACGTCAAAAGATTTCAATGATATTGACAAAATTATTAATAGAGAAGTAATAACAGAGAATTTACAATTTGGCATATCAGTCTTACGTGGGTCATTTGACAAGTAACTAGCCTCACCGCTAGATGGTGCCACTATTGCAAGAGAAATACACTATAGTGTAGTACCGTATTTCAGCCGGATCGGACTTGTAGTTCTCTTTTGAGAGCGTGTGAAAGCAAGTGTGTCCGTTGATTTTTGAAAAAATGGAGACAGAACAATATCGGTCGGTGATTCGATTCTTGTTTTTGGAAGGGAAATCGCGCAGTGAAATTAAAGAACGCGTGGATGCAGTGTATGGGGATGCTTCTCCTTCGATGGCGACCGTTAAATTTTGGTATAACGAGTTTCAACGTGGTCGTACGTCGGTTTTTGATGATCCACGCCCAGGTGCTCCAAAAACAGCCACTACGGAGGAGAACGTGACAAAAATACACGGTATCGTTTTGTCAGACCGCCGATTAAAGGTGCACGAGATAGCTGTGATAGTAAGCATCTCAGAAGAACGCGTGTGGCATATCCTACATGAGACTTTGGGCATGAGGAAGCTGTCGGCAAGGTGGGTGCCGCGTTTGCTGACTGCAGACAACAAGCGCATTCGTGTGACCACTTCAGAGCAGTGTTTGGAGCTGTTTAATCGCAATTCAAAAGAGTTTTTGCGTCGTTACGTGACCGTCGACGAAACATGGATTCACTGGTATACTCCAGAGACCAAGGAGCAGTCAAAACAGTGGACCTTACCCGGTGAACCTGCTCCAAAGAAGGCGAAGACGGTCCCGTCGGCTGGAAAGGTGATGGCCACTGTTTTCTGGGATTCTCAAGGTGTGATTTTTATTGACTACCTGGAGAAGGGCAAGACGGTCACGGGACAGTACTACGCCGAACTATTGAGCCGATTTAGCGCCGTGTTAAAAGAAAAACGGCCCCATTTGTCGAGAAAGAAAGTGCTTTTCCACCATGATAATGCACCTGCTCACACCTCCGCGCTCGCCACGGCTAAATTGGTCGAATTACGCTATGAACTGCTGCCCCATCCACCGTATTCTCCAGATTTGGCTCCGTGCGACTTTTTTTTGTTTCCGAATCTAAAAAATTCACTCGCCGAGAAGAAATTCCACTCCAATAACGAAATAATCGCCGCCACGGAGGCCTATTTTGCAGACCAAGAGATAACATTTTTTTCAACGGGGTTAGAAAAATTGGAACACCGCTGGGCCAAGTGTATTCAACTAAAAGGAGACTACATTGAAAAATAAAATTTATTTTTAGCAAAATTTTGGTGTTTTCATTTGTAGGCTAGGTACTTATCAAATGACCCACGTACATGGCTGGATACAGTTTTGTGAATGTCTCCTCCACCTATCCTTCAAACTCCCGATCGAAAAGTGGCAAGCTAGAGGTGATGATAAAATAATAGTTGCAGAAACATAAAAAAAAGTATCCAAGCCAAATTCAAAGAAAAAGTTGGTCGTAAACTACCCGAAGCCCGGTTTCGGAAACTCTAATGACGGCAACACAGCAAAGCGTTTTTTTTCTAACGCTGAAGTCTCTCCAGAAATAACAGAATTGGATGTAGGAATAATAAAAAAATGCATACTATACTGATAGTGGTATCATGTGGACACCTAATCAACATAGATCGATTCCGCGAATATACACATAATACTGCTAGGCATTGTTTAATTTGTATGGTTGATATTGTATGCTCTCACATTACACAAGTTTCTCATATGTGGAGCAGAATTAACATCTAGTGCATTGTTGCCCATTGGCCAATTGGCTGAAGAGGCGGAAGAGACACGCAACCAAGATTTTAAGAATTACCGTGAACATTATTCAAGAAAATGCAGCCGGGAAAAAAGTATTTTTGACTTTTTTCTTCTCAGTCAGTTCAGATCCAATATTGACCAGTAAAATAAAAGAATCTAAAAAAAAATAAACACATATCAAAGTTGGCTTTGGATCTTATAGTGGCTCCAACAGTCACTGACAAGAAAACCGTTTCCGGTGTCCCCCTTCGATTTCGTTCATTTTTGTATATGTTATTCTTCATCGAAATCTAAGAGACACGTATTTTTTATGGGCGGAAAAACAGTTCTAGGGGGTGAAACTCACCCTCAGAGTTGAGCATCCTCTGAGTGACTTTTGCAGTTTCGCATAGTTCCAAACAACGTATTCGAATTAAACCAATTGGAGAACAATGCTTATGGCGTATAATAGAAAATGTGCCTTTTCGAGTTCCAAGGGTGAATAGGGGTAAATTTATAAAGGTTGAAAGTCGTAAAATTCGTCCAACTCGGAAACTTTTTTTTCCCCTCGATGAAGACAAATTGCACTCGAAAGAGCGTGAAAAAGTAGTTGAAACGGGTTTTTACGTTTTTCAAAGAAAATAAACTCTTTTGGTGGTAACTACCCCTGTATAATACCGTTTCCGGTGTTCCCGTCCGATTTCGTTTATTTTTTGTTTTGTTATTCTTCATCGAAATCTAAGACGAAAGTTTTTTTTAATCGGCGGAAAAACATTTTTAAGGGGTGAAACTCACCCTCAAAGTACGGCAACCTCCGAGTGACTTTTGCAGTTTCGCATAGTTCCAACCAATATATTCGAATGAAACCAATTCGAGAAAAATGCTTATAGTGAATAATGCAAAATGTGGCTTTTCCAGTTCCGCGGGGGTAAATAGGGGTAAATTTATAGGGATTGAAAGTTAAAACAATTGTTTGACACGAACACTTTTTTTCATCCCGATGAAACCAATTGCATTCGAGAGAGCTAAAAAAGTAGATGACATATGATTCTGCGGTTAAAAAAACCCATTTGGGGGTGACTACCCCTGTACAATAACGTTTCCGGTGTTCCCCTCTGATTTCGTTCGTTTTTGAATATGTTATTCTTCATCGAAATCAGAGAGATATTTTTAAACTATTTTTTCAACCGGCGGCAAAACAGTTTTAAGAGGTTAAACTCACCCTCGAAGTGACTTTTGCATTTTTGTTACGATTCGATTCAAGATATTCGAATGAAACAAATTCGAGGACAATGCTTATAGCGAATAATGAAAAATCTGATTCCATCAATTTGGCGGGATGAATTGGGAGAAATGTATAGGGGTTGAAAGTCAAAAAATTTGGAAAAATCGATTCTTATTTCATTCCAACAAAGCCATCTGAATTTAACAGATTTATATAACGTAAGAGATACCTGTTCTTGCATTTTACGGAGAACCATCGTTCGAGGGCGAACTACCCTCGTATGATACCATGTCTGGTGTCCCCATCCGATATTGTAACCCGGCTGGAAATTTGTTCAGGCTAGCCAGATTTATGATCGGGCCGTAATGAGGGAGCTGTGTGGCTATCCGTATTACGGGAATTTTGATTCGGCCGTGAGCCTGCCGTGAACGGGCAGCCACAGGTCAGGCAAACTTATGGCAAACGTGAAAATGGCCATAATGTGGTTTGCCTCATCAGTGCCCTAATGTGGCTCTATTAGGAGGCCCATGCATGGCAGTGCTCAGACTAGCGCTAAAGTGGTGGCGCCAGTGTTGCATTAAAAAACTACCCGGCTGGAAATTTGTTCAGGCTAGCCAGATTTATGATCGGGCCGTAATGAGGGAGCTGTGTGGCTATCCGTATTACGGGAATTTTGATTCGGCCGTGAGCCTGCCGTGAACAGGCAGCCACAGGTCAGGCAAACTTATGGCAAACGTGAAAATGGCCATAATGTGGTTTGCCTCATCAGTGCCCTAATGTGGCTCTATTAGGAGGCCCATGCATGGCAGTGCTCAGGCTAGCGCTAAAGTGGTGGCGCCAGTGTTGCATTAAAGAACTACCCGGCTGGAAATTTGTTCAGGCTAGCCAGATTTATGATCGGGCCGTAATGAGGGAGCTGTGTGGCTATCTGTATTACGGGAATTTTGATTCGGCCGTGAGCCTGCCGTGAACAGGCAGCCACAGGTCAGGCAAACTTATGGCAAACGTGAAAATGGCCATAATGTGGTTTGCCTTATCAGTGCCCTAATATAGCTCTATTAGGTGGCCCATGCATGGCAGTGCTCAGGCTAGCGCTAAAGTGGTGGCGCTAGTGTTGCATTTAAAAACTATATATATATATATGCTTGCACGTGTGTCATTGTATACCCGGCTGGAAATTTATACATCGTGTTTAGGTTAAAACTTGAAAGTTTTCACGAAATATAAAAAGGAGCACGTAAAGTGAAAACGTTATGAATCGCAAAGAGAGAAAGCGGTATTTGACACGGCTACGTGTTAGGAGATGTCGTTCGAAGAAAAAGGTTGACGAGTCCCGATCATCGGTACAAGTACCAGGTATGTATAACCTTACATTTTTCAACTTTTACAAAATTTATGAATTTTTATACACTTGGGTATACAATAATATAAATATAAAATATAATTTAAAAAAACATTTTGAAAAATTCACAAAATATTAAAAATAGTATAAGATTAATATAAAATATAATTTGAAAAATGAGAATGATATACGTTGTTTTGTTTACGAAAAATTTGAATATTTACAGAAAGAAGCCCGAATGATAAAATTCAAGATGAGGAAAGTCTTGATAAAGCTACCAGCAAACAATATCCTAATGCAGTGGAGAGGATTCGAACACCAGCAAAGAAAATCTCCATGCCGGCGGAGAAGGTTTTAATGGCAGCGAAGAAGATCCCCATGTCAGCGGAGAGAATCTCAACACCAGCGACGAAGATCTCCATGTCAGCGGAGAGGGTTCGAACGGCAGCGAAGAAGATCTCCATGTCAGCGGAGAGAGTTCGAACGGCAGCGGAGAAGATCCCCGTGTCAGCGGAGAGGATTTTAATGGCAGCGAAGATGAAGAGCCTGGTCAAGAAAATGTGCAACGTAGGAACAGAGATGAAGTTGAAGAACTGCGAGAATGGGTCATCAACAACAATATCCCACACACTCAAGTTGACGGTTTGTTGAAAATTTTCCGACGAAGGTTACTACCTAATTTACCTTAGTCAGCGAAAACTTTTTTTTAACACAAATTCAGCTACATACGAAATAGTCGATTTTACAGACGAAAATGGTGAAACCAATGGTCACTTTATGTACTTTGGCATGAAAAATTACCTTCAGAGGTATGTGAATACAGATATCCACAGAGAAAATATTTTGTATTTACAATTTAATATTGATAGACTGTCATTATTTAAATCAAGTCCAGCAAGCTGTCAGCAAGGTGCTGAACAACGCGAAGGACTGGGACGGTCACCGCTCAGAACGACAAAAAAAAGAATGACCAAAAGTGTGCGAATATAGCCTTTAAATATATATTTTAAATAAATATATAAACAAAAATATAAAAATAATAAATATAAGAATAATAATAAAAATTAACAAAAATAAGAACAAAAAAACAAAAGACTGTCAGTAAGTTCAAAAATTTATATTTTGTTAAACTGTTCAGATGTAAATTGGTCTTAAATATTCAATAAACAAAAAAAGTTGTATGATATTCGTTCCGTATATTTTCTGTAATATTAATACATCCGATCAGGCATCATAAGGCGCCAGAATAGTGGCCCAATTAGGCTGTCAGATTTGGGCGTAATCAGGCTGCCAGATCCCGCCCTTATCGGGAACAGCGTTACATTTTTGTTCGCGCCGTGATCAGGTTGCCATACTAGCGGCCCAATGAGGCTGCCAGATTTGGGCGTAACCAGGCTGCCAGATCCCGCCGTTATCGGGAACAGCGTTACATTTTTGTTCACGCCGTGATCAGGTTGCCATACTAGCGCCATATAATGGCAGTTTAGCAACCTGATCCGAGCGTGATTAGCGCCATAACGAAATTTCCAGCCGGGAAGTAACGCAAATCGTTCAATTTCTCGGCGAATAATGTAAAATGGGCGTATTCCTATTTCTACGGCATGCATTTTTAGAAACCTATGCGGATTAAAAGGTTAACGATTTCATACAATAAACGCGATTCGTTATATTATGATGAATTTATTTGCATTCGAAAATACGACAGAGCTCACAGAAATATACCATTTTACGTTCCTTCCAACGTCTTTTTTTGCTGGTGAATAACGCCTAGGTGGATGTGCGCAACCCAATTTTCCATTAGAATCACATTGTGTTTAAGTATTACGAAGCTATTATCATCTGACAATTAACGATATTGATGGTTAGAAGACCATTTAATTACATTTCTTTAAAAATCCACCCCTATTTTTAGACGCCTTTTTAGCAGAATTTCTACTACGCGCGCATATTTTTACAGCTTTCTATCCGCAATATATTTTGGTGGTGCCAAAACTGATTAATAAATCGAAGCTATTCATACAGTCATTTATTCTAGCGCTGATTCACTTGCCACTACATACTTAATTAAATGCCAAATTGCGGATATTTCAAATCGTACAACCAACAAGCCCGTGTTATTTTTATACCATCTTGGCATTGGGAGTAATGCAAGTTATAGCGTTCATTGAAATATGCAAATAAATTCATTATAATATAACGAATCGCGTATATGGTATGAAATCGTTAACCTGAGGGTAGTTCGCCCACGAACGATGTTTCTCCGGAAAAGAACAGGTATCTCTTACGTTATGTAAATCTGTTAAATTCAGATGGCTTTGTTGGATGGAATAAGAATCGATATTTCCAAATCTTTCGATACTCAACCCCTATACATTTCTACCAATTCATCCCGCCGAAATTGACGGAATCACATTTTTCATTATTCGTTATAACCATTGTCCTCGAATTTGTTTCATTCGAATATCATGAATCGAATCGTAACGAAAATGCAAAAGTCACTTCGAGGGTGAGTTTAACCCTTTAAAACGGTTTTTCCGCCGGTTGAAAAAATAGTTTAAAAATATCTCTCTGATTTCGATGAAGAATAACATATTCAAAAACGAACGAAATCAGAGGGGAACACCGGAAACGTTATTGTAAAGGGGTAGTCACCCTCAAAGGGGTTTTTTAAACCGTAGAATCATATGTCATCTACGTTTTTAGCTCTCTCGAATGCAATTGGTTTCATCGGGATGAAAAAAAGTGTTCTATTTATACGAATTTTTTGTCTTTTAACCCTTATAAATTACCCCTATTTACCCCCGCGGAACTGGAAAAGGCGCATTTTGCATTAGTCACTATAAGGATTTTTCTCGAATTGTTTTCATTCGAATATATTGGTTGGAACTATGCGTAACTGCAAAAGTCACTCGGAGGGTGCCCTACTTTGAGGGTGAGTTTCACCCCTGAAAAATGTTTTTCGGACGATTAAAAAAATACTTCCCTCTTAGATTTTGATGAAGAATAACATAACAAAAAATGAACGAAAACGGACGGGAACGTCGGAAACGATATTATACAGGGGTCGTTACCCACCAAACGAGTTTTTTTTCGAATACCGCAAAAACCCGTTTCAACTACTTTTTCAAGCTCTTTCGAGTGCAAATTGATTTCTTCGAGGGGAAAAAGAAGTTTCCGAGTTGGACGTATTTTACGACTTTCAACCTTTACAAATTTACCCATATTCACCCCCTTGGAACTCGAAAAGGCACATTTTCTATTATTCGCCATAAGCATTGTTCTCCAATTGGTTTCATTCGAATATCTTGATTGGAACTATGCGAAACTGCAAAAATCACTCAGAGGATGCTTGATTTTGAGGGTGAGTTTCACCCCCTAGAACTGTTTTACCGCCCATAAAAAAAATACGTATCTCTTAGATTTCGATGAAGAATAACATATTCAAAAATGAACGAAATCGGAGGGGGACACCGGAAACGGTTTCCTTGTGAGTACCACGGGAATGACTCTGAAAATTATAAAAATATGTATCAATTTACGATTGAATTATGATAATATCGTGATTAAAAAGAAAAGCAATGCTTTGTGTGTTTTATTTATATATCTGTCAACGTATAAAATATATTATATGGTTTTAACATACGATTCACGGCCATTGGAAATTAATACCATCTTTTAAGGTATGCTGTCCCAGTGTGCGCTGGTGGAGTCAATTACAAGTATTTATTTGCTCTATCGAACACAGAGCCAGAAGGAAAACGTCGCACGTCGACGCTCTGAGGCGCAATCCGCTCGAGAACGACAGTAAATTAAAATATATAGATGATGTAGGGTTATTGAACATCGAACTCGGAGATTGGCTGCTAATCGCTCAATTGCAAAATCTGCGATTAAGACACACACAGAAACTACTAAATAGAGAATAGCGAAAGATGCTGATGAAAACCAGATCAATTCTCACTACGTTCTCAAGGAGAATCGGGTCTTTAGAAAAAGTGCGGGCGGTCTCGAGTGGGCGGTGCCAAAGGCAGCAAGACAAGATAAAATAGTCAGACTATGCGACGACAAAACGGGACATTTCGGGGTGACATGGACGCGCAAGAATTGCAGGCCGACTATTGGTTTGCTTCGATGCAGCGTTATGTGCGACGTTAGGTCGTAACGCGTTTAGAACGTCTTTATAATAAGGAACCAGCTGGTAAGCGGCCAGGCCATTTACACTCGATAGAAAAAGTCTCGATGCCTATGCACACTGTACATATAGACCACTTGAGACCGGTCGTAAACAGTACGTCGAATAATACGTATTTGCTCGTGGTGGTGGAGGCATTCACTAAATTTGTATTTGCAACGACAGTGAAAAACACAAAAACAGTATTTGTTGAGCGATTGTTGATCACCATTAGTGAAACATTTGGGTTCCCGCAGCGAATTATAGATGATCGTGGTACGGCGTTCACTAGCAACAATTCAAGGTGTTTTGCAACGAAAAAGGTATTAGGCACGTAGCGAGCGCAGTAGCCACTAAAATTACAAATGTTCAGGTTGAGCTATCGTAGGACGATTCGTAGCTCGTTGGCGGGTAGTTTATATGAGGAAAGGAGATGGGATCGGGAATTGCTACGAGTAGTTTGGGGATTAATTAACACAATTATCGAAGCAACTGGGAAGTGATTATTGTTGGCATATAACCTCACAATGCGATCGAGTAGCAAATTCTCAATATCATAGGACAACCTTGATATGATGGCGACCGAGAAAAAAAAACTCGCGAGGCGGCCGGTGAAGTTAACCAGGGGAATCAAAACGAGCAAGCGATCACGGATCCGGTATGGCGGAGTGACCGGAGAACGAGCAAGCGATCACGGATTCGGTACGGGGAATAGGGGAACGATCAGACGGTCACGGATCTGGAATGACAGGATGACCGGGGAACAGCAGACGGTCACGGATCGGGAATGACAGAACAACAGGCATTGGATGTGAATTGAGTCATGCGATCGACCGGTCACGGATCCAGAACGACGAGGTGACCGGGTGATAATTGGCATTAGATGCGTACTCAATGTGTGATCGTTGGAAACTATCGGGTGGTCACGGATCCGGAATGACGGGGTGACCTGTTGATAAAGTGATTGGATCAATGTGATCGTTGCATGAATCGTTTAACCCTAGGACCCTACACTATCTGTACAAAACATATAACCTACACTGGGGCTTACGCACACCCCAGCACTTCAAATCAACGCTGCCAACGAACTGTTTGTAGTAGAGACATTTTTTTTCTTCAAATCAATCGCTCGAAAACTGACGAATGGAATAGGCTTTGCGAGAAAAACCTAATATGAATTTTTCGCCATCAAAAATGGGATTGAACAAAGCATGAAAAATATTTTAGCATATCTCACTAACAATCATTTTGAAAATCATCAAACTTTTTGTACGCGTATGTTGGACTATTTTTTGGTTGATTCTTTTAAAAAACCGTATGGGACAAGCTTTAAAAAATTATAAACAATAAATTCGAAGTTCTTGAAGAATTTCGCAAGGGCTAAAGATGGCACTTTTAAAAAAATTGAATGTTTTGGCGTGGTTTCTTGGGGGAAAAGATGTAGAGAAATGTTTAAAAACATGATTTTATCTTTAAAAAATAGTGTTTTCTAGTTCAAAAAAACATATTAAAGGATATTGAAGTGATTATATTGGGTGTTGGAATTAATTCGTAACGTTTTGCAAGAGATGGCGTGGGTAGTACAGTATTTTGTTGTTACCGACAGTAATGTATTTATCGTGAAACAGCTATCATTGAATGTCGTTTGCTGTACATAACCTCTTTTTGAATCGTAAGTAGCAAAAATTTATAATTTATTGAATATGTCAACATTTGTGCCGAATAAAGTGATTTTGCGGGGAGTTTTACTTCGTCACTTTAATATGAACATAAGTGCTGCTGAAGCTTATCGTACTTTAGTGGAAGTGTATGGTAAACATGCTCTACCTGAGCAAACGCGTCGGAAGTGGTTTGCACGTTTTAGAGCTGGTGATTTGGACTTGGATGACAAGGAGCGACCTGGCCGAAAAAAATTGAAGTTAATGAGTTGGAGGCATGCTCATGGAAGACTCATCTCAAACACTTCAAGAATTGTCTACATCAGTGGGAGTTGACTTATCAACGGTAGAAAATCGTCTTAAAATTTTGGGCATATCCCAAAATGAAGGACATTGGGTCCCATATAAATTGAAACCAAGGGACATTGAGAGGCGTCTTTTGACATGTTAACTGCTGCTTGAATGGGAGAAAATAAAAGGTTTTTTTTTGCATCGATTTGTCACTAGTGATGAAAATTGGATCCATGACGACAATCCGAAGTGCAGAAAGTCATGGGTTAAGCCCGGCCAACCATCAACATCAGTGGCAAATCCAAATATCCATGGGTCTAAGCTCCTGCTCTGTATTTGGTGAGATCAGAGGGGTGTGATTTATTATGAACTGCTGGAACCGAATGAAACCATTACTGGGGATCGCTACCGACTGCAATTGATGCGCTTGAGCCGTGCATTAAAAGAATAACGGCCGGAATACTCCAAAAGACATGACAAAGCCATTTTGCTGCAAGACAACGGTCGTCCGCACGTCGCAAGACCGGTACAAACATATCTGGAAACACTTAAATGGGAAGTCCTACCCCACCCGCCGTATTCTCCATGCTGTATTCGCCTGTCTGAACAGAAGTTCACTTCTTACGAAGATTGTCAAAAATGAGTCCATTCGTGGAATGCATCTAAAGACGAGGCGTTCTTCCGAGTTCGTACCCTGTCCGAAAGATGGTCAAAAGTAGCAGAAGGCCACAGGCAATACTTTCATTAATGTATTTTTTTATCTCATTTTTAAAAAATATTTTTTTTCCATTAAAACACGCTACGAATTAATTCCAAGTCCTAATACATGAAATTATTTTTTAAATAATACGCTTAGCTCAAGGTGCAGGATGTAGAACTGGGTTTACATAATAATACTGAAAATATCGCTGCAGGTAGTTTGACATGGGATATCAGAAATGAAAACAAAAGAAACGTATACTGTGGTAATAAATGCAAAAATGTAGATTTGTTCGTTCTAAACTGAGTTCGGTGCGCATCGAGAGCACTGCATCGAGCATCTGCATCTTGGCAACGCGGAAATCGGCATTGAAGGTTTCGTCAGGTGACAAAAAATACCACGCTACAACTTCGCTCCTTACACTGGCTCCGACCCTGACGCCGCACGCCCTATTCATCTTATGAGTAAATGTAATGCGAGAGCGTGGAGCCAGGAGGGTCGAGTGACCATTTGTATTGGTTTTTCCTGTCAAGAAATTTACTCCGAGAGCAGATTGAGATGTACGATGCATTTTTATTCTGTCCGCTTCATCAGAACCCTGCAATTCTTCTTCTTGGTCTGATTCACTATCAGTCGAGTCGTTGTCCTGAGGTTCCTCTTCATTGTTGTGCGCCTGCAGCATCCTCCGGACCCTCTCCGCCTTTCGTACTCGCGACCTTGTCCACATGGCTTTATTCTCATAAAAAAATTCAGAATAGTACAAGAACGTTCATAATGTAATTTTTGTTGATGACACACTGATTTTATAAGGATAAATAACAAAAAACAATGGAAATAATTATTTACTCACACAGAGCAAAACATCGCAAAAATGCGGGGTTACGCTAACCCCAGGCTCTCGAAGAATGTTCACTACATCACGTCCAAACTATAACTGACGGTTATTCCTGCACGAAGCAGCTCTATACGCCCCCTCCCCCCCCCTCTAATGCAATCGATATTTTCACGTGACTACCCAAATTGCCGGAACGCCAGGGCCCCGAAAATTAAGCGATTGATCGGGCCCAGCTTAAAGTATGTTAGCGCTTGTATACAAAATGAAGCACGGCATGGAAATTAGTGCGTATTCATCTGAGTAACTGGAGAGAATGCATAACAAATCATACTAACAACTCCGAACTGAGTAGCATCATGGAGGTGCAAAAGGAGTTTTATTGCAAATAGTTCAATGTTGTCCTATGTTCTTTGAAGAGCGCAGAGTAACCCGAAGAAAGACGACTAGAGGGCACCAACATCCACACGGCCACGCACAGGTGTACCCAATGCACAATATTATGCGCCCAAGGGTGCTATCTCCGCGAGCACGCCAGCTCGTCACGATGGACCACTGAAAGAGACGGTTTCTTTCCGCGCTCTCGTTGACGATGGAGACGGGCTTGTCAACGTCTCAGTCCGGGTGGCGGCCACCCGATGTGTTTTTACAAAGACGATGACTCCTCACGCAATCAGTACAAAGGGGCTGGTGAGCTCCATCGCTTACCAAGAGATCGACGTTTCGACCACCGAGGCGACGATCACTTCTCGAGGGACTTCCAAACTCGGACCATTGTCTAATCTCTACTCATACGTACTGTAGAAAGAAAACATGCTAGCGTAGGCAACGCTATGCGACTTTGCACTACAGTATTTCAATAAATATTATATTCGGCTACCGTCACATGTAGCGTTTCGTACATTATAAACAAATTCAGTTACGTTCTTGAGTATCGAGGCTACTTGAAATATTTTTTTCAGATTCTTGTAGGTGTCTATGAGACGCGCAATTTCCAAAAAAAAGTAACTCGATATTTTCATTACAAGGGGAGATATAGTAATTTTTACGTTTCTTCAATTTATTATTGTTGTTATCAACATTTTCGTGTTTTTCAAGTTTGTGAGCATTCCTAATACCTTTTTAGGCATAACATAAAATATTATAACAACCTGTTGGAGTGTTTATCGCAATGCACATAAATATTGAAGCGGATCGCACACGCGCGAAATAGGGGACAGCGTCATCGGTGCGACCGGTCAGCATGGTGAGGGTACCACCGCCTCTCCCGTCACGCCATCCCTCGCCCGGCTTAGTTAACTAGTTCTATATCTCCCTTAAAAACGGTCTTAGGAAGTTGTTTTTTTTTTCATTCCGCGTATTTATGCTCCCGCATTCGAAGATGCCCTTAAAATGAGGATTTCTCAGTATTTAACCCAGTAATTGTTGTTTACCTGTCATTTTCACGGGAATGAGCTACAAATGATTTTATATTGGAAAGATGAGCACCTTATCTTTATTTGACATACTATTGTGCACCAACTAAAGTTGGTGCACAATGGTGCTACTCGGGGAAAAAAGTTCATATCTGAATATATCTGAACGTATCTTAATCATATCTGTAGAATCAGATATGATCAGACAAGAAAAATGGCCATTTCTGATCATGTAGTGTCATGACAGATCATGTATGCGTATATCTGAACATGTATGATCATATCAGAGCCATTTTTATAATTTCGAGAGCAGACCTGCCCATATCGCAGCAGGTCTGACCAGATCCAAACCCCAGGCAAGATCTGATCTTGTTGGACCAGATCTGGTTTTATTGGGCCAGATATGATCATGTCAGACAGATCTGATTTTATTGGGCCAGATCTGATCATGGATCCTAGTAGACCTGGACATACCATGGATACCGTGGATCCCAGTAGACCTGGACATCTATGAACAATAGACCTGCCCAAATGATAGAATCATAGTTTATCTGAACTATCAGGCCAGGTATGACTCCGACTATATCAGAGTAAATCTTACCCTGTTGAAACAGAGCAAACCTTATTAGAGCAGTCCTGAAGATATTAAAATGTTTACATATATAGAGCGGGGTTATTAACACGTCATCACTTGACGTGTTAATAATTAACGATATTATATGTGTTATAATTAACGATATATTCACTCACATGATCCCATATAATACATTCAGGTGAGGTGCCGTATCTGATCGAATATCGTCTCATATCCTCATATATCGTTTCATATATTTACGAGGAGACGGCACAACCGTGGCGTCGGGGATTTGGCCGAATTTTTTTATGGTGAAAGAGGACCCCTAGCACCTCACATGGTTAAAGTAGTAGGACACACTACTCAGAGAATTCCGAGAAAAATCGATTCAAACTTTCTTAGGCGCCTTATGAGTTTAAAATGTTAGGCATTTGTCGAGCCGCCGTCTAGTCTACACGGTTAGGGCTCGGTCTTTTGCGCCGGAGGTCTCGATTTCGATTCCTCCTTCGGATCTTATTTTTTTTCTTTTTTTTTTGTTATCCCAACAATTATTCAAAATGTTTCTCATCCCTACATTATTTTCTTTAAATTTATTTACATTATTTTTTGATAATTATATTCATTTTTTAAAATTATTTTCTTTTTTTTCGATAAAACAATTCATAACGGTGGGTTTTTTATTTATCATTGTAAAGTATATGAGGAGGAACATTGGTATTTTAATGAGAATAACAAACCCGATTAGGAAAAATTCAATTTTGATTCATATAATAATTATATACAAAAACCGCAGTGGTAATTATCGTAGAAACATACAAAGCAATAATTTTTGCGACATCTTGTGCTACATATAAAAACGATTTTTTACAATCGCAGGGAGTTTGCAATACATCCGTACAAAAACATGTTCCATTAACATTCATAAATGTTTCTAGTAAATTGCAGCGAATTGTTAGAGCAGAATTGTGAAATTAATTCCCGGGAAGATTGTATAAAAATCCATTCAATAATTCACCATCAATTATATTTCAACAATGAAAAATAAAAAACCTACCGTTATGAATTTTTTGATTTGAAAAAAAAGAAAATTATTTTTAAAAAATGAAAATAATTTTTAAAAAATTATGTAAATAGATTTTAAAAAAATGTAGGGATGAGAAACGTTTTGAATAATTGTTGGGATAACAAAAAAAAAGACGAAAAAAATAAGATCCGAAAGAGGAATCCATCTCGAGACCTCCGGCGCAAAAGACCGAGCCCTAACCGTCTAGACTAGACGGCGGCTCGACAAGTGCCTGACATTTTTAACTCATAAGGCGCCTAAGAAACTTTGAATCGATTTTTCTCGGGATTTCCCAAGTAGTGCGCCCTACTACTTTAACCACGTGAGGTGCTGGGGGCCTCCTTCACCACAAAGAAAATCGGCCAAATCCCCGACCCCACGGTCGTGCCGTCTTCTTGTTAGACGTTTTTATGTGTGAACAACTAAACTGCATATACGATAAGGTATGGGTGTATAAGACTTCGTATATTTTCCAGGTTTGGTACCGTATCTGATGGGATAAAATTTTATATGAACGTACCTGCTCATATATCACATCATATATGTTCAGATTTGGTTTCACGTTGCCAACTCGCCTTGGTACGTGACCAGATAAAAACATATATGAGATCTACATAGCAGAGTCTGGTACCGTATTTGATCGGATATGATCTTATACGAACAGATACGTTCACATATCACATCTTGTATGTTCAGATACGAATTTACGGAACCAACTCGCCTTGGTACTTAGCCAGATATAATCCGATATGAGTTCATTTATGGTCAGGCCAGATACCGTATTTGATGAGATATGATCTTATATATGCATATATGATGTGGAATATGATCAGACCTAATCATATATGATACAGTAAAATGTCAGATATGAATATATCTGATACATATATGACAATATTTGAAACATATATGAACATATCCACTCAGACATGAACTTTTTCACGGGTATTATGTACAATCTATATACTCTACATTGCGCTACGGTGGAATCGACTAAGATATATCGCGATGTATTTATTATGATAAAGAAAATATTCTTTCGAAATATCTTCGTCGATTTCATCGTGGCGCAGTACATACTTTATTGATTTTTCATAATAGTAACGCTTTAGTTGGTGTACAATAGTAAGTCAAATAAACTGAAGGTGCTCATCTTTCTAATATAAGACCATTTGTAGCTTGTTCCCATGAAAATTACACATAAACAACAATTATTGGATCGAATACTGAGAAATACTGGTTTTTAAGGGTATATTCGAATGCGGGCGAAAATATACGCAGCATTTAAAAAAATCTTCCTTCTACCATTTTCAAGGAAGATATCGAAATAGTTCACTAAGTCGGGTGAGGGGTGCCATGGAAGAAGAGGCGGTACCCCCACCACGTCGCCCGGTCGCACCGTCGCACACTGGGGGAGCATACCTGTTACATCCTAGCGAATGTGCCTTCTCTCGGTTATTCCCAATATCTTCATTTGACGTTATACGCTTATTATACATGGATAAATCTAAGAATAAGATGCGTAACAGCGTAAAAAGGAACGTGCGTACGTTTCGCACGCATATTCAACCCACAGCGATATATGCACGGTAGCAACACCGTCAGTCATCGACTTTTTCTATCCCATTGGCTGTCGACAAGAACACGATCTCAGGCGCATATTCCAAGGAGAGCTGTCGAAGGAAAACCCAACCATCAGCTCGATCAACAGACTCCAAAAATCCTATGCCGGCCCAACCGCATGGGAACCGAGAGAAACCTCGACCCTGGATTATTTAAACATAACATAGACTAGACGGCTCCGCCAAATTTATACCTCTGACTAAAAAATATGACATCCGGTCTCGCAGCGCAGTCCGATATATAAACTTCTTTATACGGGGAGTCACCATAGCTATAAATTCACATAACACAAACCATGCGCATGTTTAGGTCTCAGATTTCGAACTCTGTACTCCCTGCGCTTGACCGCCGAAACATGGGACAAAGGTCGCCTTTCTTCATACGCATATTAGTCAGAACCGATGCTCTGGAATTAGGCCACGCACGTTCCTAATGAATCTGTAACCTACTCGCACACCATACCACGACCAATCACGCTAATAAACCGATATATTCACGATCAATGGACCAATCCCCGAAGAACTAGATGACCAAGACCACACTCTTCCTAAGGTTTCTTCTCCCACTATTAAACCCCTCCTAATTTTTGTATCAAGAAAGACTTCCTTCCTGAAGTCAGTCTCCCGTCAATTACTGTCAAATCAAGTTCTTCTGTCGAGTCTCAATCCCAGTCTCCCGACAATCTTCATCGAATTCCGAGTTCAACCTTCCGTCAGCCAAATTCGAATCAAGTTCCTTTATCGAGTTTTAATTCTGATCAGCGTACTAACAGTCTTATTACGAGTATTTTCCTTCGAGTTACTACATATAACTTCGATCCTCAGTTCGCGTAATCGGTCAAAAATCCGTGCCTCACTCCGAGCATTCGTAAAGAGCATCAAGTGCCTGTCACAGTACACATATAGACACATATATCTCCGCGCCGACCGAAAATCTTGTGCACGTGTTACCAACCACTTGACCAGTGAGCGCATCAGGATACCAGCGAGGGCCCTTCGTCTTACGAGCGTCAACCGATACTTTTACGAGCGAGCGCACACGACTGTAAGAGCGAACATATTCACAGCTACGCACACCAACAAATGTAAGCGAACCGCATAATTCTGTTATTTCTCTGTATTAATCTTCTATTATTATTAACCCACATTCAAATCCGACTATCCATTTATAATAAACGTCGGTTAAATTTATATAAACTTGTCGAATTATTCCTCAATACCGAAATATGGCGTCAATTCCTTTATTCTATTCTGTCTCACGCATTACCCCTTTTTACCCTCATCCCATGCTATTGCGCTAGGCGTAGGCAACAAAGAGGGAAACAAACATATTATGCTCGCATCCCGTCCGGATGTGACATGCCTCAAAAGTTGGTATTAATTCAAAAGTTCAAGTGCTGTAATTGTATTTGCTATATTGACAGTAATGTTACCAGCATTCCCGTGAGTAAAGCACTGAAAGTTTCGTGACCGATGACGTCCCCCGAGTGTCTCCCCCAATCGCAAAAAGGAAGCATTGTGGACACTGCACGCGTGCCGCTCGTCAATCCGTTCGCTTTTGTTCACGGTAAAAATATTGTGGTTGTGGTGAAATATCGACAAATTTCACTCGGTTGATATGAAGACGTCAGCTGCAGGTATGTAATATATATTTTTAATTATTGCTTAGCAAAATTGAGTATCCCCATGAATCACAACGCTAAGAAATCAACTTTGTGATGTTTCATGAAAATATTGCTTTTCTCAGAAACATGCGAAATTTTAGTTGTGTATCGAGGCATATCGAGTACTTTTGTTTGTTTGGTTAAATAGTTTTGTTATTGAGAAACTTTAGGGCGTCGAAATTTCTTGCGATATTTTGTGATTTCAGCCTCGAATAGGGTTATTTATACTTCCTTAATAAAATGGTGTTTTTCAATTATGTGAATTTTAATAACTTACGCCTTCTTTGTGTTCTAGGACCTTGTTGTCACACTGTATCAATATCAAGAAAATAACTATACGACATCTTAACAAATTCTGGCGAGACTAAGATTGAAGAACAATTTAATTTCTTAACAAATTATCTTCGAGTACGTACAGTATGTTCCGAATCGAATTTAACGGATTAGAAGAGAAAAATATACCACTTCAAGTCTGAATTCAAGTCTAGATGGTTGAATGTAGGAAAATCTAAGAAGAGGTTTGTCAAGAAGTATGATAATTGGCTTGATACGTTAATTTCTTTTACTCGCTACGAGTCGTCTGACTCGACGAAGGGTGGACGCGGACGTCCAACAGTTTCTTTTGAAGAGCGCAACGAGTGAACCAAACGCAAAAAAAACAGAACATTTACGGAAATCTACACCTACTGCAGAGTTAAGTTCTGCCACACAAATGAGCCTGAGGGCATCAGGTAGAGGCTTCAAAAATGTTAAAGGAAATCACTACAACGTCTCCGGAACGGGCAAGCAAATATAGGGGGCCTACAAAACGTCACTTGAGAAATAGTCGTGAAAGATATCTGGTGGAGATGGCCTAGCTTTACTGATAGACGCTGAGTTTTCGAGACACCAATACAGCTTAATAAGACAGAGCAATCCGGACAGATTTGCTTCATACATGATAATTTGGCAGAACGCTCGTCTGTCTTCTACGAGGTGTTGCAGAACTTTGAGAATTACTTTTATGAAAGAATCAACAGCAGTTTCTGTCGCAGAAAAAATCGGATAGACACTGAAATACATCAGTTGGAAAACAGCGAATTGTACTTACACGGTAGACCTGTTTCAGTCAGTCACAATATCATTTTAGCGATGGTCGATGGTAAGATTTGCAATTCCCTCACGGAAACAACATCTACCCAGAGATTTTACATTTGCGGTGCTACGTCAGAAGATTTCAATGATATTGAAAAAATTATTAGTAGAGAAGTAATTACAGAGAATTGACAATTTAGAATATCAGTCCTACATGGCTGGATACGGTTTTTTGAATGTCTCCTTCACCTATCCTACAAACTCCCGATCCAAAAGTGGCAAGCTAGAGCTTGTCACCATCATCCAAGTGGTGATGATAACATAATAGTTGCAGAAACAAAAAAAAGTATCCAAGCTAAATTCGAAGAAAAAACTGAATTGGCCGTAGACTTCCCGAAGCCCGGTTTCGGAAACTCTAATGACGGCAACACAGCAAGGTGTTTTTTTTTCTAACGCTGGAGTCTGCAAAAAATAACAGAATTGGATGTAGGATTAATTTAAAAAAATGCATACTATACTGATAGTGATATGATGTGGGCACTCAATCAACATAGTTCGATTCCGCGAATATACATGTGTGTGAAGTTAGCGACGCCATTTTGAAAAACCAAAAAAATAATCATTGTGCTAGTTTGTGCTAGGAATGTGCTACATTGTGCCGCAAGCCGATCTTAGAAATTAAAAAAATGAAGCCAAAATTCGAAAAAAAAAAACGTTTTTAAGGCCCAGCACCGCCATTTTGTCGGAATGAAAAAAATGGTTGTGCTCGATTGTGCTAGGGTTGTGCTAGCTTGTGAAGCCAACTACGATTCGATATCGCAATTAGTTTCATAGAAAATCGCATTTGAAAAAAATATCGCAGCACCGCCATTTTGTCGGAATGAAAAAAATGGTTGTGCTTGATTGTGCTAGGGTTGTGCTAGGTTGTGCCGCAAACTGCGATTCGATATCGCAATTAGTTTCGTAGAAAATCGCGTTTGAAAAAAATATCGCAACACCGCCATTTTTTCGGAATAAAAAAAAAGATGTGCTAGATTGTGCTAGGAATGTGCTACTTTTTAAGGCCCAACACCGCCACTTTGTCGGAATGAAAAAAAATGGTTGTGCTCGATTGTGCTAGGGTTGTGCTAGCTTGTGCCGCAAACTGCATTCCGATACCGCAATTACTTTCGTAGAAAATGGCGAGTGAAGAAAAACGCGAAACCTCTATTTTTTAAATTAAAAAAAATAATCATTGTGCTAGTTTGTGCTGGGAATGTGCTATGTTGTGCCGCAAGCCGATCTTAGAAATTTTGAAAAAAAGACAAAATTTGAAAATAAAAACGTTTTTATGGCCCGACACCGCCATTTTGTCGGACTGAAAAAAATGGCTGTGCTTGATTGTGCAAGGGTTGTGCTAGGTTGTGCCGCAAACTGCGATTCGATATCGCAATTAGTTTCGTAGAAAATCGCGTTTGAAAAAAATATCGCAGCACCGCTATTTTTTCGGAATAAAAAAAAAAAGATGTGCTAGATTGTGCTAGGAATGTGCTACGTTTTTAAGGCCCAACACCGCCACTTTGTCGGAATGAAAAAAAATGGTTGTGCTCGATTGTGCTAGGGTTGTGCTAGCTTGTGCCGCAAACTGCATTCCGATACCGCAATTACTTTCGTAGAAAATGGCGAGTGAAGAAAAACGCGAAACCTCTATTTTTTTAATTAAAAAAAATAATCATTGTGCTAGTTTGTGCTGGGAATGTGCTATGTTGTGCCGCAACCCGATCTTAGAAATTTTGAAAAAAAAAGACAAAATTTGAAAATAAAAACGTTTTTATGGCCCGACACCGCCATTGGGTCGGACTGAAAACAATGGCTGTGCTCGATTGTACTAGGGTTGTGCTAGCTTGTGCCGCAAACTGCGATTCGATACCGCAATTATTTTCGTAGGAAATCGCGTTTGAAAAAAAAGCACAGCCCCGCCATTTTATCCGAATAAAAAAAAATTGTTGTGCTCGGTTGTGCTAGGGTTGTGCTAGCTTGTGCCGCAAACCGCATTTCGATACCGCAATTAGTTTCGTAGAAAGTCGAGTTTGGAAAAAAATCGCAACACCGCCATTTTGTCGGAATGAAAAAAAAAATGGTTGCGCTCAATTGTGCTAGGTATGTGCTAGCTTGTGCTGCCAATCGCAATTCGATAACGTAATTAGTTCCGTAGAAAATCGCGTTTGAAAAAAAAATCGCAGCACCGCCATTTTGTCGGGATGAAAAAAAATAGTTGTGCTAGACTGTGGTAGGCTTCTGCTAGCTTGTGCCGCAAACCGCATTCGGATACCACAATTAGTTTCGTAGAAAATCGCGATTGAAAAAAATCGCAACACCTCCATTTCTGCAATTAAAAAAAAAGTTGTGCTGGTTTGTGCTAGAAATGTGCTACGTTGTGCCGTAAGCCGAACATAGAAATTTTAAAAAATAAAGCGAAAGTTTGATAAAAACGTTTTCAAGGCCCAACACCGCCATTTCGTCGGAATGAAAAAAAATAGTTGTGCTAGATTGGGCTAGGGCTGTGCTAGCTTGTGCCGCAAAGCGTACTCCGATATTGCAGTTAGTTTCCCGGAAAATCGCGATTGAAAAAAAAATCGCAACAACACCAATTTAGAAATATTAACTTTTTCACGCCATTCAATTGTGCTAAACATCTGCAAGTTTGTGTCTTAAACGAAACTCCCCTACGACGTACAGTTCTTTATTAAAAATGGAGAAACTTTTGAAAGATGAAGCGAAATTTCGAAAAGTCCGTTTTTGAGGCCCACAGCCGTCATTTTGTCGGAATGCATAAATAAATTGTTGTGCTAGATTGTGCTAGCTTCTGCCGCAAACTGCACTGTACTTCAACAAATGTTTTAATTGAATAAGTTTGAGTGGTCAAAAATGATTACATTATAGAAACGATAAAAATTCTCTTGATTTCTTTGGCGGACCGATAGGTGACTGTCACAGAATTCCCCGAGTACTTGGAAGCGCTACTTAGAGGAGAACATTGATTATAGAACGCGAAATATAAGCTCTATTTACTCGGGTACATTTAGTCTCTGCATCACTGGTCGAATATAATATTGACCAATGTGTTCGGTATGAACTTTCTTTTTGCTACTACTAAGATTAAAACATTAGCCTCCACGTGGCGTGCCCTGGGCAGTCGAAACTATCTCGTACTGGCTAATACCGCCAAATAGTTGAAATGTACTACTGCAGCAGCATGTGGTGCATTATTCTAGGCCAGCACAACAACTCCTTGTGATCGAAAGGTAGTCACAGTTTTTTCATGGTCCTGTGCATAGTTGTTGAAACAATAATCGTGAAATTAGGGATTTCAATTATTCCAATGTTTTTAATGACTTGTGTTCGAATTCCACAATAAATTTTTCTTGTTAATGGCATGAGAAAAAGTTAATATTTGGAAAGGGGCGGTTGCAATTTCAATCGCGATTTTCTACGCATCCAAATGCGGTATTGAAGTGCGGTTTGCGGCACAAGCGAGCACAAGCTTAGTACAAACCAAATAGGGTTTTACAATCAGCACAGTAATGGTCCACGACTGGTTGTCAGAGAACAAACGATGGTGCAGTAATGGCTATGTAAACGGGCCAGATCCGCACCATGCATGGTTGGTAATGGTAAATCATGAATGGCTGCTAAGACTTGGCCAACTATGATACGCCCATATTGGCCCAGCAACGGCTGCCGGATCTTCTGCCGGAAATGAAAAACAAAAAATTGACAAATTATGAATATAAAAATTCTAGTAGTATCTTTTTTGTTTTCTTATGCTTTACTTATGTCCATGTACATAGAATTATTGCATTAAAAACGCTTTCTGCATTGTTCAAGTTTTTATCTTTCATCGGGATGGAACCTACGCCTTTCGTTCTAGTGTCGAGCGCCGTACCCTCTTAGCCATTCTAACACTTACAGAATCTATCGTGTGTTCGTTCCTTACTTTTATGCCGATAATTTTATGCGTGACATTAAAGTTTACCGACAATTTTTTTGGTCCATTTAGGCTGTAAAAATAACTCGCTTGTTTTAGGTGAAGTTCCGAAAAGCATACTCCTCTGATCGAGCTGAAATTTTGCACCGAACTTCCTCTCATTATCCTAAGAGAAACCGTTAACGGATTTTTTACGACTAGCAATAGTTTTCGATATATCGCATTGTACAGTTTATTATTTCACGCCATACGAGTATATCTATATATCCGATAGATACCCCCCACTCCTCCGGCCGCGCTGCTTCCTGGCAAACAGTGCTCGCCCGTATGTGCATATCACTTGCCATGTGGGATGGGTTTGTTTATGTTTATTTAATATAGTAGAAGCGCAGTACAATAAATAACTTTCAATATACGATATATCGAAAACTATTGCTAGTCGCCAATATCCTCTTAAAGGTTCTCTTAAAATATTGAAAAGAAGGTCGGTGCAAAATTTCAGCTTCATCAGTGGGATATGCTTTTCGAAACCTTATGCCTTGTTTTTACGTGTTACAGTTTAACGACCTGCATTTGCAAAACGCCCAAAAACAAACCATCAATGGCTAGAATAGATCTGGCAAGCCGTTCATCCGCCTACGATACCCCAATGCTGATCGCCATATTATCGGTGCGATGGTATTGGCCCACCAATGGCTGGCATAGATCTGGCAAGCCGTTCATCCGCCTACGATACCCCAATGCTGATCGCCATATTATCGGTGCGATAATATTGGCCCACGAATGGCTGGCATAGATCTGGTAAGCCGTTCATCCGCCTACAGTACCCCTATGCTGGTCGACGAATTATTGGCCGATTATCAGCAAACCGTTTAATGGCTGAATGCTGGCATTTTTGTTACGACAGGCGACCCTCTATGGGAATCCAGCACTACAATTTATTTATCTATTCCGACAAAATGAGGGCCGTGGGCCTCAAAAACGGATTTTTCGAAATTTGGCTTTGTTGTTTAAAACTTTCGCCACTTTTAATAAGAACTGTACGTCGTAGACAAGTTTCGTGTACGACACAAACTTGCAGATGTTTAGCACAATTGAATGGCATGAAAAAAGTTAACATTTCAAAGTTGGTGTTGCGATTTTTTTTCAATCGCGATTTTCCACGAAACTAATTGCGGTATCGGAATGTGGTTGGCGGCACAAGCTCGCACAACCCTAGCACAATCGAGCACAACCATGTTTTTTTCATTCCGACAAAATGGCGGTGTTGGGCCTTCAAAACGTTTTTCTTGAATTTTTGTTTCAATGTTCAAAATTTTTAAGTACGTCTTACTGCACAATGTACCACATTCCTAACATAAACTCGCACAATGATTTTTTCAAATATAGAAATGGAGATTTTACGATTTTTTTTTCAATCGTGATTTTCTACGACACTAATTGGGGTATCGGAATGCAGTTTGCGGCACAATCTAACACAACGATTTTCTGTTAATCCGACAAAACGGTGTTGGGCGTTAAAAACGTTTTTTTTCCTCAAAGTCTCGCTTTATTTTTTTTTAATTTCTTCATATGGCTTGCGGCATAACGTAGCATATTTCTAGCACAAACTAGCACAATGATTGTTTTTTTCGGTTTTGAAAATGGTGGTGCTAACTTCACACGCATTTTTTCACTCGCCATTTTCTACGAAACTAATTTGCGGTATCGAAATGCGGTTTGCGGCACAACCCTAGCACAACCGAGTACAACATTTTTTTTTCATTCGGATAAAATATCGGTGCTGTGATTTCTTTTTTCAAACGCGATTTTCTAAGAAACTAATTGTGGTATCGAATTGCAGTTGGCGGCACAAGGTGGCACAACTCAGGCACAATCGAGTACAACAATTTGTTTTCCTTCCGACAAAATGGCGGTGCTGCGATTATTTTTTCAAACACGATTTTCTCCGAAACTAATTGCGATATCGATTTTTCGAATCATTGTACTAGTTTGTGCTAGAAATCTAGCACAAACTAGCACAATGCTTATTTTTTTTATTAAAAAAATGGAGGTGCTGCGATTTTTTCAAACGCGATTTTCTACAAAACTAATTGCGGTATCGAATTGCGGTTGGTGGCACAAGCTAGCACAACCCTAGCATAATTGAGCACAATCATTTTTTTTTCATTCCGATAAAATGGCGGTGTTGCGATTTTTTTCAAACGCGATTTTCTACGAAACTAATTGCTGTATCGAAATGCGGTTTGCGGCACAAGCTAGCACAAGCCTAGCACAATCTAGCACAATCATTTCTTTTTTCATTCCGACAAAATGGCGGTGCTGCGATATTTTTTTCTAACGCGATTTTCTACGAAACTAATTCCGCTATCGAAGCGCAGTTTGCGGCACAAGCTAGCACAACCCTAGCACAATCGAGCACACTCATTTTTTTCATTCCGACAAAATGGCAGTGCTGCCATATTTTTTTCAAACGCGATTTTCTACGTAACTAATTGCGATATCGAATCGCAGTTTGCGGCACAAGGTAGCACAACCCTAGCACAATCAAGCACAACCTTTTTTTTCATTCCGAGAAAATGGCAGTGTTGGGTCTTAAAAACGTTTTTTTTTTCGAGTTTTGGCTTCATTTTTTTTAATTTCTAAGATCGGCTTGCGGCACAACGTAGCACATTCCTAGCACAAACTAGCACAATGATTATTTTTTTGGTTTTTCAAAATGGCGGTGCTCACTTCACACACATAATACTGTCAGGCATTTTGTTAGTTTGTATGGTTGGTATTGTATGCCTCTTACATTACACAAGTTTCTCATAAATGGAGCAGAATTAATATCCAGTGCATTGTTGCCCATTGGCCAATTGACTGGAGAGGCGTAAGAGGCACGCAACAAAGATTTTAAGAATTACGGTGAACATTATTTAAGAAAAAGCAGCCGGGAAATATCTAATGCAGATATTTGTAACTTTTTTCTTCTCAGTTCAGATCCAATATTCACCAGCAAACGAAAAGTATCTAAAAAAAATTAAATACATAATAAAGGAGGCTTTGGATCTCTTAGTGGCTCCGACAGTCACTGAGTACCAAGCGAATGACGACGATGACGATGAAGACGAAGAATCAATGTTTTCTTACTTTGATAATTATTAAAATATGTATTGATTTACGAATTGAATTATGATAATATTGCGATTAAAAATAAAAACAATGCTTTGTGTGCTTTATTTATATATATGTCAACGTATACAATATATTATATGGTTTTAACGTACGATTCACGGCATTGGCAAGTAATACCAACTTTTAAGGTATTCTGCCCCAATGTGCGACGCGACGCCGCCTGTTGCTAGAAAAAATCGATTAGAATTAGTCCAGCCTACCTTATGTAGTCCATGGATATATTTTCGTCTAAACCGTCTTCCAGTGTGTATATTAACATGGAAACCGCAGCGCCCGGAGATTCTCAGATTTAATTTGGGAGCTTCTATATCCAATCCTTTTCTATTGCATGATTGTAGCTTTTTAACGCGGAAGCTCCTTAATTTAATTTGGAAATATTACATCGCCTGTCAGATATCACTAAAAAGAGAGACCATGGTGATTACGGCACTATACGTCTGCATATAAAGGCGTAATGGATAGATAGTTCAATAGAATATCCAATAACAATAAACAAACGTGGGTAAAAAAAATTAGTCGCCGGTCAGCACCTAAAGTACTGAAATCTCAAAATGTGCTTACCTTAAGAAATTTGGGTCTCCAAGTGTGCGGGAACAGGGCGAAGACGTGACTCATTCCGTGCTTTGTACAACTTCTGCGTGCAATGGAATGGAAAATCGTATACATTTAGGCTCCCCTAGTCTTTGATAAATCCATCATACATTGTGAGATTCACGCTCATCAACCATATGTACCTTCGACCTTTAATAACCGCGAAGAAATGCCAATTGCTAGCCATCATCAAGATCTATCCATCCAGCCAAGCAAGAGCTCCTCACTCGTATATGTGGAAAATTAGCTCAGCGTGATGGGACGCCAACCGTGGCCACAAGTCCCGTCAACAATGGCATCTGCCATTAGTTTGAGCGAGTGCAATATGAGCAAAATACCATAGAAATCGATAGCGATAAGAATGTCGGTATTACGAGTGTAATTAAGAGATATTCCGCTCTTAGTCCGGTTAAGAGCTGTGTGCTCGAGAACACGGGACGGCTCGATGTTGCAGAGGCGAAGCAGGTTGTGAATGTATCGAGAAACTCTGATGTGTGTATACCGCTGAGCATGCTGTTTGGGTTTGCCGTAGATAATCGGCACATTGTGATAAATGCCAAACAAGAGTTAATTCCCACGAGATTGCAGACTGATGATGATACTACTATACAAAGAGCTCCCGAATACTACAAACTCGTATTGCGTAAAATCGAATAGTAGTATAACAAGAGCCAGTCTGGATGAAATTGGGGTGGAGTTAACGAGTATGGTGGGGGCAGTGAGTGGTGGGAAGTCTACAATGAGGGGTGGGGCATACGTTGGGGGAAGTGGGTGGAGAGGAGTGGTTGACGGGAAGGGAATGATGGTTTGTGGTGTCGTGGGGTGGAGGAAGTGGGTGTCTGGCCGTCTCGTGAGGACCTGGGACCGTTTTGGAGAATTGAGGGGTCCATGTGGAGGGGATGGTAGATGTGGGTGTGAGGCTCGCAGAGAGGGGTGCAGGGAGTCCAGCAAGTGACGTCACGCGTGAGAGAAGATGCCCGAAACCCCAGGGGAAGGGTATGACGGTTATAAACGCGGGGCTCACGGGCAAGGGGACACTGGTAGCCAGCGGACGTCGTGGATGATGCGTTGATTTTCTGGGTGGGGAGAGAGGGCGTTATTGGTGCAGTTCGAGCGATTTTCCAAATAATGGTGGAAAATATGTCTTGAACATGCTGATGTACACGTGAAAGCCTCTATGATACACTCTCGGCAAATTAAAGCAATTGTAAAGCTGCATGCAAAATGAAGTCTTCACCGATAACATTTTTATTGAGCTGTAGTAACAAAAGGCTCGCTAGTAGAATGGCTGTAGCGGTTCTGAGCCAAGGGGGCGCATCTCAAGGGAGAGCGGGGCGGGGGTGTCAAGTGCAGGGGTACGGCAGAGGAGGGAGGGGTCACCGGGCGGGTGTGACGTCACAGCGGTGCCTCCGGGGGGGGGCATGGGGTCCGTGGAGCGACTAGCGGGAGGGGGAATCCACCGTCGATTACTGTTATGTGTGTGAAGGGCGGCCTTTCAAAGCCCATTATTTATGACCTGTAGCTGTTTCAATTCCGAAAGATAATGTCAAGATGTCTGCATCCACCCCGTCTCAAAGCTATAATGGAAAAACTATAATCTTTAGGGATCAAAGGCTGTGACCGCGGATGGACCACTTGAGCGTAGCTGCACTCTTGCGCTCTCCACGATTCTTCGAACGTGTTCAAACTTATTTTTCACGATTAGAAAAGAGGGGAGAGGTTTGAAAATTTGAGTGGGAGGCTTACGAGGGAGCTCATAATTTCGTGGGCCAAGCTCAGACTGTACTATTCCACTGCACCATCAACATCTCTCCAAAAAGAACTTTGAAAGTGCGGGGAAAATGGATCTCTCGAGTATCAACAAAGTCGTCCGGATGGCGGAATTCCTCCCAACGAAAAAGCGGTGGGAACTTCCAGTAGTATAGCTGTGACAGTTCTAACTGTGGTCCTCTGAGGGGGGGTGCGGGGTGGGGGGTTCACGCGGGGAGGGGTATGCGGTCACGCGGGGAGGGGAAATCGTTGGAGCGGAGGAGGTGGGTATACATCGATTATCGATTAATTGATCATCGATTATGGATCTTTATATAATTAAAATCTATTGTTGATTTATTTTTGTCTTATATTCTTTACTTCATGGATTTTATTATTTAGCGATTCTCGCCAGAGAGTTAAGTTGGTTGACCCGCGTCGCTGAGAGAAAGGATCGGATTACACGTATGCATGAGATAGAGCGAGAATGTGAGATGGAGCGACCGCGTCGCATGCATGTAATATAGAGCGAGATATACATTAAAATTTAGACATTCAACGACTAAAGCGGTTGGTTTTTTTTTGGGGTTAAATCCCAAACAAACCCACGAACGTTTTTGAACAACTATTGAACGCTTTCGAACGTCTCGTGAACGTCTCCGAACGTCTCACGAACGTCTCACGAACGTCTCACGAAGGTCTCTTGAACGTCTTACAAACGTCTCCGAAACTCTCATGAATGTCTCACGAACGTCTCCGAACGTCTCACGAACGTCACCAAACGTCTTCGAACGTCTCACGAACGTCCCCGAACGTCTCACCAACGTCTCCGAACGTCTCATGAACGTCTCCGAACATCTCTTGAACGTCTCACGAACGACTCCGAACCTCTCATGAACGTCTCACGAACGTCTTTGGTACTTCTCCGAACGTCTCTTGAACGTCTCCGAACGTCTCACGAACGTCACATGAAGGTCTCGAACGTCTTCGAACGTCTCACGAACGTCTCCGAACGTCTTTGAACGTCTCTCGAACGTCTCACGAACATCTCCGAACGTCTCCGAACGTCTCACGAACGTCTCACGATCTCTCATGAATGTCTCACGAACGTCTCTTGAACGTTCGAGAGCAATATTTTATACAACTGTGTAATCTCATAGCAGATAATGTAACAAAGAAAGGGGTGCGGAGAATAAAAAAATCACATAATGTCACATTTCGTTTATTTGCATGAATCTTTATGATTGGTCCACCAATTAAATATTTTAAATACATTTTGTAATGCACTATTTTTTACATGCTTTTCGCATCGTACAGTATAGCTTACGCCTAATTTACTTAAGGTATCCATATCGCCAAAGTCCACGTCCAACGTTTCAATAACTAGATCATTTTTCATCTTTAATATATCAGCTAACCATTCTCGTTTTTCATGGCCGTCAACATATACGATAGGATACATATCGTCATCCGTTGGGCCCACAACTGCAGCCGTTATTAAACCTTGAGCCATGCTATATGGAACGTTTCCATAGGCCCACTTTAGACCATGGTGATTCCGAATCACCCATGACGCTTCGTATCTCTCAGATTTTGTAAGAAGTCTCCATGGTATGATACTCGCGAAAATGTAATGAGAGAGTACACATCTCGCTCCCAGAATCGCTACTTCCTTCACGACAAAGTTTCTCCCAACAATGAACCCTTGTAGATCGACAAATGTAGGTACAGACACAACGAAGATGTATTGGCTCGATCAAGTCGATAGCAAGATCAATTGATGATTGACGTCAATATTTAAGAAACTCGCCTTTAAATTATTTATTCATTGAGCGGGGGTTAAATGCTGATCTATACAATTTTACGAACCATGTTTGTCAATGGACAATATTCAACAACGCGATCGTGCAAGATCAAACAATAGGCAGTAGTATTTGGTGGCAAATCTTCCTTACATTCAAACTGATTTCGCATGTCCATGGTAGCATTTTTCACAGACTCGTTCTGGCGCGAGCAATCGATAACCGTGAGAGGGCCGTTATATTGAAACTTTGCGATAGTGAGCAAAGAATTATCACTATTACAGCCGTAATAAGATTTACAAAATCGAGAGTACATATTGAACAAAATGGCGAATCTGTTTTTGTCAAACTCCAAATTCAAATCATCGTAAGGATAGGATTCCGAGTTGAGATAAAGTTTAACATTGGCGAGTTTGCAGTCATCGAATAATTTAATGTCCTTTGCCATAGAATTTTTTTGCCGGTCTGCAGCGCAAATATTACATATCTTGGTTTCTCTAGCTGGGAGGCAGCTTTTACAGTCCATTAATGTTTCGTTGTGATTTGAAGCAGTGAATACTCAAATAGATCCCAGCGAAAGCTCATATTGAAGTATCGCCCACTTTCCAATGTTCGAAGTAATGACAATTTAGTTATCTCGTTCAATATTACGTGAGGCATACGCCATTGTATCTTGAGCAATTCAACTTCTGCCTTACTAATGGATGCTGACCGAATACGCAATTCTTATCATTGCGTGAACGTATCAGAATTAGCTCATGACGAGCATTGGTAACAACGCGCTTGTAATATTCGCAGAATCCTTGCAATATCTTGAGAGGTACACAAAAATTGAAGTATGTTCCCCCATTATTATGTGTTACATCCCACGCAGCATTTTTCAAAGCATGACTCCTCTCAGGACTTAGAGAGATGAAGTTTTTAATCGTGGTTGTTATTCCAACGTTTCAATTGCGATCAATCTCCACACCATCGAGCTCATAACGAATTTCATCGGGAGAGGGAAGCCGCTGTCGACGAGTGTTTTGTGGGGGCGGGGGTCAGGTAGTGGTAAGTGAACGTTGAAAACCCGAAAAACTCCTAATTTATCATAGACATAAAAAAAGATTAGCATCGGTGCAATGTTTTTCTTTCTGCACTATTTAGTCTGTGTGGAAATAAAACTAACACACACGATGTGTACGTGTAATGGCCATATATGGGTAGGAAAATTTCGTTAATTTGAAGCGATACACGAAGGGGACGGCTTTTCAAAGCCGTTTATTTATGTGATGCAGGTGTGATGCGGTTGGTTTCGTTTCCGAAATTTTAAAAATATTTGTATGCGTGTCCACTCCTGTCACGACTCTCGCCGACACCCGAAACAGGTCCTGACAAGTAGGGATTTCTTAGAAAAAACTATAAACTTTGGAGATCTATCGTCAAAGGGTTTTTGGCCCCAGATGGGCCACCGGAGCACAGCTGCACTCGGGAAAAAATATGTTTCCATGTAAATCGACGACTCGTTTTTATTTCGAAATATAACGTCGAGATGTTCAGATGTGCGAGTATGTACGCAGTGCATCCGGCCACGCACCCCCTGGAGTTGACGAAAAACGAGCTCGAACAGGTTCCAAAGGTCTTGCTCCTAAAATATTGGGGTGAATATGTTGGCTTATTGTGGGATCGTTTGCCAGAACATCATCGGAACGATAGTGAAGTGATATCATATCTTCCATGCATGGAGCATTATAATACACCACAGATAAAAGATCACATCGATGACCCCCCACCTCAACGTCGGGAATGTGAAAAAAGCTGTGGAAATTCTCCACGTACGGGGTTCTTCAAACGTGTTTGAACCCGTTTTTTGGGAGTGTGAAAAAATGTCGGGGGATATTCTCCACGTACGAGGTTCTTCGAAAATGTTTGAGCCTGTTTTTCATGATTGGAAAAGTGGGGAGAAGTTTGAAAATTGAAGTAGGAGGGTTATGAGGGAACTTATAATTTCGTAGTCCAAGCTCAGACTGCAGTATTCCATCGCGACATCAACATCTCTCCAAAAAGAACTTTGAAAGTGCGGGGCAAATGGATCTTTCGAGTATCAACAAAGTCAGCGTGATGGCGGAATTCCTTCCAACGAAGAAGCTGTCAGAACTCCGCGTTCACTCGGATTATCGAATCTCTGACATGAGGGCCGTACAAACCAAGTTTGGGAAACGCTACATCGCGGACATCGCCGATGAGTTCGCTGTCTTCTTACCAGCGCGAGATGTAAAGGCCTTCGATGAAGATTTGGAAATGTTCGAGCGAATGCGGCAAGCGGCACGTGATCATAATCTCTGGATGACATACAAAGGTGGAAAATACAACAGCATAAACTTTTTCTAAGTCTGAGCACGCACATGGTGGAAAAGACGAAATTCGTTGGAACACCATCGTCGACCGACTGTCCCCATCATCGAGAGTATGCTGCAACTGGCGCGTAATAGTCAACGCTACATGCAGTTGTGGAAAATACAATAGCGTCAAGTTCCATCGTCTTTGAGTATGGTGGAAAAGAGAAAATTCGTTGGTACAGCATCGTTGAGTGGAACAGCCGTCTGGATCACAGCCGTCCGGATCACAGCAGTCTCACCACCGTTTTCGACATTTTAAGTGTTTGACTATGTAAAAATGTATTTAAAAAAACTGTTTTATCCAAATGTATGAGAAGGAGAAATGCAAAGCAATTTTCGTCGTAGAATAAATGAAAAATACAAATCGTATATATTTTCATCGAAATGTTTTTTATTCATTAAAAAAAATCCCTCGCTCACACAACGCTTCGTATACACTCAACCAGCTTTTCAGCGATTTTACATTATCATGGGCGCAGTTGTATTTCGTGTTGAAGGAATGATGGGGGCATTTGGAGTTGGTGATTTTCGGCAACTTCTGCAGCGATGGACAGTCCAGAGTCTCCAAGTCGATGACGTTTGTCGCAGGATCCGTGAATCTTGATAGCCATGCGCATTTCTCGAATCCCTTCGCATAGATGGTAGGGTCTTCTTGAAAGATTTCTCGAATTGTATTTCTAGCTGCCTCGGAAGGTATACCGCTGTGTTCCCATCGGATTGCATGGAAATTGCGTTCCAACCACTTGTTTGTCATTTTATACTTAGCCGGTAAAGAGTCCCATGCAAATGGTGCGTCGAAGGCGAGCGTCAGCGGTTCAGCATCCTTGTGGTGGAGTTTGATGATGGATATCTCATTTAGGACAAATTTGTTGATGGGTCTCTTGAAGCCCTGTACATCGACGATAAGCTCCATGTTGACTGTCGTGGACGCGAATTATCGGCATGATTTTATACCAATTTTTTAACCCCACCGCTGATTGGATTGTACTCGACAATACGATCATGGAGGATCATGCAGTATGCTTAAGTTTGTGGCGGAATATTATTTTTCAATTCGAACTCAAGGCGCACGTCAACAGGGCCGGACTTGAGAGAATCGTTTTGCTTTGAGCAGTCAATGACAACGAGGGGGGGGGGGGGGGGGGGCTTTTTCTAAAAATTCAATCCTGCTCAACCATGGTTCGGCCTCTTTGTTCTAACAGGTCGGTTGAAAGTTTGCGTACATCTCGTAGAGTAGAGCATATTGATTTTGATCAATGTTCAAATTCAAATTTCCATATGGATAATATTGTGATTTGAGGCAAAGTTTAACATCGCTCAGGTTACAATGATCAAAGTGGCTCGCATTTTGTTGTTTCTTATTTTTCCGTCCCGTCTGCAGCGCGAGTATGACATAACGTGGCTTCTCCAGCTGATTCGAGGTTTTTACAGACCACACGTGCTTAGAGGTGACAGGCAGCAACGGATATTCATACAGTTCCCATGTTCGGAAACTCATGGAGATGAGTGCGTCTTTCGCGAGAAACTTTAACAGCTGAATTTTTCGCTGATCGAGACTGTTACATACGGTACGAGCCATTCTATTTTATGCAATACGAGTTTGTAGTCTTCGGGCGCTGTTTGTACAATGGCATGCTCCTCGGGTTTGCCGAAGATTATCGGAAAATTTCCGTAAATGCCAAGCACGAGTTGATTCTCACGAGATCCCTCACGAGATCCCTCGTTGTCATTGACTGCTCAAAGCAAAACGATTCTCTCAAGTCCGGCCCTGTTGACGTGCGCCTTGAGTTCGAATGGAAAAATAATATTCCGCCACAAACTTCAGCATACTGCATGATCCCCCATGATCGTATTGTCGAGTACAATCCAATCAGCGGTGGGGTTAAAAAATTGATATAAAATCATGCCGATAATTCGCGTCCACGTCAGTCAACATGGAGCTTATCGTCGATGTACAGGGCTTCAAGAGACCCATCAACAAATTTGTCCTAAATGAGATGTCCATCATCAAACTCCACCACAAGGATGCTGAACCGCTGACGCTCGCCTTCGACGCACCATTTGCATGGGACTCTTTACCGGCTAAGTATAAAATGACAAACAAGTGGTTGGAACGCAATTTCCATGCAATCCGATGGGAACACAGCGGTATACCTTACGAGGCAGCTAGAAAGACAATTCGAGAAATCTTTTAAGAAGCCCCTACCATCTATGCGAATGGATTCGAGAAATGCGCATGGCTATCAAGATTCACGGATCCTGCGACAAACGTCATCGACTTGGAGACTCTGGACTGTCCATCGCTGCAGAAGTTGCCGAAAATCACAAACTCCAAATGCCCCCATCATTCCTTCAACACGAAATACAACTGCGCCCATGATAAAGTAAAATCACTGAAAAGCTGGTTGAGTGTATACGAAGCGTTGTGTGAGCGAGGGATTTTTTTTAATGAATAAAAAACATTTCGATGAAAATATATACGATTTGTAATTTTCATTTATTCTACGACGAAAATTGGTTTGCATTTCTCCTTCTCATACATTTTGATAAAACAGTTTTTTTTAATACATTTTTACATAGTCAAACACTTAAAACGTCGAAAACGGTGGTGAGACGGCTGTGATCCGGACGGCTGTGATCCAGACGGCTGTTCCACTCAACGATGCTGTACCAACGAATTTTCTCTTTTCCACCATACTCAAAGACGATGGAACTTGACGCTATTGTATTTTCCACACCTGCATGTAGCGTTGACTATTACGCGCCAGTTGCAGCATACTCTCGATGATGGGGACAGTGGGTCGACGATGGTGTTCCAACGAATTTCGTCTTTTCCACCATGTGCGTGCTCAGACTTAGAAAAAGTTTATGCTGTTGTATTTTCCACCTTTGTATGTCATCCAGAGATTATGATCACGTGCCGCTTGCCGCATTCGCTCGAACATTTCCAAATCTTCATCGAAGGCCTTTACATCTCGCGCTGGTAAGAAGACAGCGAACTCATCCGCGATGTCCGCGATGTAGCGTTTCCCAAACTTGGTTTGTACGGCCCTCATGTCAGAGATTCGATAATCCGAGTGAACGCGGAGTTCTGACAGCTTCTTCGTTGGAAGGAATTCCGCCATCACGCTGACTTTGTTGATACTCGAAAGATCCATTTGCCCCGCACTTTCAAAGTTCTTTTTGGAGAGATGTTGATGTCGCGATGGAATACTGCAGTCTGAGCTTGGACTACGAAATTATAAGTTCCCTCATAACCCTCCTACTTCAATTTTCAAACTTCTCCCCACTTTTCCAATCATGAAAAACAGGCTCAAACATTTTCGAAGAACCTCGTACGTGGAGAATATCCCCCGACATTTTTTCACACTCCCAAAAAACGGGTTCAAACACGTTTGAAGAACCCCGTACGTGGAGAATTTCCACAGCTTTTTTCACATTCCCGACGTTGAGGTGGGGGGTCATCGATGTGATCTTTTATCTGTGGTGTATTATAATGCTCCATGCATGGAAGATATGATATCACTTCACTATCGTTCCGATGATGTTCTGGCAAACGATCCCACAATAAGCCAACATATTCACCCCAATATTTTAGGAGCAAGACCTTTGGAACCTGTTCGAGCTCGTTTTTCGTCAACTCCAGGGGGTGCGTGGCCGGATGCACTGCGTACATACTCGCACATCTGAACATCTCGACGTTGTATTTCGAAATAAAAACGAGTCGTCGATTTACATGGAAACATATTTTTTCCCGAGTGCAGCTGTGCTCCGGTGACCCATCTGGGGCCAAAAACCCTTTGACGATAGATCTCCAAAGTTTATAGTTTTTTCTAAGAAATCCCTACTTGTCAGGACCTGTTTCGGGTGTCGGCGAGAGTCGTGACAGGAGTGGACACGCATACAAATATTTTTAAAATTTCGGAAACGAAACCAAGCGCATCACACCTGCATCACATAAATAAACACCTTGAAAAGCCGTTCCCTTCGTGTATCGCTTCAAATTAACGAAATTTTCCTACCCATATATGGCCATTACACGTACACATCGTGTGTGTTAGTTTTATTTTCACACAGACTAAATAGTGCAGAAAGAAAAACATTGCATCGATGCTAATCTTTTTTTATGTCTATGATAAATTAGGAGTTTTTCGGGTTTTCAACGTTCACTTACCACTACCTGACGCCCGCCCCCACAAAACACTCGTCGACAGCGGCTTCCCTCTCCCGATGAAGTTCGTTATGAGCTCGATGGTGTGGAGATTGATCGCAATTGAAACGTTGGAATAACAACCACGGTTAAAAACTACATCTCTCTAAGTCCTGAGAGGAGTCATGCTTTGAAAAATGCTGCGTGGGATGTAACACATAATAATGGGGGAACATACTTCAATTTTTGTGTACCTCTCAAGATATTGCAAGGATTCTGCGAATATTACAAACGCGTTGTTACCAATGCTCGTCATGAGCTAATTCTGATACGTTCACGCAATGATAAGAATTGCGTATTCGGTCAGCATCCATTAGTAAGGCAGAAGTTGAATTGCTCAAGATACAATGGCGTATGCCTCACGTAATATTGAACGAGATAACTAAATTGTCATTACTTCGAACATTGGAAAGTGGGCGATACTTGAATGTGAGCTTTCGCTCTTGGGATCTATTCGAGTATTCACTGCTTCAAAGCACAACGAAACATTAATGGACTGTAAAAGCTGCCTCCCAGCTAGAGAAACCAAGATATGTAATATTTGCGCTGCAGACCGGCAAAAAAATTCTATGGCAAAGGACATTAAATTATTCGACGACTGCAAACTCGCCAATGTTAAACTTTATCTCAACTCGGAATCCTATCCTTACGATGATTTGAATTTGGACTTTGACAAAAACAGATTCGCCATTTTGTTCAATATGTACTCTCGATTTCGTAAATCTTATTATGGCTGTAATAGTGATAATTCTTTGCTCACTATCGCAAAGTTTCAATATAACGAGAACGAGTCTGTGAAAAATGCTACCATGGACGTGCGAATACAGTTTGAATGTAAGGAAGATTTGCCACCAAATACTACTGCCTATTGTTTGATCTTGCACGATCGCGTTGTTGAATATTGTCCATTGACAAACATGGTTCGTAAAATTGTATAGACCAGCATTGAACCCCCGCTCAATGAATAAATAATTTAAAGGCGAGTTTCTTAAATATTGACGTCAATCATCAATTGATCTTGCTATCGACTTGATCGAGCCAATACATCTTCGTTATGTCTGTACCTACATTTGTCGATCTACAAGGGTTCATTGTTGGGAGAAACTTTGTCGTGAAGGAAGTAGCGATTCTGGGAGCGAGATGTGTATTCTCTCATTACATTTTCGCGAGTATCATACCATGGAGACTTCTCACAAAATCTGAGAGATACGAAGCGTCATGGCTGATTCGGAATCACCATGGTCTAAAGTGGGCCTATGGAAACGTTCCATATAGCATGGCTCAAGGTTTAATCACGGCTGTAGTTGTGGGCCCAACGGAGGACGATATGTATCCTATCGTATATGTTGACGGCCATGAAAAACGAGAATGGTTAGCTGATATATTAAATATGAAAAATGATCTAGTTATTGAAACGTTGGACGTGGACTTTGGCGATATGGATACCTTAAGTAAATTAGGCGTAAGCTATACTGTACGATGCGAAAAGCATGTAAAAAATTGTGCATTACAAAATGTATTTAAAATATTTAATTGGTGGACCAATCATAAAGATTCATGCAAATAAACGAAATGTGACATTATGTGATTTTTTTATTCTCCGCACCCCTTTCTTTGTTACATTATCTGTTATGAGATTACACAGTTGTATAAAATATTGCTCTCGAACGTTCAAGAGACGTTCGTGAGACGTTCATGAGAGATCGTGAGACGTTCGTGAGACGTTCATAGACGTTCGTGAGACGTTCGAGAGACGTTCTTGAGACGTTCATGAGACGTTCAAGAGATGTTCAAGAGACGTTCGTGAGACGTTCGCAGACGTTCGGGAGACGTTCAAGAGACGTTCGGAGACGTTCGTGAGACGTTCGTGAGACGTCCGAAAACGTTCGTGAGACGTTCAAGAGACGTTCGGAGACGTTCGTGAGACGTTCAAAGACGTTCGGAGACGTTCGTGAGACGTTCGGAGACGTTCGAGAGACCTTCATGTGACGTTCGTGAGACGTTCGGAGACGTTCAAGAGACGTTCGGAGAAGTTCCAAAGACGTTCGTGAGACGTTCATGAGACGTTCGTGAGACGTTCATGAGAGGTTCGGAGTCGTTCGTGAGACGTTCAAGAGATGTTCGGAGACGTTCGGAGACGTTGGTGAGACGTTCGGAGACGTTCGTGAGACGTTCAAGAGACGTTTGGAGACATTCGTGAGACGTTCATGAGACGTTCGGAGACGTTCGTGAGACGTTTGGAGACGTTCGTGAGACGTTCAAGAGACGTTCGGAGACGTTCGTGAGACGTTCGAAGACGTTCGGAGACGTTCGTGAGACGTTCGGAGACGTTCGTGAGACGTTCATGAGACTTTCGTAAGACGTTCGTGAGACGTTCAAGAGACGTTCGTGAGACGTTCGGAGACGTTTGGAGACGTTCGAGAGACGTTTGTGAGCCGTTCATGAGACGTTCGTGAGACGTTCGGAGACGTTCAAGAGACGTTCGAGGACGTTTGGAGACATTCGTGAGACGTTCACGACACGGTTGTAGATGTTCGAGAGACGTTCGTGAGACGTTCATAACACGTTCGGAGACATTCGTGAGACGTTCGTGAGACGTTCGTGAGACGTTCGGAGACGTTCAAGAAACGTTCGAAAGCGTTCAATAGTTGTTCGACGACTATTGAACGTCGTTCGGACGATTCTTCCGACAATTTCGGTGGAAAATGGGGTGGAGGACGGAATTATCGTTTCAGGCGACGGATCGTGGCGTAAGCGCGGTTTCAACTCGCTTTTCGGCATAACATCGCTAATCGGCTGGTACACTAAAAAAGTGATCGACGTTATGGTGAAATCGAAATATTGCAAAGCTTGCGAGCATTGGGAAAAAAAAGAAAGCACCGCGGAGTACTGGGAATGGAAAAGTACCCAGGACGATGAGTGCCAGGCGAACCCTAGCGGCTCCTCCGGAAAAATGGAAGTCGACTCAGCTGTCGAAATGTTTCAACGGTCTGAAGAGCTCTATGGCATGAAATATAAATATTATATTGGTGACGGCGATTCTAAAACGTTTCTGGGCATATCGAATAGCGATCCATACGACGGTTTCGAGATAAAAAAAAGAGTGCCTCGATCATGTCCAAAAACGTATGGGGACGCACCTCCGCGAAATCGTGAAAAAAATCAAAAAGGATTGTCTGGCAGAGGAAAGCTCACCGGAAAATTGATTGACGAGTTGAGCACATATTACGGCTTGGCTATTCGGAGGAACAGCGATGATGTTGAAAAAATGAGGAAGGCAATTTGGGCAACTATCAAACATAAAATATCCACAGATAGTGAGCCACAACATGACGATTGCCCAGAGGGAGCCGAGTCGTGGTGTTCGTGGCAGCGAGCGGTCGCAAGCGGTCGCAAGCGGTAATATTTCTGAATATCGCCATAAGCCGCCTCTTCCTCAGAAAGTATTGGAGGCAATTACGCCAGTCTTCGAAAATTTGAGCAGAGACGATTTGCTGCATCGTTGTTTGGGCGGATTCACGCAAAACAACAACGAAAGCTACAACAAATCAGTTTGGGTAATAGCCCCCAAGTCAGGCAATAGCCCCCAGTCCGGGAGTAAAAATATCGTCGATATTGTAGCTAATATCGCGGTATTATTATTCAATGATGGCCTGAGAAGCCTCATGAAAGTTTTGGAGACGTTGGGAATAACTATCGGCCCAAATTTTTTCAATTTTTGCATCGAAACCGACGCAGCGCGGATCGAGCTGGCGGAGCCCTCGCTCACAGACGCTGGAAAAGAGGCAAGAAGAGCCTCTACAAGTTCGAGAAAAGATGCTAGGGACAATGATTTGCTTCTTGAAGGCCAGCTATATGGTGCCGGCATCGCTGATTAAAGGTAAAAATTTTTTTTTCCAATTTATCGCATAAATTAACAAACCTAAAACTTTGAATGCGTTTTTCTCAAAACCACTTTTTTGAGTGCGGCACGCATCAGAACTCGAGCAATTTTTATCCGATCGACTTCAAATTTGGACTGCATCAATAAAACTAGATTATCTAAAGAAGTACATAGGATTTTTTCGATATCTCAATAATAATAAAAGTTATAGCCTATTTTCGACGAGAAATTTTGCTCGAAAATCGTCCTTTAATTTCGAAAGCGTGCCTATTTTTTAAAAATCAATATTTTTTCAAATCCCTGTGTACTTCTCTTCAAAATATCATATTATTTACGAAAACACTCGGTATTTTTTTCAGATCGACTTTGAAGAGAGTTCTGCTACGTGCCGCGAACCACTGCAGAGGCAACAGTACCTGATGCGGGAGCTTCCCCAGCGTCACCATGGGGCGTGAAAAATTTGATGCATTTTTTTTATGTATCTTCAATAAACAACGAATAAAACAAAAAACAATTTCGAATATCTCTTTTTTTGCCCACAAAAAAAAATTCTTGAAAAATGGCAGAAAAACAGGGGGTCACAGTGGTGTTCTGCCTTAAGTCGTAACGACTAATCTCCGACATGAGGGCCGTACAAACCAAATTTGGGAAACGCTACATTGCAGACATCGCGGATGAGTTCTCTGTCTTCTTACCGGCGCGACTTGTGAAGGCCTTCGACCAAGATCCGATAATGTTCGAGAGTATGCTGCAAGTGGCGCGCGATGGTCAACTCTGCATGCAGTAAATTGGTGGAAAATACAACAGTGTCGAGTTCCGTCATCTCTGAACATGGTGGGCGGGGAAAAAATTTGTTGGAAAACCATCGTCGAACGGCTGGCCGCATCATCGATAGTATGCTGCAACTGGCGCGCAAATGGCTACATGCAATTGTGGGGAATACAACAGCGTTCCATCGTCTCTGAGGCGGAAAAAAAATACTAAATTCGTTGGGTCACCGTCATCGAACTGTTCGCACCACAGTCGTCTTACTATCGTTTTCGACGCTTAGTATTGACTATGTAAAAAATGTATATGTTTGATCGAATTGTAAATGATGGATGTTTTCGCTGTAGAATAAATAATACACATGACATATATTTTCATCGAAATGTGTTTTATTCATTCAAAAAAAAACCCTCGCTAACGCTTCGTACACAGTCAACCAGCTTTTCACCGATTTTACATTCTCATGGGCGCAGTTGTATTTCGTGTTAAACGGATGATAGGGTCATTTGGAATTTGTGATTTTTGGCAGCTTCTGCAGCGATGGACAGTCCAGAGTCTCCAAGTCGATGACGTTTGTTGCGGGATCCGTGAATCTTGATAGCCACGCGCATTGCTCAGATCCCTTTACATAGATCGTAGGAGCTCCATGCAAGAGTTCTCGAATTCATTCTAGCCGCCTCGTATGGTATGCCACTGTCATTCCATCGTATTCCATGGAAATTGCGTTCCAGGCACTTGTTTGTCATTTTGTATTTGGCCGGTAAAGAGTCCCATGCAAATGGCGCGTCGAAGGCGAACGTCAGTGGCTCAGCATTCGTCTCATGGAGTTTGACAATGGACATCTCCTTCGGGACAACTTCGTTGACGGGTCTCTTGAAGCCCTGTACATCGACGATAAGCTCCATGCTGACTGAAATGGACGCGAATCATCGGCATGATTTTATACCATTTTTTTTAACTCCACCACTGATTGGATTGCACTCAACAATATGATCATGGACGATCATGCAGTATGCCGAAGTTTGCGGCGGAATATTATTCTGCAATTCAAACTCAAGGCGCACGTCAACAAGGCCGGACTTGGGCGGATCGTTTTGTTTTGAGCAGTCAATGACAACGAGGGGGGCTTTCTCTAAAAATTCGATCCTGCTCAGCCATGATTCAGCCTCTTTGTTGTAATAGGTCGGTTGAAAGTTTGCATACATCTCGTAGAGTGCAGCATATTGATTTTGATCAATGTTTAAATTCAAATTTCCATATGGATAACATTGCGAGTTGAGGTATAGTTTGACGTCGCTCAGATTACAATGATCAAAGTGGCTCGCATTGTGTTGTTTCTTATTATTCCGTTCCGTCTGCAGCGCGTGTATGACATATCGTGGCTTCTCCAGCTGATTCGAGGTTTTCACAGATCACACGTGCATATAGGTGACAGGCAGCAATGGATATTCATATAGTTCCCATGTTCGGAAACTCATGGAGATTGGTGCGTCTTTTGCGAGAAACTTTAATAGTTGAATTTTTCGCTGATCCGAGACTGTCATATACGGCACAAGGCTTTCTATTTTATGCAATACGAGTTTGTAGTCTTCGGGCGCTGTTTGTACAACGGCATTGTCGTCGGTCTTTGATCTCGTGAGAATTAACTCGTGCTTGGCATTTACGACAATTTTCCGATAATCTTCTGCAAATCCGAGGAGCATGCTGAGCGGTATACAGACATCAAAGTTTCCCGATACATCTACAATCTGCTTGGTCTCGTCGACATCGAGCCATCCAGTGTTCTCGAGCATAGAACTTTTGGCCAGTGAGAGAGATGAATATCCCTTAATTACAGTCGTAATGCCAACATTCTTATTACGATCGATTTCTATGGCATTCAATTCATATCGCACTTCCTCAAACAAATGACAAATGGCATTGTTGACGAGACTTGTAGCAGCGGGTGGCGCCCCGTCACGCTTGGATAATTTTCCACATATGTTTAGTGAACTCTAGCTCGGCAGGATGGAGAGGTCTTGATGTTGGATGGCAATACGGAATTCATTGCTGTTATTGAAGGTTGGATATGTATATGGCTGATGAGCGCGAATCTCACAATGGATGATGGATTCATCAAAGACCACGGGCGCCTGAATGTTTACGATATCTTCTTCCATTTCACGCAACAGATGCACAGAACACAGACTAAATAATATTTGACACGCTTTCGCCACGCACTTTGAGATCCAAATTCTTCAAGAGTAGCACGTTTTGAGGTGTTGGCACTTTGGAAGCTGGTCGACGACTGATTGTGTTTATCCATGGCCGTTTATTGTTATTGGAAGATCTATTGAAAGCAATGCCTATCACGACTTTATATGCAGGCGAATGGTGATCACTTCACCGCTGAAATTTACAAAATTACCGTCTTGATCCACTATGAGAAGCTGTATCGTGTCAATCGTTCGGCCTGTGATTGGCAGATAAATTACGTGGGAGGGAACTTCAATGATCTTATAGACTGATAAGATCCTTGGCACCGATGGAAAAAATTCGTGAATTGTGTGTACTTTTTGTCCGTTAATATAGGCGGCAGCGGTAATGTTGCACTCAACGCGTAAGGCGTTCACTTTGAGAATGGCTACTGGAAGATCGGATTCATGTCTTTTATTGGCTTCCAATTTGCGTGCGGTGAAGCCTAGTAGATGCCCAATAGAATCTTTTGGCTGAAAATTTACATCACGATCACACTCGATCTCACTGCGTAGCGTGTTATTATTGGGTTTAATGCTGATGCTGATGTTTTTACGCGAGAGCTCTGCTTATACAAACATCTCAATTTCCTCTATTTCATAACTGCCCGTAGGTATCGTCAACACCTCATCTCCCACGTGAAGTTTATCGTGGTCAACGTCGATATTGGGAATAGAGTTGAACGTTAACAATTCCACGAGACCGAGAGTATAATTTTTGTGTGGCGAGAGTTCGATGGGGGGAAAGTATTGCGCCTCGAGTATGGACGATGAGCCAGATATGGTTGTTTGAGAAGGACCTGGAAGATCTGGTGTAAGTGGAAAAAGAAAAGGCGCCAAGTTCTTGATGTACGGAAAAATAATATAAAAGTATATTAACAATATAGAATACAAAGATACAGTATACGTGTGGAAAATAAGCCCGGTAAATGTGAGGAAAGCCCGGTTTTAAAGCGTTGATGAGAACTTTCCCGAACGAGGGCGGACAATAGCCGCCGCCGTGAGCCGCGTCCCGACACGCGGGAGAAGGATCGGATCGACCGAGATCTCGACGATCCGCCCGTAACGCAGTAATATCGCCCGACATACACGATTGTAACTACGTCCCGAGTACTGTACGATTCGAGGAACTATGGCCCCGAAAAATACGATGAGGAAATTTCCCGTTTACTAATTAACCCGTGAGACGATGCGTGTGGTCCGTGTGATCGATGAGGAAAGAATGAGAGTGAGTGAGGGAAAAACCGCGCGATCACGCGATCGATGAGCGGAAATGCCTCGAAAAGTGGCGCCATCGACGACAGCTACGAGAGGATCCCGGCGTGACTTGGTCGTCTAATTCGCGCGGACAAATTGTGTACAATTCGGGAATTACGAGCGGATCGTAATTCCTGAACATTCCGCCCGCCATCGGCAGCAGTGCTGTCGATTTATTGAGACCCGGATGAGATTGGAAGTAGGGCCAATTTGGCAATCGGCCGCTTGAGTGTGGTGGTGGCCGTCTTGATAGTGACCACCCGTGTGAGTCCGTCCTGTCCCGGATGCAGTTCCAAGACCCGTACCAAAGGCCATTTAGTAGGTGAAGTACTCTCGTCGGTCAACAGAGCCAAAGACCCGACCCGATTCTCGTGAGAAGGATGATGCCATTTTGAGATGGCTTGTTGCTGTTGTAGGTAGCCCGTTGACCAACCATCCCAAAAGTATTGCAGCCGCTCTTGTATGAGCTGCCACCTGGAGAGCCGAGCAGGATTAATTTCCCGTAGCAATGGCTCTGGAACTGCGGTGAGTGCTTCCCCGATGAGGAAATGTCCCAGTGTAAGCGCGGAGAGATCCTCCGGATCTTCCGTGGGAGGTTCCAATGGACGAGAGTTGAGAACGGCCTCAATTTGTGTAAGAAGAGTCGTAAATTCCTCATACATGAGAGCCGTCTCCCCGATCGTCCTCCGAAGATGATGTTTGACCGACTTGACGGCAGCTTCCCATTTCCCGCCCATGTGAGGAGCTTCCAGAGGGTTGAACACCCAATGCATGCCGTCATTGGCCAATATCTGAGGAGTTGTTTTAGATTCCCGAGTCCCGCTGATGAAGAGTCTGCGCAGTTCTGCGTCGGCTCCTTGAAAGTTTGTCCCGTTGTCACTGTATAAAGTGTGACAGATGCCCCGTCTTCCCCTGAATCGCCGAAACGCTGCGATGAACGCCTCGAAAGTCAAGTCTGAAACAACTTCGAGATGAATCGCTGAGGTTGAGAAGCATACGAATATGCACAGCCAGCCTCTGTGAGATCAAGAGCCTCGCCCTCGTCCGAGTTTGAGAGAGATTGGCCCGGCGTAATATACTCCCGTGTAGAGAAACGCCCGTGAAGGGGTAGCCCGAGTGAGAGGCAACTGTCCCATCAGTTGCTGAGCTTTTATCCCTCTTTGACGTGCGCATTTCACGCATTTCAAGATGAATGACCGTACTGGTGCCCGCCCGCCGATGATCCAGTAGTGAGTGCGCAGGTATGCCAATGTAACCTGAGCTCCACCGTGAAACGTCCGATGATGAGCATCTGCGATGAGAAGTCGTGTGAGAGATGAATCCCGAGGTAGAATGATGGCGTGTTTGCTCTCAGGTTGTAAGGCTGAGTGCTGTAACCGCCCTCCTACTCTCAGAACCCCGTCTGAGTCTATAAATCCTGTCAATCGCGTGAGAGGATGCGATTTTGGAAGTGCCTGTCCCGATGAGAGAAGTGTGAGCTCCAATGAGAAGTGTGTCCCTTGTGTGGCTTTAGCCCAAAAAGCCGTGCATGTTCCAGGTCGCCCGGGGAGATTTGTGAGCCCGGTCTCCCTTGGTTTTGTCTTCGAAGTGTCGTAGATACTTTGAAGCAGAGTGAGGTGATTCTCAACAGCCGAGTGAGAGATGAGTATCGATGGATGAGGTTCCATAAGACCGGTGAAGTTGAGCCTGCTGAGACCGTGAGCGTGAGGCCTGGTTGCTCTTCAAGCGCCGTTGTGAGATCCGCGCCGATGATGTGAGAAGGCCAATGGAAGTGAGGTTTTGTTAACCAGTGAGGCCCGTCCCACCAAAGTGTATGTCGCTCGAGCTGAGAAACGATTAACCCTCGTGATGCACAATCCGCAGGATTGTCCCGGCCGGGGATGAATTTCCATTGTCCGCTAGGAAGGAGCTCTTGAGCCGATGAGACCCGATTCCGAACGAAATCTTTTTCATCGTGATGGATGACTCGTTACCCAAGTGAGTGTGACGGATGAATCCGTCCACAGAAAAACCTGTGAATCAGTGAGCTTGAGAGTATCTTGCACATACCGTACTAACTTTACCAGGAGAAGAGCCGCTGAGAGTTCCAGACGTGGAATCGTAAGACGTTTGATAGGCGCAACCTTAGTTTTTACGCAAACCATCGTAACCCGTGTTGCTGATTCTGGTCCCGGTACCCGAACGTGAACAACCGCTCCCATTGCGAGTTGTGAAGCGTCAGAAAACCCGTGTATCTGCACGGATGACGAAAGATTGAGATGAATCCATCTCGGAACCGAAATGTTTCCCAGATCCGCTAATTCTCGACGAAACTTAAGCCAAGAGTCGTGGACTCGCGATGAGACGTCGTCATCCCAACCGAGTTTCTCCAGCCACGGATTTTGCAAGAGGATTTTAGCCCGAATCACGACTGGTGCGAGAAATCCCAAAGGATCATAGAGCTGGGCAATCTCAGATAAAATAGCCCGCTTTGTGATCTTGTTCCCGGTTGAGAGTGGAAGTGTTGTGAATTTAAACACGTCCGTGGCTGGAATCCATGTACGTCCGAGTACCTTTGTCTCGCAATCCTTAAACGAGTGAGAATTTTCTGTGCTGATATCGACCCCGATTGAGTTGAGAAGCTTTGGATGATTGCTTTGCCACTTGGCGAGTGGAAACCCGTAAATATCATCCGCGTATCGCCCCATTGTAAGAGGAGCGACCGCTTCAGGATACTTGTCGCCCTCGGCCTTCACCAACTGCAAAAGAACGCCAACGGCGAGAAATGGAGCTGGCCTCGTTCCGTATGTGACCGTTGTGAGTCGATAAACAATTATGTTCCCGCGTTGATCGACCCACAATATCCGCTGTAGATCTCAATCGTCCCGATGAACCTGAATTTGCCGAAACATCTTCGTAATATCCGTTGCAAAGATGTATCGATGTCGTCGTACCCATAATAGAACGTCTGAAATGTCCCGTTGCAACTTCGCACCCGTGTGCAAAATGTCGTTGAGCGATACTCCCGTTCTCGTAGCGCTTAACCCGTTAAAAACAACCTTCAATTTCGTTGTAGTGCTCGCTTCTTTCAACACCCCGTGGTGAGGAAGGTAATAAACCCGTGAGTTCTGAAAAAGCGCGCGTGAAGCCCGTTTCATGTGAGACTGGTCCTCATATTCTTGCAGAAACTCTGAATATAGTTTCTGATATGAGGTATCCCGTGATAGTCGTCGTAATAGCCTTTGCAAGCTCTGGGCTGCCCTACCGTACGAGTCCCCGAGTTGACTCGTAGACGACATTATCGGCAATCGAACGATGTACCGTCCCGTTGAATCCCGCAAGTGAGTCCGCACAAAATGAGACTCACATTCCTGTTCTTCAGGCGTAAATTGAAGAGCAGGTAGACTGGGAGCCTCTTCCTGTTCCCAAAATCGAGTGAGAAGATCCTGAATTTCCCCGAAGTTGTGATCTACCGAAACTTGATGCGACAACCCCGAATATGAAGCCCAATTGGCGATTGGGCCAAGAACGAACCACCCGATTATCGAATTCTGCGCCATAGGAGCCCCGTCTGCTCCTTTTCGAATTTCTGGACGAATAAATTGAGAATATGAGTCTGCTCCCAAAATGAAATCAATCGCCCTTGGTGAGAGAAAACCTGGGTCTGCTAATTGCAGCCCGTCCAAATGAGACCGATGCAATCCGGATGCTGAGAAGGAAGGAAGGATAGGCATTAGCTGAGGTAAAATGAACGCTTGAACATTTATTTCATGATTAGAGTTTACTGAATGTAAAATGCAGGTGACTGCGCCTCGTGTCAAGCCCGAATGAGTCCCGCCAATCCCAATGATAGGAATGGCCGCGTTTTCCCGGTGAAGCTTGAGTTGTCTCGCCAACTTCTCCGAAACAAAGGTGAGCTCCGATCCGTTGTCGATTAGCATTCGTACCCGGTGAGTTGCCCCGAATGCTAATTCGAGATCGGCCAAGCCCGTGGCCAGCAGAGTTGAAAATCCCGGAAGCGTTGATGAGCTAGCACCCGAGCAAGCTAATGCCCCCGTCTCTCATTGTGTTGAGCCCGATGGTCGAGTAGCTCCCGATGTGCTCGATGTTCTCGCAAAGGACGACTGTGGGCTGTGTTGAGCCGCACCCGTGTCTCGTTGGTCCCCAGATTTGGACCACCCGGTGTGTATCATCGTATGATGTTTACGATCACACTCCTTACATCTGGTCGTCCCCTGGCACGCCGCAACGCTGTGTTTCCCCAGACAATTGAAACACAGGCGCTGACGGGTGACTTTTTCCCGTCGTGCCTCGTTTGAGAGTTGCCGAAAGCTCGGGGACGTCACGATAAAGTGAGCACCTTTGCAGTGTGAGCATGCATACCCGGATGATGATGTGGATGCACCCGATGAAGCTGGTCCCAATGTAGAAGGCCGCGAAATGGATGGCCCCGATGAGACTGCGTATACCAGTGAGACATAAGTTCCCGATGACGAGTCCTTGCCCGTTGACTTGTTCTGAGAACGTGAAGTCTCTATTCTCACGACCCCGAGCCCGATTCGTTAGAAAAACTCGGAAATCCGAATTCCTCGCTGTGCGACGTATTGTCCCCGAATTAGTCGTAGGTAATACGAATTGGACACGAAACGCGAGGCTCACGCGTTCCCGTCACTGAGAAAAGACGACACACCCGCGAGTATAGTGCTAAGAACCCGTCCGAAATATCCGAAGCACTTCTGTAGTAACGCCCGAAAAATCTCGAAGTCGATTAGTTGACATAATGTTCAAAAAACTCCCGAACCCACTCGATGTGTAAAACCCGAAAATGATCGAAAACGATTCTTAGAAACAAGAACTGTCCAAAATTTCCCGATACCCGATCGGTGAGTGATCAAAAACTCCGAAGAGCTGAGCGCGTGCAAGAGTGTGACTTCTTGTGAGATATAATTCCCGAAAAATGTCCGGAATCACTTCGCAAACCTGAAAGTGACCGAAAATGTCCGAAATCACTGCGCAAACCCGAAAGTGACCCAAAATGTCCGTATGTCACCATGCGAACCCGAAAACGACCGAAAATGTCCAAAAACACTCGCACACTCGAAAGTGACTGAAAATGTCCAAAGTCACTGCGCGAACCCGAAAATGTCGAATGTCGCTACGCACACCCGAAAATGACTGAAAATGTCCAGTCACTGCGCGAACCCGAAAATGACCGAAAATGACCAATGTCGCTACGCACACCCGACGATGACCGAAAATGTCCAATGTCGCTTCGCACACCCGAAAATGACCGAAAATGTCCGAAGCCACTGCGCGCACACGAAAATGACCGAAAATGTCCGAAGCCACTGCGCGCGCACGACAATGACCGAAAATTGTCCAAACGAACTCCCAATTCACAGGCCAAGTGCACGCGTAACGCCCGAATGTCAATTACGCGACACTGAGACTGACCCGAGAGATTTCTTGAGAAAAACTCACTAAATTTTCGATGAAGCTACTTTGCGTACCGATCGAGCTCCCGTGGCCTGCTGAGTCCAAACGTCCCATGAGTAGGCGGCACGTTAACCCGAGCACGTGTCTCGTGAGCGTAGCATCTCTGAGAAATATGTCCCGAAAATTGTAACGCGTATGATTGTCGATGAGAGGATCCCAAGCGTTGCGTGTGAAATCTCACTTGTGTGTCTGTCACGTGTATCTGAGAGAAAACGCACGATCCACACTGTACGAAGCCCGCGAGACACAGAACGAGAGCCAATGAGAAGGCTGAATGTGAGCGCGAGAGAGCGCGCACGATCCTCTCTGCCCGAAGTCTGAACGTGACTGACCGATAGCCAATGAGAGCACTTCTCTCTGAGAAGGAGAGAGCGCGCATTATCGACGCGTGATATACCCGAGAGACGCCGCGTATGGCGGAATGAGAGTGAGAGAGTGAGAGCGCGCACGCGCGTAGACGTGTGAAACAAAGCCGTTGAAAATTCGAACTCGAGCAAACGCGTCGTGTGATGTCTTCGCTGAGCAAAACTTTTGCGAGTTTGGATTTTCACTCCCGAAAAAATCACTGAGTCCCGATTCGTCCAGAAATAAGTTCCGAATTTTCTCACACACGTTTTACTGCACTTTTTCTCGAAGCACTGGCACGTAATCCCCCACCAGATCCGGCTCGAAGGACCAAAAATGTTTGAGAAGGACCTGGAAGATCTGGTGTAGGTGGAAAAAGAAAAGGCGCCAAGTTCTTGATGTACGGAAAAATAATATAAAAGTATATTAACAATATAGAATACAAAGATACAGTATACGTGTGGAAAATAAGCCCGGTAAATGTGAGGAAAGCCCGGTTGTAAAGCGTTGATGAGAACTTTCCCGAACGAGGGCGGACAATGGCCGCCGCCGTGAGACGCGTCTCGACACGCGGGAGAAGGATCGGATCGACCGAGATCTCGACGATCCGCCCGTAACGCAGTAATATCGCCCGACGTACACGATTGTAACTACGTCCCGAGTACTGTACGATCCGAGGAACTGTGGCCTCGAAAAATACGATGAGGAAATTTCCCGTTTACTAATTAACCCGTGAGACGACGCGTGTGGTCGGTGTGATCGATGAGGACAGAATGAGAGTGAGTGAGGGAAAAGCGGCGCGATCACGCGATCGATGAGCGGAAATGCCCCGAAAAGTGGCGCCATCGACGACAGCCACGAGAGGATCCCGGCGTGACTCGCTCGTCTAATTCCCGCGGAAAATTGTGAACAATTCGGGAATTACGAGCGGATCGTAATTCCTGAACAATGGTCAATGTTAAACTTTCATCCACGATGCTGGTAAATTGACAACTGAATTCTCCACGTCATTTCCCCCTTATATATAGTGTATATTTGTCTTTGTGCTGCAATTGTCGACGAAGAAACTTGAGACACAAATGTCCACATTCAATCGTATCGTATTCCTGATATCTAGTATAATTATAATTTACGCGACCAACACGGAAATATCTCATGAGTTCGGATGGTGGTGGAAGATTGCCGAAACTATCAAAGTACATGACTTTCGATCCGGTCTTTTTGTAAGCGACCCAGTGTGTTTCAGGACCGACATTTTCATCCAAATTTACAATTGCTGCTTCACATTTGAGAGGTCCGCTCGCAGGCAATGTATCGCGCATGTAAACTCTACGAAAATGTGGAATCTTTAGGATTTTTGCATATTTGAGTAGGTCACGGTCGGTGAGGGGTCGGTGTGGTAGCGTTACTTCTAGTTTTTTGGATTGATATGAAGGCCCAATACCTGCTTATATGGTTTCAGATGTAGACCCCGACCTAATGCAATTGCTTCAATTGTCCGATTATGGCGCTTACTTTCATCCAATTCACGTTTAGCTGCTTGATCAGCATTTACAGCTTTAACTATACTAGCCGCACCACCCGACAAAGCACCCGCAGCGCTAAGACCCGCAAGAATGGGCACGAGGAAGGGTAATAAACCACCAATTTTGTGGGGTACAGGTAGAATCCGAGGTGTGCGCACTTTTCCACTTTGTAACTTTACGGCTGCACGAGCACCCTTTAGAGCTGATTTGATAATCTTATGCGGATCATTACTTTGAATCATTGTCTTCTTTGCAGCGCCAATATTTTTTTTCAAACAAACGCCACCCTTGCGGGCCTTCATTCCCACACCAAATTTCCTCTTTGTCTGCATAATATTTGCCACACCCCAAGCCCTGGCTTTTTCACCGATACTAGTGTCCCTCGCGGTAACACGTTGCCTAGCCTGTTCATCCAACACTTCATCCGCCAAATGTCTCGCTTCAAGATTATCCGGATTTTTCGAATACGCAATATCGTGTTGTTTGCAAGCCGTATCGAATGGATTAATGCCTGGATTACCACGAGCAAGGCGCTTGGCCAACTTTGTGCCTGGTCCACAATACTAATACCCAGGCATATGTAGTTCAATGGGGAGTTTGTTGATTAGGCGGCTGACCAAACCTTTACCACTCTTCCCATGCACAATCATGTATAAAGACAATACGCGACTGACGGATAATCCCTATAAGAACCCTATTTATATGATTTCGCCGTTAGTCGTGTGTGAGATGACGTCCAGGAAGCAAACTATCGGAGGCGGACTTCCCGCGATGAATTCCGACGAGTTTGTCGAAGACCGTGGAGGGAAGAAGAAACAAAAACGCCATGGGAATTTATTGCTGGATAGCATACGTGCACTGTTTTGCGGTCCATCGAATTGTGGGAAAACCAACGCTTTACTCACCTTCATCATCCATCCGAATGGTTTGAGATTTGAGAACATTTACTTGTATTTCAAATCGCTGAAGCAGCCAAAGTATAAGTTGCTCGAACAATTACTCGAACCTGTGAGTGGAGTTGAATATCATCCATTCGAGGCGCATGAACAAGTGATGCACGATCCAACTCCACATTCATCTTTGATGACATAGCATGCGAAAAGCAAGATAATATTCAGGCCTTCTTTTCCATGGGACGACACGAGATTGTTGACAGTTTTTATCTTTGTCAGACGTATACTCGTATCCCCAAACATCTCGTGAGGGATAATGCAAATTTTGTGGTCCTTTTCAAGCAGGATGATATGAATCTCAAACACGTCTACAGCGATCATGTTAATACGGATATGATTTATACGTGCTTTAAAAACGTGTGCATGAAATGCTGGAATTCCGACAAGTATGCATTTATCACGATTGACAAGGAGAGCGGTATTAATGATGGTCGATGTGGACAAGGTTTTGATTATTTTCTCACCATTGATAAATGACTCATCGCTGGTAGTTGAAGAGACAGTATTGTGCATGCCGTGGTAGTGACAACATGAAGAGCGAACAATTTTTGCGTGAAAAGAATGTATTGCGTGAAATTGCCAAGGCGAGCGATGCAATCAGACGAAAGCATCGAATGATGAAAATTGGGAAAGATAGCGATTCGCAGAGAATGTAAGATGTCTTTAAGCCTATAGTGGAGCCATTGGGGAAATTGGTGTCGTATAAAAACGGTGAGGTGGCGGCGGTGAAGGAGGAAATTAAGGATGAAAAAGTGGGTGATAATGTTGAAGAAGGAGATGCGTTAAATCGTGTGAAACATCAAAATGCGGCACATGATTCCTTGAAGAGTGAAACACAAGATTCGTTTAAATTGATATATGAGAGTTATATTGATATATGATATATACGAAATCTCGCAAACAACAAATTAATGATTGGCAAGTCTCCGATAATTTTTGACTCTCAACATATTCGTGTGGGAGATGTGAGTTATGCGAAAACTGTTGGATTAACAGAGCTGTTGTTTAAAAAAGTGCCCAATGTCGAAACTCTCACACCAGACGATTTGAAAAACTATGAAAAGATTGCAATCTCGACGAATGCGCACACAAAATTTTATAATCCTAGTGAGGCTATACGACATAACCCCAGCCAAAAATTTAACACATATATCGCAAATATAGTTGACCATCATGTGGGAAAGGCTATGCCAAAGTATAAGCTAGCTAGAAAAAACACCCAATTGGACTATATTTATTGGGACAATCCAAACGAGCTAGTAGATCATCTTCGCTTACTGCTGGCATCACAAGCAGCCGGAAATTCATCACATGCGAATGAAATTATATCGATTATCGAGGAATTGCGTGAAGCTGAAATGATTTATTAACTCGACATCGGAGAATTTACGCATTCTCATCATGAGTGTCGATGTGTTTGGACGTCATTCAAGTAGGAGTGTACTCCACAGTAAGCAAGGTCCTCCAGGTCGACTTGGGATTGGCTTAAGAATTACTGCAGATGGTCATTATGACTTGGGGCAGAAACGATTGTGTAACATTGCAAATCCCGAAGGAGAAGATGACGCCATCACTCTCAGTGCATTACAAAAGAAATCTCGAACTATCACGAAGAACATACGCAAAGAAATGAATGAGAGTAGTCAGTTGTTGGTTAATGGACTTGAAGCTACGATACGAGACATTGCGAGGACACTCGAGGCCTATGTCAAGACTCTACAAGATTTGGTGATTCGTAATTCAAGCGTCATTGCTGAATTGGATGCACGATTAAGTGGACTAGAAAATGAAGGAAAAAAGGGGCGCTCTCGTGCTGGAGCTACATAAGCCTGCTCGACGAAACTATCCGCGTCGACATGTGGACATCCGTGGCTTGGACGAAACCTGGCAAGCCGATCTCGTCGATATGTCATCATACGCGCGGCAAAACTCCAAACACAAATTTCTCCTCACCGTCATCGATACCTTCTCAAAATTCGCCTGGGCCGTGCCAATGCTGAGTAAGAGTGGTGAAGATGCAGCAGCAGCAATGAAGTCGATCCTCGTTACGGGACGCATACCGCAGAACTTACACGTTGATCGGGGAAAAGAATTCTGCAATTGTGACTTTTAGGTCATCATGAAAAAGTACAAAATTCACATGTATTCAACATATAGCAACTTGAAGGCATCCATTTGCGAGCGTTTCCATCGTACATTGAAGAATAAGATGTGGATGCATTTAGTCTTCATGGTAATTACAAGTGGATCGATATTCTTGATAATCTAGTAGCCGAGTACAACGATTCTGTACACCGCACCATTAAAATGAAGCCGAGAAATGATAACGCGGAAAATGAGAAGCAACTGCAGCAGATTTTCAATAAGCCTCCAATAAAAAGACAACCAAAATTCGTCGTTGGTGATAAAGTGAGTATCAGCAAATTTAAGACTGTTTTCGAAAAGGGTTACACACCAAACTGGACAACGAAAATATTTACAATCTATCGTGTCAAAAAAACTCATCCCATGACGTACCACTTGAAGGACCATAAAAATGAACCGATCGCCGGTGGGTTCTACGAACAAGAGCTTCGCAGTGTTAAGCACCCCGATATCTATTAGGTGCGCTACTAAGTTCCCGTTGTTTTTCAAGAGATGGCTCCGCTAATAAGTGCTGGTCGATTGTGACATTACCAAAACGTCATGAACGAAGCTTAGACATATGGTAAACAAACCGCTTTGACACATTAGTGATTTTGTTTTTGCGTCGTATACTTTTGGTTGTGTGAATATGTCTGATTTTATGCAAATTAATCGTCATTTGCGGGAAGTGTTGCTTTTCTTCTTTCATTCGAAGAAAAGGGCCGCTGAAGCGCATCGAGAACTCCAAAGAGTTTACGGAGATGCTGCTTTAAGTGAAACAACGTGCCGTGATTGGTTCCGTCGCTTCAAAGACGGTGATTTCGATGTTGACGACCGTTCACGTGAAGGAAGGCCGAAAACCTTCAAAGACGCTGAATTGGAGGCATTGCTCCATGAGGATCCGTGCCAAACGCAAAAAGAGCTTGCTCCAGCATTAGAAGTTACCCGCCATGCCATTTCCAAGCGATTGCATGCGTTCGGAATGATTCAAAAACAAGTAACTTGGGTTCCTTATGATTTGAAGCCGAGAGACGTTGAGCATCGTTTTTTCGCCCGTGAACAACTGCTCCAGCGGCAAAAAAGGAAGGGTTTTCTTCATCGCGTCGTTACGGGTGATGAAAAATGGATTTATTACAGCAACCCAAAGAGAACAAAATCATGGGGACTGCCCGGTTATGCTTCTACGTCGTCGGCTCGGCCGAATATTCACGCTGCGAAGGTTTTTCTGTGTATTTGGTGGGACCAGGGCGGTGTTATTTATTATGAGCTGTTGAAACCGAACGAAACCATCACTGGGGAACGATATCGAACTCAATTGATGCAATTGAGCCGAGCACTGTGCGAAAAGCGGCCACAATACGAGCAAGCAAAAGTGATTTTACAGCATGACAATGCTCGGCCTCACGTTGCCAAATCCGTTAAAACCTACTTAGAAACGCTCAAATGGGAAGTCCTACCCCACCTGCCGCCATATTCCCAGATATTGCGCCGTCCGATTATTACTTGTTCCGTTCGATGGCACATGGTCTGGCTAATCAACAGTTCCGCTCATATGAAGACATCTCAAAATGGCTTGATTCGTGGATAGCCTTAAAAGACAAACACTTCTACCGTGACGGTATTCGAGCTCTGCCAGAAAGATGGGAAAAGGTTGTCGCTAGCGATAGGCAATATTTTGAAAGATTCATTTGTAACTGTGTTTCACAATAAAGTGGCATTTTCATAAAAAAAACAGCGAGAACATAGTTGCGCACCTAATATCTCATTGAAGCGGTACTGAAGAAGCATGGTAATCGAATGTTTGTAAAGTGGTTAAATTTCGACAATAGCCACAATAGTTGGATAAGTAAATCCGATTTGTAGTCGATAATAAATAAAATGGAAAATATGTATGTTTTATGACTTTTTACCTGCTGGTCGTCCCCGCATGTATCCCACCAAGGCCTCCGACCGACTCCACAGCCGGGCTTGCTTTTTCCCCCCTTCTCGCCGTCGCCCTTTTTCGTGGAACGTGAGTATGAGAAGACGGATAGAGTGAATAAACACATGGGATTATAAAAAGTCCGTTTTTTTATTTACAGAAAATAATAAATTCATTCTCGCACAATTAAATATATATAACAACAAACACAATTTTAAAATCGAGTGAACAAAATATATACATAATTTTCACGAGTTTTATACATCAATATTCACAAAAATGTACAAAATTTTACATCAAGGTAGTAGAAAAAACGAATTTACAAAACTTTCCACGACGGTATTCTATAATGCCCCCATGGTAGGGTATTAGAGGGTCCAGATATTATATACCGCTTATCGTCATGAGGACTCAGAGCAATTTTGGTCTCGCGAATGGTGTAGACCTTATGCAACTTTGATCGAATACACGTTTTACTACGCTCCATTTCAACTTCTTCCTTCAAGCATCGAGCATAATCGTCAAACGTGATTGTCCTAGCCACAACGCTACTCTTGACACCTTTAACTTTTTTCGTGTCCTTCTTACCCTCGACACGTGTCGCGTACATTTTCGATCGAAGTCCAATAAATTCTGTCATAACTGCTCTATTACATTCGTCCTTCATGAGACCAGGCACCTTCTTGTTGATGAGCGGTATACTATACATATTGTCCGCCGAATAATCGCTTGTATCGAATTTTGAAATGTCATTCTTCATGTCGGCATATATATCATCGCTCTCAATGTCATATATGAGACTATCCTTATCGGTATACATGACTTTACATTTATCCCGATACCGAGATATCATATACTCGTGATGAAATCCAAACAAGCACGTTTTGTATATGTCGAGCATGCACATACCCACATATATCGGCTTGTTGAATTTCACCTCGAGATTGCGCAATTCCACGGCAACGAGGTTTTCCGAAAAAACACTTCGGCTGTGGAAGTTTGGCTTCGCAATCATTGCTTCTGCGCCATATTTGCCCTCCCATTATGTTAAAAGCTTTACACCTACATGATTACACATATTCTCCATCGTTTTGGGAAGACCGCATTATTCATTAGTTTGAATTAATTCTTTTTGAAATCGTTTTTGGCAAACCTTCGAAACTGGGTATTTAACTGGATATACGAACGCAGCCATGGGGATTGTGTAAACCGTAGGACTCTATGGATTTTCGTGAGGCAAAATCCATGGCGTAAGCACTGTTGCAAATTCCGGCAGTGTATGATGTAGCGCTTTTTATCGCAGACGGTTGCTAACATCTTTTCCCCCTGCTTACCTGGCGGTTTTTCATGTATTGGACAAAACGGCAGGTCTTTGTGCGCATCATGTAGAGATTGGGGATATTCCAAGTCGACTTCAAGGATGTAGCCTATAGGTGAGTCTAGCGCGATGCATGATGGATCAAAATTGGACGCGTCGTTGACCCATCGAAAATCTGCATATGGCAAGGGTTGACACATTGCCCATCCATACAAATTATTGACATCGAAATACATCGAGTATGATTATGCTTTCGATGGATCAAACGACTCCATGTACTTATTATTAGCGTGTGCATATCCGTTCGAGCATTGACTCAGACCACCGCGTATACCCCGCTCAACGAAGAAAACCATGTCCATGTCAGTTAGTAATTCAAACTTGACATCCGAGTGGTTTAACATTGCATCCCAGGTATACCCCGGCAATGTGTAGTAATACGCGGGATCTAGTCCATAGCTCTCAACGCATGTATTTCGAAAGTTTTCGAAAATATCGGCTAATAACAAGACAACTCTCTTCAGATACAAATCGCTATAGTCGCCCAGCCTTCGAATGGAGAACCGCTCCCAAACTTTCTCAGCATGTGCGTACTCGCTCTTACATACTGTAGCATATGTCAGGGAACTGTAAAATGCGTCACGTGGTGGTAAGCAAGTGTCGTCTAGCTTGGTCACGTCATCAATATGGTCATAATGGAAGACCCCTTTTCGTGTCAGCAAATTAAAATCGTCTGTCGAGAGAGTTGGGAATTGTGTACATAAAATTTTGAGTTTATCTTCGGCCAAGAATGAGGCTAATTTGTCGAGACTGGTGTTGAGGAATTTGTATGAGTCGATAAAGCGCAATTGGATCTTGTGTTTTGAATCGTCTGTAATTTCAACATGCTTCGTGAAGGAGATGTATTTCTCCTTTGTGATTGGAAGCACATCGGTTCTTCCTTCGAACGCTGCGGCTACTCCCTTGATTATAAAATGTGCATCATAACCGGATAAATTGTGGAAAACTACTGGAATGAAAAATGACTGTTTGTAATTTAAGTTGCAGTTGGAATGGACAGGGCCTCTATAGCGCCCAGTCAGATGGCAATGATCTCGAACGCGTACATTTTCTTGCGCAAATGGTTTCTCACATATGTGACATTGAGTCGCTGCTCGAAAACTAGCCCACTCACTCGGTGTTAAATATACCATTGGTACATTATCACAGAAAATTTCTTTGATCAACAGTGCTACATTTTTTAGTTCTTCGACAAACCATGATATACAATCAGCACTGCGACGCAAGTCATATGAAGATAATGAATCGTCATACGAACAACACACATAGTATCCGATACTAAATACTTCATGATGTTGATACATATCTTTCGCTAGGTTCTCCCCATTGGTCTTCGCCAGCACACACTCCAAATCAGCATACACAATGAATGGATGTCGCTCTTTCCGGCTAAAGTTGCCGAACTGGAGCCACTTATTGGTGTCGTTTAGTAGTCGGATCGCACAGTCATTTATTGCTCCACAATCGACCTCATGCGATCGCAATTTTTCCTCTGATCCGAAGTTGTGCAAACACCAGCAAAAAAAGATTGTTTTGTTTAATTCGTCTAGCACATCTAATTACTTATATATATTATGGTAACTACATACCGATCACATATATATTTTTTATGCTTCATTTTAGTCAGTTGTGCCCTCACGAGTCTCGACAGGTTCTCGATCCATGCGAAGTGCCCCACATTGATGTCCTCGTTATCTTGCATGTACAGCAAATTGATGTGCTTTTCCTTCTTGTGTTGAGTTATGCGTATTAGAACAATGTCCTTTTTGGTGGTGGTATATACGTTGATCGATACATTGTTTTGCAGTTCAAACTTTTTTATCTGATGTATCGTCACCGGGAATTCGATATCCAGGAGATTCAGTACTGTCGAATAATGAGGGTAAGAAGATAGACGGGCATTGTGTTGTTCAGCTGGGTATAGAGCAGCGACAACTGCCCATACGAAACATAAGTTATCTTTGGATTTGACGTAAACCACAGCCTTCTTCAACATTATTTCCCGCGGCAATGATATGGAGCACCCGGCACGCATCGGATTATACTTATTGACATTTATCGTGAGGTTAAGTATGTTCTGCAGAGCCCAGCCACTATCACGTTCTTGAAATTCATCGAGTAAGGTTAAAGTGGGCTCAATAACACGCTGTTCATACCACTTACTCTAATCGCTTGTGCTAAATATTTCACAGTTTCGCGTGTTGACACTCTTATTCGCATGTTTGTCACCACTCGCGAATTCACCATTAAACACTGTATTCATTTCAATACTACTGTGCTTGCCGATAATATTTAGCACATGATGGAGCATTAGGAGGCGAGCATCAGTTAGAAAGTGTCTCGGCTCGATGTGGCTGCGATTGATGATGGAACCGGTCAATATCTGACTCTCGAAGGATGTTTCAATCTCCCGCCAGATTAACTCATGATCACCATGTCCTGCGCCCGTGTGTACGAAACGACGCCGCACCGAATTCCTCAATCTTTCCAGATGCGCTATTTGGGCTCTAAGTGACTGTTGATGTCCGATTAATAATCGCGGGCGCTTAATCCGGCTTTGCGTTTCCAGCCCTTCGATGAACTCGATGCATCGTTGATCTCACGCAGAAAAATCTTCGAACGAGCGTAAAAGCACGGCTTGGTCATGCAAGATTTGCTCCATGTTGACGAGTTGGAAAAAGTTTCCCGATGTTAACAGACTGAATAAACAAAGTTTATGGTTTTTCCTAGAAATCCCGACTTGTCAAGACCTGTCTAAAGTGTTGGCGAGATTCGTGGTGGGTGGAATCACATGCAAACATCTTGACATTATATTTCCGAATGGAGACCTCGATAAGACTTTTCAAGAGTGCAGCTGTGCTCAAGTGGTCTATCCGCGGTCAGAGCCTTTGATCCCTAAAGATTATAGTTTTTTCCGAGGAACCTGTCAGGACCTGTCTCGAGTGTCGGCGAGCATTGAGACGGGGCAGATGCAATTGGCATTGTCTTTCAGAATGGAACCAGCTGCATGTCATAAATATTGGGCTTTGAAAGGCCGTCCTTCACACACACACAACACTCATCGACGGCGGCTTCCCCCTCCCGCTAGTCGCTCCACGGACCACATGCCCCCCCCCCCCTCCACAGAGGCCCCTCTGTGACGTCATACACGCCCGGCGACCCCTCCCCCCTCCGCCGTGCCCCCGCACTTGGCTTGCCCGCGCGAGACACCCCCGCCCCGCTCCTCCCCTGAGATGCCGCCCTTGGTTAAGAACCGCTACAGCTACTCTACTCTCGCTCTTAAAAAACTTCATTGCATCCAGTCTGATATCCATTCCGAAAGATAATATCGAGATGTTTGCATTTGCGAGGATGTATGCAGTACACCTTACCAAGAACTCATGGTAGTTGACGAATAATGAGCTCGAACACATTCCAAAGACCTTGCTCCTTAAATATGGGGGTCGATATATTGGTATACTGTAGAATCGTTTGCCGGAACATCATCGAAACGACAGTGAAATAAAATCACATCTCCCATGCATGAAGCATTACAATACACCTGAGATGGCAGATCATATCGATGGTCTCCCACCGCCGTGTCGCAATCGTGAAAAGTGTTGTGAGAGAGAAAATTCTATTCCAGAGAGAAAAAGAAACGTACCTCGACACATTTGTAGCTGTATTTGTAGGAGTGTTTGCACGACTGGCGACAAGTTCTGGGTAGTGGGGTTTTGAAACGAGAGTTTATAATCTCTTAAACAAAGCCCTCAATGCATAAGGCTACCGCACGACACCACTGCTGCAGCATCTTGTAAAAACAAAAAACTTATAAAATAAAGTTCTGCGTCGGTGGAAAATGAATTTTTCGAGCAATAACAAACTCAGCAAGATGGTGGAATTCCTCCCAACGAAAAAGCTGTCTGAACTCAAGGTTCAATCACATTACCCAATCTATGACATGAAGGATGTCCAAAGGAAATTCGTAAATCGTTACATATAGTACATTACTAACGTGTTCGCCGTCTTGTTACAAGCAAGACTCGTGAAGGCCTTCGATCAGGATCCAAAGATGTTCGAGAATATGTTGAAAAATGACTCACCTATGCATGAACTACTATGGCGGACAATACAGCAGCATCGAGTTCAATAAACTGTGAGCACACCATCGTTCTGGTTGGAAACATTCAACGACATCACCATCATTATACGGTCGCTACCATCGCATCGTTGAGTTTTCAAAATGCTCACCAAAATGTAGAACGAATAGTTTCGTTCGAGTATTCTAGAAGATACTTCTAAAAGATACTAAAATACTCATCGAGTATTTTAGAAGAAAAAAAATGTTTAAAACTGGTTTGCTGTTGAATTTAATAATAAATTCAATGGAAAACGATATCTTTTCAAAATGTGCTTTATTTATTTAAAAATACTTTGCTCACACAAGGATTCGTATACGCTAATGTGGCTTTACAGCGATTTCACATTCGCATTGGCGCAATTGTATTTGGTTTTGAAGGAATGATGGGGACATTCGAAGTCTGAGATTTTCGGCAACTTCTGCTGCGATGGACAGTTCAGGGTCTCTAAAACAATTTTTGTTGTGGGATCCGTGAATCTTGGTATCTGCGAGCACTTCTCGAATTCCGTCACGTAGATGGTAGTAGCTCCTTGCAAGGTAGTCCGAATTACAGCTCTAGCTGCCTCGTATAATATACCACCGTGAGCCCAACGTATTCCATGGAAATTCCGTTCTAGCCGTTCATTTGTCTTTTTATATTTGTCTGGTAAATAATCCCATGTAGATGGTGCGTTGAAGAAAAACGTCAGCGGTTCATTCTTCTTGTCGTGGATTTTGACGATGCATATCTCCTGTAGGACAATATCGTTAATGGGTCTCTTGAATCCTTGCATATTGACGACTTGTTCCATTTTGACGGAAGCGCCCGCAGACAATTGACAGGATTTTATATCAATTTTTAAGCACACCACTGATCAGCTTGTATTCGACAATACGATCATGGCAGATAAAACAGAATGCAGCAATTTTCGGCGGAATATTGGTTTTCAATTCAAACTCGTGCCGCACGTCCACGGGGCCGGCCTTAGAATCATTTTACTTTTAGCAGCTCGTGAAGACAAAAGGGGCTTTTTCTAAGAATTCAGTCATTTAGCCATGGTTCAGCTTCTTTGTTGTGATATGTGAATTGTAGATTTGTATAAATTTCGTTAAGTGGAGGATACTGATTTTAATTGCTATTTAGGTTTAGATTTCCACACGGAAAGCATTGGGAATTTAGGTATAGCTTCACGTCGCTCACGTTACAATGATCAAAGATGCATTCCTATATGTCATATTTTTCGCCCTGTTTGCAGCGTGACAATGACATATCCTGGTTTCGTCAGCTAATTGGAAGTCTTGACGGACCGCACATGCTTAGAGGTGGCGGGGAGCGGTGGTTATGCATGCTATTCCGCGGTTCGAACACTTATGGAAATTGGTGCATCTTTAGCGAGAAATTTTAATACTTGAATTTTCGGTGTCCTGATACTGTTACATACGGTACAAGCCATTCGATTTTAGGCAATGTTACATTCGGAAGAGACTCGAGCATAATATTTTTTGTTTCCCTCTTTGTTGCCTACGCCTAGCGCAATAGCACGGGATGAGGGTAAAAAGGGGTAGTGCGTGGGATCGAATATAGTTAAGGAATTGACGCGAGGTTTCGGAAGTGAGGAATAATTCGCCAAGCACATATAAATTTAACTGACGTTTATTATAGATGGGTAGTCAGATTTGAATGTAAATTGATAAAAACAGTGGAGTAAGGTGGTAGTACAGAAAAATGACGGAACTATGTGGTTCGCTTACATTTGTTGATGTGCGTAGCTGAGTGTGTGTTCGCTCGTTAAGATATCGGTAGACGCTCTTATGAATATAGGCCTACGCTCGTGGCCAGATACGCTCGCTGTTGGAGCAGGTCCAGTCGCTCGCTGTTGGAGCAGGTTCAGTCGACGTAAATATAAATATATATGGACAGCCAGAGCCACTTGAAACTCTGTACGATCTTAGAGCGCGAGAAATGGATTTTATTTTTTTACGCGAACTGTGTGTCGAACTTATACGTTTAATAAATTCGAAAGAAAGACTTGGAATAAGATTGTTCGTACGTAGGTCGGAATTAAGACATGATAAAGGAACTTGATTCGAAGTTGATCCACGGGAGGATGAGCTCTGAATTCGATGGATGTTGTGAGAAGACTTAGATTAAGACTCGATAGAAGAACTTGATTCGATGGTAGTTGACGGGAGACTGGAATTGAGACCCCATAGGAGAACTTGATTCGATGGTAGTTGACGGGAGACTGGGAATGAGACTCGATAGCAGAACTGGCTTCGATGGTAGTTGACGGGAGACTAACTTCAGGAAGGAAGACTTACTTGATATAATAATTAGTAGGGTTCAATAATGGGAGAAGGAACCTTAGGGAGAGCGTAGTTTTGGTCATTTGGTTCTTCGGGGATTGGTCCATTGGTCGTGAATATATCGGTTAAATAGCCTGATTCGTCGCGGTATAGTGTGCGGGTAGGTTACAGATTCGCTAGGCACGCGCGTGACCTTACTCCAGAGCATCGGTTCTAATTATTGCGCGTATGAAAAGAGGGGGATCTTTTTCCCGTATTTCGGCGAAAAAGTGCATGGGATATAGAGTTCGATATCTGAGACCAAAGCATGCGCATGGTTTGTGTTGTGTCAATTTATAGCTATGGTGACTTCTCATATCGAGAAGTTTATATATGGGACTACGCGGCGAGACGGGATGTCTTATTTTTTAGTGAGAGTTATAAATTCGTCGGAGCCGTCTAGTCTATGTTATGTTCAAATAATCTAGGGTCGAGATACTAAAGGTTTATTGCGGTAAGGCTCAGTTTATCTTGTTAAAAGTCAAGGCGATAGGAAAATTCGATGACTGACGGTGCTGCTATCGTGCATATATCGCTGTGATTCGAATATGCGTGTGGAACGTACGCACGTTCCTTTTGATGCTGTTATTCGTTTTATTCTTAGATGTATACATTTAATAAGCTTATGACGGCAAATGAGGATATTAGGAATAACCTAGAGAAGACACCTGCTGCACATTCGCTAGGATGTAACAGCAATACGAGTTTGTAGTCTTCGGGGGCTGTTTGTATAATGGCATCATCATCAGTCTTCGATCTCGTGAGAATTAGCTCGAGCTTGACATTTATCACAATTTTCCGATAATCTTCGGCAAATCCAAGTAGCATGCTCACCAGTATACACACATAAAAAATTCCCGATACATCAACAATCTGATTCGTCTCTTTAACATCGAGATATCCCGTGTTCTGGAGCATAGAGCTTTTAGCCGGGCTGAGAGACGAATATCCCTCAACTACACTCGTAATACCGATATTCTTATTACGATCGATTCCTATTGCGTTCAACGCATATCGCACTTCCTCAAATAAATGGCAGATGGCATTGTTGACGAGACTTGTCATGACAAAATGTATTCACTTATATTTAAAAACAATGAATGATATACATAGATAATGTTCTTAAATATTGTATTGTCCATCACTTTTTATTTACAAGTGTGCAAACGTATTGCGGCACTTACTAATGGCTGTAAAAAACCTAACAAGTTAGAATAAAATAACAATCCGAGATTCGTTCTTCTTCACTTGACTCAGTACTTTGTCGCCATGCCTTTAGCAGCTATCGCTGCTAAAGGCATGGCGGCACACCGACGAGGCATGTACGCTATTAATTGTGAGATCCGTTCTTGTGGCAAGTTTTCCTACCCATGTCACAAATGATTCCACAATTCGGCCTTCTTAGAGTGATTTTTTGTTCCAACACGATCTTTCAGGTCGTGCGACAAATGCTCAATCGGATTTAAATTCGCTGATTGCGATGGCCAGTTGAGAAGGCGTACTTTACGTCCGCGAGGAAAATCTTTTACAAGACGTAAATAAAGTTTGGGGTCGTTATCGTGTTGAAAAACCCAATCACGCGGCATTTTTTTATTGCAAACGGGAGCATATGTAGCGCCCATATTGCCTTGAATTTCTACCAGCGCAGCGGACCATCGCCGTAGTCAGAAATAGCTCTCTAAACTCCAGTGTTTCCGCCACCGTGTTTTACGATAGGTATTTGATACCTCACGTTGGATCTGGCACCTGTTGGACGTCTCACATATTTCCGAATAATCGAAACTTATATTCTGCGGAAAAAAGCAATTTCTTCCAATCTGATGCCGTCCAATACTGATATTTTGTTGCAAAATTTAATCTGGCCTTTTGATTTTTTCTACTCATGAGTAGCTTTGTTTACACCAATGCGTCCAATTAGTCCTACAGCCTTCAGACCTAGGGATACTGTACTCCGACTAATGTCGGCTCGATTTTCACTACATTATGCTCTCGAAATGCCCGCTCTAGTTATTCGTGGATCTATAACGCATTTCCTTTTTAGTATTTTGTCAACGTATTCCGTAGTTTTTCGCGGCCTACCACTTCGACTTTTGTCACATAACGAATTTGTTAATTTATATTTACGAATAATACGATTGACCATCTTTTTCCAATGCATAAAGTAGTCACAATATCGCGAGAACTCTTTACCTCTAAAGAAAGTTTTAACACCATTTTACGGACCTCACTATCTGTGTGTTCGCCATCCCACAGAAATAATGCTGATTTTTCATTGGCTTGCGTGTTTTGAAACTAATACAAAAGAAAATGCAAACCAAATGTGCGTACGAAGCCGGGCGAGATAGCGGGCTGAAACTTTTTCAAACCGACAAAATTCGTTCGACGCTGTAAACAAATAATGCGACATACAAAAATAAATATATCACGCTATCATACATATCATAGCTCTCTTAAAAATGTGAAATTATTACCGAGTTCAGAAATTTAATATTTTACGGAGTGTCTCCCCGTCCGGATATCGGACGAATGAGTGTGTGTTATTCGTCTGGATAGCGGCTCAATTCACGTCGTATTTCCAGTAGACGTACATATTATTATGATTCGTCTTCTTCGCAGCACGAATTATTTTTTCCAAACAAACGCCGCCCTTACGTGCTGTCTTCATTTTCATACCAAATTTCCTTTGTTTTCAGAATCTTTGACACACTCCAAGCACTTTCTTTTTTACCAATGCTAGAGTCTTTAGCGGTAGCGCGTTGCCAATCTTGTTCGGCCAACACTTTATCTGCCAAATATCTTGCTTTGAGAATTCCTGGATTTTTCGAATATGCAATGTCGTGTTGTTTGCAAGCCGCGTCCATTCCTTTCGCCACCATTCGGATTATTAATGCCCGGATCACGACGAGCAAGGCGCACAGACAACTTTGTGCTTAGCTCACAATACTGATATACAGGCAATTCAACAAGGAGTTTGTTGATTAAGTGGTTGACAAAACCTTCATCGCTCTGCCATGCACGATTATGTTTGAAGACAATACTGAACTGATACGCAATCCTTATAAAATGCTCTTTGATATTGTTTTTTTTTAGTCGTGTGTGAGATGCCGTCCGAGAAACAAACTTTCGGAGGGGGTCTTTCTGTAATAAGTATCGATGAATTTATCGAAGATGGAGGGAAGCAGAGGCAAAAACGTCATGGGAATTTATTGCCGGATAGCATACGCGCAAGTTTTTTGGTGGTCCATCGACCTGTAGGAAAACCAATGCACTGCTCACTCTCATAATACACCCCGATGGTTGAGATCTAAGAATATTTCCATGAATTCCAAGTCACTGAAAAAGCCAAAGTATAAGTTGCTCAAACGATTACTGTAACCCGTGATTGGTATTATGCATTCAATGATCATGAACAAGTGATAGCGCCGAGTGATGCACTATCCAACTCTATATTCGATTTTGATTATATAGCGTGTGAAAATCAGGATAATGTTAGAGCCTTCTTTTCCACGGGAAGGCATGAGATTGGTGACAGTTTCTATTTTTGTCAGACATACACTCGTATCCTCAAACATCTCGTACGAGATAATGTAATATCGTGGTGCCTTTCAAGCAGGACTATTGTAACGGGTCACCCCTAATTACATTAAATTCATTTGGGTTCGGGACTCGATTAGGGAGTAAAATAGTAGAGACCTTTTTCGCATATAATAAATTGTCGATTTATTGCTAAATTTCTTCTAAATGTTTGTACAATCTTTTGTGAATCCGCATGTACATCCCAATATCGTCGCTGGTCGCTTCGCTTGCCCGAGATTCTTGCTTATTCGTGTTTGTGTGTGTGTAGAGTCTCGCTCAACTCACGCTATAATGTTTTTGTGTACGCATATGTTGGAGTGTGTGTGTATGTGTGTCATCGCATTGTGGCAGCTAAGTATTGTTTGTGTGTGTGTGTGTGTCGCTCACAGATCTTTCCCGGTTTTTGGTTCTAACTCTCTTCAGTGTGTGTGTCGTGTACGTGTCTTCTTTAATCTGGTGCGCTCGCCGCCATGGTTACATGTATCTTTGTATTTGTGTGTTTTCACGTATGTGTTTCGCTCGCGGATCTCGCATTCGACAGCTCGGCCTGCCTCGGCCACTGCCCGTGTGTTGTTCTTCTCTCTTTTTCTATCTCTCGGTGCGAGCAAGCTTTTCTCTTCCTCTATTTATTTCCTAGCTCTGACGTTTTCTGACTCTCGTCAGCTGGATTTATTTTGAATCTTGGTAGCTTTAAACTTCTCTAATCTTTTTTATATCTTTTCTATTTCTTTTTCTAGGAGACTTCTGTCGTTATTTCTCTCCTGACCGCAGCATTTTCCTTAATCAAGCGCATTCGCCTCTCTCTTTCGCTACTTGCGTTAATTGGCACGTTCCTTACTCGGGTATCCGTTAGGACTCCCTTTTGCTACTTGCGCCGAATCATACGTTTCTTAATCGGGATTTTTTAACGCTGCCTTTTCACTACTCATGCCGCAGTGAGCAGAGAAACAACTCCATGCCCATCTCTTATTTTTCTTACGGTATTTCGGGCACTTTCCTCAATCGAGCGTTTTTCTTGCCTTTTCAAGCTTGTACTTACGCTCTTTCGCTACTTGTGCCTCCAATGTCCGAAAGAATTCCCTAAATTTTGCTCCTTTTCCTTCCTTTGTCCCCTGACGCTTTCCTTACTCCGATACCTTCCTCGCTCTGCAGCTCGTACCAGTACCTTCTTTCGCGACTTGCGTCAGGGTTGGAGTTCGAAAACAAAAGACCTTCCCTGGCCTAGAATCTTTTATACCCGTCTTTTGCCGCTTTTCTATTTCCCTTCCCAAGCGTCTTGGTCGTTCATCGATTTTTCTAGAATCTCCCCCCCTTGACTCTTTTCGAATTTCAATATGCCCACCGAGAGATAGGAGATCGCAGGAAGGCAACGACTGGCCGCAATAACATTGTTGGCCTTCGCGTTTTCGGGAGGATCTCGCACATGAGACGTACCTATACGTCTCACTATACGAACCTCAAGCATGTGTACAATGTTCATGTTAAGGGCGGGATAAGGTTAATTCGGTGAAAAAAGGCATGTTTTCAAGATTTTTTTGGCGATACAGATAGCGTTAGTTTATTCAGTCAATTTCCATATAATAATGCATCATTTGAACAATATTTTCCTAAAGTTTCGATGCAAAATATTGAAAATTGAGCGAGTGACAGTGATTCTCCGGAGGCGCCTAGAAAAAAAAAGTTGTTTTGCGGTGTACATCGTAGCTCGTAACAGAATCATCTGAAACGAAAAAGTCAAAATGCATTTGTTAAAGGAGATGTTTCTCGAGGTAACCACAGGAGGATTTTTTTCTTTGGATTTTTCAAATTTTCGTAGCGCTTGGGAGCCCAAAAACCGATTTTGGCTTTAAAAAATCGGCTAATTTGTTGTTGTAAAATTCATAATTATTTGAAAAAAAAAAAACAAAAAAGCTCCTGACAATACCTGGTGAATTATGTGAAGAGGCACTGTGCAAAATTTCAAAACGATTGGTCCAGCAGATTTTGAGTTGTGGCGTACACGGACTTCAAACATGACAAGTTTCAGAAAAACGCTTTAAAGTTTTGCACACTGAAAAATTCAAAATAAAACTCGATAATTTTCTTATACTCACACAGAGTCTTCGATTCCAGGTCCGTAGAGCAAAAAGCTTCCATCAACATGATCTAGAGCATCATTTTGCATTTGTCTACGCGAAACTCCTCCTTCTTTACTGTCGTGCGCCGCTTGCTCCTCTGCTCTACTAATTCGCAACTCGTCAACTTGTCGCGCCCATTCGTGAGAACTTGGCCCTGTACGGATGTGCATCTCTTGCATAAAGGCCAACAAAGCAAAAGAACCGTCATTGAAAGTACATGCAGCTACAATAGCTGCAATTTCAACAATTGTAGAGGTGCCACTGACTGACTTCGGAGGGATTTTCCAAATAAGCTGATTGAGACTCTTATTATTATTTTGCGTGAAACCTCCAAGACATCGCTACAAAAGTGCGTGCTTGCTCAAGTCCTTATAAATGGGCTTAATAGCTTCCAGAACGTCAGTAGGAAGGGCTGTGTAGCTGTGTTTAAATGATTCTAGAGCATCTGCACCTGCAGCTTCCTGCCATTCACACCAGAAGTCTTCGCCGCTCGGGCATTTCTCGTGCTGTGGGTTCTCGTCGGTTGAACTGTAGTGATGTTAAGTTGCCCATATATCATTTTTCATCTTCTCAACTGAATCATGATTACGTCGAATATCCAGTCCATATTAAACAGTGAATTTGTCAATCATTTTAGCAGTAAGCTTTCCTTTGCCAGAAAGACTTTTTGTTGTCACCGTCTTTCCGGCCTTGGTTTTTGTGTCAACTACGCTTTTTTTACTAGTTCACGCTGACGTGTTCCCATTCTCTTTTGGACACGCCCTATGCATTCTTTTTTGTTTATCACAGAATCTTTACCATCAGGTTTTGCATTAACAACGCCGCTGTACGTCTTTGAGTCACCGTCTCCGATGTAGTTACGAAATTTCACCCCAAGAACCCGGCCTGGAGCAACGGACGTTCAAATACTCATAACGTCGTCAATTTTGCTCCGATCGACTTGACATTTTGACACAACATTCTTGAGATAGGCATTCGGCGGTGAAGGCGGAAGTTAAAGATGAAAAAGTAATTGATAATGATGAGGAACATTCGGTGAATGGTGTGGAGCCTCAATTCAAGAACGAAGCATAAGATCCTTGCAAAAGCGAAACATTAGACTCTTTCATGCTGGTATATGACGACGATGATGATCACTCACCAACACAAAATGATGATTTTTTAATCAGTGAATACCTCTTGTTATTACGTACAAATACAAAGACAAGCTTGTATGTCGCATATAATGTACGGAACCTCGCGAGAAACAAATACATGATTGGTGATTCTCCGATATTTTTCAATTCTCAACATATTCGTGTGCGAAATTCAAAATATCCGACAACCGTTGGATTAACGGAGCCGTTGTTTTAAAAACTACCAATGTCGATGCTCTGACACCGGATGACTTGAAAAACTGAAAAAAAATTATGATTTCCACGAATGGTCACAAAAAATGTTATAAGCCAGGTGAGGCTTTACAACATAGTGTCGGTCACAAATTCGATACTTATATCGCGAATATAGTTCATCATCACAAGCACAGGGAAAAAGTGTTTGCCAAATTTTAAGGTTGCGAGAAAAAAATTCCCAATTGAATTATATTTATTGTGACAATCCGAAAGAGCTAGATGATCCTCTTCGCTAACTTCAGCCTCAACCTTCCCTTATTTTGCATAATAAGCAACCGGAGATTCTGCGCATCGAATGAAATTGTGCCGATTATAGAGGAATTGCGTGAATCTAAAATTATTTATCAACTCGACAGCGGAAATATTACGCATTATCAACATGAGTGTCAATGTGTTTGGACATCAATTAAGTAAGAATATACTTCTCAGTAACCAAGGTCCTCCAGGCGGACCGAGGATTAGGTGGTATTGTCGGCAATCCCGAAAAACAAGACGATGCTATTACTCTAAGTGCTTTACTGAAAAGATCTGGAACCACCATTAAGAACATACGCAAAGAAATAAATGAGAGAATTTCTAAATGAGAAATAAATGAGAATTGTTGGTTAAGGTAGATGGCCCAGTAATCGTCACCTTAAGCAGATCGCTTGACTTTGCAAAGTTATATAGCTGAACTAGGAAAGTGAGTGAAAACTATTTTAAGTCGTTCTTAATCAGTTTTGTATTACGAAGAAGAAGATCGTTGTAAAATTCCCGTGCCTGGTACAGTTTTCGAGAAAATATTTAGTAAAGGTTATAAGATGCTATTGTACGAGTCATCGTCATGCCGCCATGACAGTTGATCTGGTAATCGCCATGGGAATATCCCACTAATCGTCACATGCGTTCAAACTGCTGTGAGGCCTTATATACCTTTGAAAAGAATTTTTTTTTTTTACTTTAATTATGTATAAACATGTCGAAAATAATATGCAAAAGTTATTTTAGGTGGACATTTTTTTAAGACATGTAGAAAAATGGTTTTAAAACTTTGAACGCGTTTTTCATGAAGAATTTTTTTAAAAATCGGGCGGACTCGTATGTCCTGTGTTTTTTGACCGATCGACTTTAAATTTCAACTATAACTTCTTAGATACATTTTATAGCGATGTACACACGATTTTTGTAATCATTTAACAATTGCGATTTTTGGAAACGAATAAAGGCCGTTGTTTCAGTCGAAAATGCGACTTTCTTAAAAATTGGGCTAGGTGTACAAAAATAAATATTGTATAATAATCGTGTGTACTTCGGTAGCAAAACTCATGTAGATTACGGGTAAAACAAAATTCGTCTGGGTGCACATGTGCGACTCTAACGAGTCCGCTCATTGGAGGTACCTACAGATATGTGAAATAAACCCTCTAAATTTCGTTATGATTGCTTTATTAGTGTTTTAAAAAATCCCAAAAAGCCTTGTTTTCCGACCATCCAAAGGAGTATAAGGCCTTAACTAATTATGCAAAGGTTCGTAGAACTTTGTTGACTCGATTATGTCTGCATATAGAACAGCAGAATAATTTTTACGCACTCTGTCATAAACTTTATGATTTTTATTAAAACATTTGATAAATAGTTTGAAACATAAATTTCTCTTCCATGGAACTTTGACAGCTAGACGTCATAGCGAAATATATTTAATTTGATTATTCTTTTATACGTATACTTACGGGTGGGAAAATGTAATACAACATAGTAAATACCTCCTGGAAGCTAGTATACCACAGATCTGCACGAAGGATTGATTTTTATCTTAAAATACTTATTTAATGCGTAAACATGACGATCACTATGACCCTGAAGGCCACTGGGCCGACTACCGTAATGGACTTGAAGCTACGATGAGAGACATTTCGAAAACACTCGATGCCGATGACAAAACTCTATAAGACTTGGTGATTCGTAATTCACACATCATTGCTAAACTGGACGCAGGACTGAAAAGTTTAGAAAAGAAATGAAAAAAAAAACGCTCTCATGTGGGAGCTATTAGGGCTATGCATAAGTCTGTAGCGAAATTCCGACGGATATCTTTCGCAGTTGTGTCTGCACTCGCGCATGCGTTAACCATATGAAGTGTCGTATATTAAGTAAAAGCTGAAACTTGTGCCCACATTTAACAAAATATCCATTGAGATCCGTGACGTATAGAAAGTTTAATTATATTTTAAACATAGAGGGAGCAAACGTGTTTTTTCGATGCATTTCGCTTTTTTAATTCCACAAAGGCAAAAACGCGTCGCAAACTCTCAAAAGATATGCGCCGTGTACGAAGAGAATGCCGTGCGCGAAAGTGTATGTCGAAAGTGGTTTGCGAAATTTCGTTGTGGAGATTTGCATCTCGCTCCGGTCAGCCAGTAACGACTAAGTTCGATAAAATCAAGGCCCTCATCGACTCCGATCGTCATTTGATGACTACATATATTGGACATAACCTCAACATTGACTGATCTCCTGTTTCGAATATTTACGGAAGCTGGGGATGGTTAACGAGCTTGATGTTTGGGTGCCTCGCGAACTGAGCAAAAAGAATTTAATGGATCGATTTTCAACTTGCGGTTCGCTGTTCAAACGCCTTCCAAACGAATCATTTTCAAAGCAAATTATTACTGGCGATGAAAAGCGGATTGTCTCCAACAATGTTAGACGAAAAAGACCAGTGTCGAAGCGCAGGAGGCTCCTCAGGCGGGCGCAAAGTCTGGGTTACACCCCTAGAATGTCACGCTCTGGATCTGATGGGATTGGAAAGGAATCGTCTATTATGAGCTGTTGCCATCCAAGCAAACGATTGATTCGACCAAGTACTGCTCACAACTGGCCGAATTGAACCGAGCAATCGATCAGAAGCGGTCTGTATCGGCGAATAGGAAGGGCGTTGTGTTCCACCAAAGCAACGCTAGACCACCCGTTTCTCTGGGCACCCGGGACAAGTTATTGCAGCTTGGGTCCGATGTTTTGGTACATCCACCGGAAACCATTTGAATAATAAAACCTTGAATTCCCTGGACGTCCTCAAAAACCACTTGGATGACTTATTTGCCCAAAGGTTTCAGAACTTCTATGAAAGCGGGGGAAAGACGCTCGTGGAGAGATGGCAGAAAGTCATTGAACAGGATGGCACATATTTAGCTGATTAAAATCGCGTGTTTTAATAGACATTTTGCGTTTAAAATGTACACGATATTCGAAGTAAGAATGTTAACGATGCAGCGACCGCAATGGAGTCGATACTCGTGAAGGGATGCATGCCGCAAAAGTTGCACATTCGCCAGGAAAAGCGTTTTTTATAATTGTGACTTGAAAACCCAAATGAAAAAGTACATTCACAAGTATGCAACATTTAGTAACTTTAAAGCATGAATATGTGCCCCGCATCATTAAGATGAAACCAAGGAATATGAACGCTACGAATGCGAAACAGCTACTACAACATGTTTTACATAAGCCCCCATTGAAAAAGTTATCATAAAAACTCGAAATTCGCGATAAAGTGAGGATCAGTAAATTCAAGAGTTCATTCGAAGAGGATGAACCGCACCGAACTGGTCTCTCTCTCTCTCTCTCTCTCTCTCCCTCTCTAGAGTAGATCTAGAGGTCCTGTATAAGGTAGACGTATCGTACAGGAGCTCCGCTTTGGGCTAAATTTACTTTGATGACCAATACTGCATAACTATATTAACTATAAAAGTGAGATTGGGTTCCGTTGGTGGATACCTGGAACGTATCGGGATCTTCTCGGAATTACAGTGATATCGGTTCTGTGTTCCGAAAGAGTTGTTGACGTGAAAAATCCTCGCTACGGCCATAATTGATATTGTGACAACCTGTGAGCGATCGTAGAGACTAAGTGGTAAACACGAGTACTGTGATGTGTACGGCGAGTGTGATACATTACCGACCAGACTGATATCAAACGTATGGCTAGCATAAATGAGTATGATGAGTACCGTTGCTCGGCATGTAGGAAAGCTATCAAAAATCAGATAGTACAATGTAAGACGTGTCCAAAACTTTTCTATCATCCGGGATGCTTGACCAAGCATAAGGTGTATGATAAGAATAGAGATCTAGTGCCGTGCAAAGGTCCGTTCGAAAAATTCTCAACAGAAGAAAGTGCGATGCCATCGCCAGCAGCCGGTAACAGCCGAAATAGACTGGGAGCAACAGGACGAACCGATGGTGCTAGAAGTCCATCGGAAGCGGTTGATAGGAGAATTGATTGGCTGGTGCGAACAGTAAAAGAGATAAAGGACGAACTCGCATGTAAGAATGAAGTCAAGGTAATGGTTAGAGAAATTGTGCGAGAAGAATTAGAAAATTTAAAGACTGAAATGGAAAACATAAAAAGGATGCTACAAGAGGGACAGTCGGGCTATGGAAGGGGAATGAAGGCAACCTATAGTGCAGAAGTAAAAGAAAATAAGAAAGAAACGGTTATTATCATTAAACCAAAGACTCAACAGGAGAGTGAAGCGACCAAAAAGACAATAAAAGAAAAAGTAGATATTAAGAGTATGGCTGTCGGAGTTACAAGACTCAAAAAGGGTAATCGTGGGACAGTAATTATGGGCTGTGAGACAGGAGAAGAAGTGAGTAAATTAAAGGCAATAGTACAAGATAAAATGGGTGAAAACTTCAAAGTCACTGAGTCGTCGCAGCTAAAACCAAAAGTAAAGATTGTCCGTGTGGAAGAAGAAGATCTGACCCTGGATGATGAGGAGTTCATCGAGACCATAAAGGTACAAAACGGAATCGAGAGTGAGGGAAGAGAAATGAAAATTCTGAAAAGAATAATCAAAGGAAGGGAAAATGAAGGGAACAAGCGAAAAAGTGAGGAAGGGTCAGTAATAATGGAAGTAGATGAAGCAACCCACCAGGAGTTATTGAGCAAAGGAAAACAGCGTAGGATGGAAAAAGTGCCCGGTTTACAACCACGTGAGTGTGAAAAGGTGCTTCAGATGCTGGGGCTATTATCATATAGCCAAGAACTGTACCAGAGACGAAGTTTGCTATAAATGTACAGGGAGCCACAGGGGAAGTGAGTGTATGGCCGAAGTAAACAAATGTGTGAACTGTATGTACAAAAATCGAATGTTCAATTTGAAGTTAAATGTCGACCATAGTGCAATTGATCGAGACTGTCCAACCTACAAAAGAGCGCTTCAAGAGGAGAAGAGGCGAGTGGGATGGGAAAAATAGCAGCCACAGAATGAAGAGACGCTGTGGTATGGGAATACGCAAAGTGTCATAGCTCACTGGGACGAAATACGATACCAAATAGTGGAAAAGAAGAAGCCTGCAATTATGGCGTTGTCGGAAACTCGGGTAACAGAGGACATTGAAATCGGGGAAGTGTATCTTCCGGGTTACAGTGCAATCAGATGTGATGCGGAAAATAGAAGTACAGGTGGAACAATTGTATATATTAGAGACGATATTAAGTATGAATTGGTAACCGTAAGTAAGATAGAAGCAAATTGTTGGTGTGTTGTGATAGAGAGTAATAATAAACTATATAAAGGAGCAATCATGGTTGTGTATCACTCACCAAGTGCATCAGATGCCGATTTTATAAGGTATATAGTTGATCTGACTGAGAGCCTTATAATAAAAAGTGACTGTTTAATAATAGGGGATTTTAATATAGATATGATGCTGGACACATATTAGAAGAGGAGAATATTGACAGAAATGTGGAGTCTAGGAATGAAACAATATATTGATAAGCCGACTAGGATAACACAGAATACACGGACGATTATAGATTTATTGTTTTCAAATAAAGATGTTCAAGTGCAAGTAGAATATAAACCGAAGATTACGGATCATGCCTGGATAAAAATTATATTAGGGAGGAAGGAGAGAAATGATTACAGAGAGTATAGAGCTAGCGATTATAGTAAATTCGAGGAAGAAGAATTCCTGAAAATGTTGAATGGTATTAGGAGTACAACTTTGCAGTGACCGTTTTACTTAGAGAGCCACTGCGGCCGAAGTAGTGGCCCTAGCTCAATAAAAAAGTGGCATTTTAAACTAGCGGCTCTGCCAATGTAAACAATTTAAAAAAGCTAACGGATACGTGTATGCATTATAAAGTTATAGGCACTCAAACATGGCAACCCACGAACCGAATTCTCAGCATTTGCGGGAGGTTATGATTTACTTCTTCAACATCAAGAAATCTGAGGCTGAGGCCCACCGTTTGCTTGTAGATGCTTACGGGGAGGATTCTATTAGTGAGAAAACGTGTCGGCGGTGGTTTCAACGCTTCAAAAGTGGAGATTTTGAGGTCGAGAGCAAGCATGGTGGCGGAAGGCAGAAAGTTTTTGAAGACGGGCTGACAGCTGGGCGTTGTGTACTATGAGCTGCTCAAACCATCCGAAACCATCACAGGGGAACTCTACCGACGTCAGATGATGCGCTTGAGTAAGGCACTCAAAGAGAAACGGCCACAATTCAACGAAAGACATGACAAGGTGATACTGCAGCATGACAATGCCCGACCCCATGTTGCAAATGTCGTGAAAAAGTACTTGGAAACGCTGAAATGGGAGGTTTTATCCCACCCGCCGTACTCTCCAGACATTGCCCCTTCCGACTATCACTTGTTCCGGTCAATGGCACACGATTTGGCTGACCAGCACTTTGGTACTTACGAAGAAGTCAAAAATTGGGTCGATTCCTGGATTGCCTCCAAGGACCAAGACTTTTATCGACGCGGGATTCGAATGCTACCTGAAAGATGGGCCGAGGTCGTAGCTAGCGACGGGCAGTACTTTGATTGAAAAATATGTAGCCATTTTTTTTATAATAAAGCCTTAAACTTTTGAAAAAAACGGTCACTGCAAAGTTGTACTCCTTATATAATGACACAACGACGAGATATGGAAATAAATCAGAGGGCAAACATTATTGTCGAGAATATAGTAAGAACATTGCACAAATTTGCACCGGAAAAGACTTTTAAAATCCCAAGCAAGTGGGAGGGAAAAAAATGGTACTCGGAGGACATAAGGATGGTAACGAGTAGAAGAAACAAGGCTTATAGAGAAGCAGTGTCTCATGGAACGAAGGAGCACTAGCAAAGGTTTAAAGTGGAAAGAAATGCCGTAGTTCAATTAATTAGGAAGAAAAAGAAAGGTTACTATGAAAACATGATTGACACCAATAAAAAAAACCCGACCAAAATGTGGAAAGCCTTGAAGGAAATAATAAAAGGAGTGTCACTGGGAGAAAGTGAGATAGGGAGTATAGATTTCGAAATATTGAATATTAATACAAACGATAGTATGGCTGATAATTTTAACGAATATTATATAAAAAGTGTGCAAGATATATTGAACTCAATACGAACGGAAATGACTGACAGTCCAAACGGATATAAAATAGCATTGGGAGATAGAATGAATAAAGACAAAATAATGGAAAACTTTGCGAACATAAGTGTAACCGACCTGGAGAAAGTGGTTATGGAACTCCCGAACAAAAAGGGAACGGAGGAAGGGATATCGAGTAAAATATTAAAACTGGCATTCGAAGTAATAAAAACGGAATTTGTTGATATAATAAATGGATCGCTAAGGGAGGGCTGTTGCCCGGAAAGCTGGAAAACGTCTACCATTACACCAGTCCCTAAAGTTATTAAAGCTAACAAAGCTAGCCAATATAGGCCAATTAATATGCTGCCTTTGTAGGAAAAGGTACTTGAAATAATAGTAAAAAAAAAAACAAATTGAAAAGCACTTAGAAGTACAAAATATTATAACAGAATACCAGTCTGGTTTTAGGAAGCGATATTCATGTGAAACGGCAATCCAAAGTGTTATAGATGAATGGAAGGTATATATAAGCGAAGGGAAGCTGGTCGGTGTAATATTTATGGACCTGAAACGAGCGTTTGAGACAGTGGATAGAGATATATTGATAGAGAAATTGTGCCAGTATGGAATAAGAGGAAAGGTGCTAGATTGGTTTCGATCGTATCTAAGTAATAGGACACAAAGAGTTAGACTTAAGAATGGATGGTCGAAAATTATGACTACTGAATATGGGGTACCACAGGGTTCTGTGTTGGGGCCTCTACTATTTATCGTGTATATAAATGATATTGTCAATCTGTATACGGAAGAGCATGCAATAAGAATGTTTGCGGATGATACACTTATTTATATGACGGGAGAAAGCAGTGCGGATTTGGAGATAAAAATGAATAACTCTCTAAGCATAGTGGAATAATGGATGAATACAAACAAATTAAAAATGAATGTCGAAAAAACAAAATTTATGATTATGAGGAGTGTACAGAAAGAAGTGAGAGGCGACGTGACCCTGAAAAGCGGGGGCGGAAAGAAGCTAGGAAGAGTGGCCAAAATGAAATATTTAGGTGTAATTATCGATGAAAAGCTAAGATTCGTAGAACATTGTGAGTTTATGCTAAAAAAGATTGCGAAAAAACGAGCGTTTTAAACCGGATAGGACAGAATGTGTCGGTATATGCTAGGTGTATGATTTATAAAACGATCGTTGCTCCGCATTTTGAATACTGTGCAACACTGCTATTGAGTATGGGAGTGACCGAACTGAATAAATTACAGATAATGCAAAACCGGGCGATGAGA